>JAKSZT010016779.1:871781-896267 GCA_026826555.1 Tolypeutes matacus | reverse complement strand
TCTATCTATCTATCTATCTCTCCCTCCCTTCCCTCCCCCTCATTGCAATTGCAAATGTGTTAAACTTTTTATTACTCTCCTTTGGGCTAGTGGCAGCAACCCTTTTATATTTGTCCTTTCTGGTATACAAGGAAACTTTCCTTCTATGGTGAGTATTTTAATGGGACCTTAAAAATTCCCAATTGGTATTAAGCTCTATTCAGTGAAGGAATGTCTCTCTATCAATCAATTTGACCTACATTCTTTCTTGAGCAATCAAATAACTTTTTTGGTGGGCACAGTGTGGAAACTTAAATGCTATTAGATTGCCTGCCACCTTCTGATGAGAAGCCTTGGCTTCTGAAGAATGAGAATCTTATGAAAAGGTAGTCAGAGATGGGTTAGGTTGATACAACTCACTGAACCCCTTCAAGGCAATTTCCATGCAACGAGCTTTGGAATGGTTTGGACAACTAGAGCACAGGCTGTCTACGAGGTAAAACAAGTACTTATGAAATGCACACTCACCCAAAACCCAGGAATTCCTCTCATGTTTAAGATTTTGGAATGCTTACAATTAGAACTAACTAATTGGGATATTGTAGGCAACAATTGGATACCATATACATGGAACTCCCCCTTATATGAAGTCCATTGCTGCAAAGGCAAAACTCTTAGAATGAAATGAAGAATTCATTACGGGATCTCCCTTAACTATTTATGTCCTTCATTCTGTTGAAGTCCTTTCTATGAAAGACTAATTTCTCACAAAATTCTCTTACATTTCCCTCACAATTCTCTTACATTTCCCTCCCAATATCGCCTTCTTTTGTTGTCACAACCTTAATCCTGCTACTTTACTTCCTACTATTTCTGACAAAGATCCTCTTGACAGCATAGCTTTAACTGACCAATTGTTAATACCTTGAACAGATTTACACAAAATCCCAATTGATGATGCAGATGTTATCTGGTTATCTGATGGTTAGGCTAATGTGTCACCTTAGCCAGGTAATGGTGCTCAGTTGTTTGGTCAAGCAAGCAGTGGACTCATTGTAATAAAAGTCAGCTCTTAAACTTTAATCATCATTGAGTTTATTGCATATATGGCTGATTACATCCACAATCAACTGAGGATACTCTCATCAGCAATGAGTGACATCTCATCCAATCAGTTGAAGGCCTTAAAAGGAGAAGTGATTTCAGCATTCAGAGAATCCCTATCTCTACTTCAGACAGTCAGAGTTTCCTGGGGAACTTAATAAGGACCTTCATCAGAGTCCCCAGCTTGAAGTTTGCCCAATGGAATTTGGACTTGTGCATCCACATAGTCATATGAGACAACTTTATAAAATCTCATACTATTTACACTTATCTCCTGTAGGTTCTATTTCCCTAGAGAACAGTGACTAATATAGAGAGAGATACTTTTTATCATAAAGATAATTCAGTAATCTATCATTTTGGATATCTTAATACCTCTAACCATGAAATAATAGAATCAAATTCCTTATCTAATGCCATGTCATCCCAGCAAACTGAGATTTTTGTCCTCACAAGAACATGTATTCTTGCAGAAGGAAAAAGCAAAAATATACACCAATAGTTGGTATGCTTTTTGGATTGTTCGTGATTTGGAGATGTTATGGAAACAAATTTTTTTTTTTCAATTTAACCTCCTTTGGAAAAAAAGACCTCTTATGATATGGAATTGCTAAGAATTATACTGTTTCCAAAAGCTTTGGCTATAGTTAAAATTCCTGGAAAATATTAAGGAAAGCACTGACAACCACATATTAGATATAGCCACAGAAAGAGCAGTGACAAGTTCTAATCCTGTTATTTTTTTAATAAGTCTTTTTATAATGGCTTTTCACCAATAACTCTATTGGATACAAATAATTTAAAAAAATGCTCCTTGAGGTTCAACAAAAGTATCCTTCTCAGGAGATTAAAAAAAAAAAGGGAAATGTTAGCTGCTTTTATAAGCCCGCAATTAAATCATTGTTTAGCTCTAATGGTAAGGAACTCTTACCTATTTGCTCCAAGAAACAGTTTTGGAAATTATTCATAATATGACTCACTGAAATACTGATAAAATGGTAAGATGAGAAAAGCAATATTTCCTGAAACCATTTGTTAAATAGCTATGAAAATATATCACAATTGTTCAATTTGTTGCAAGCATAATTGAGAAAAGCCTTTCCTTTAGCTTCTAAGAACATTTTCCCTTATGTTGTGATATTTAGCTATTGGATTTCATTAAATTATGCTATCCCTAGAATATAAATGTTTTAATAATGATTTGTGTGTACTCCAATTTAGCTGAAGCCTCTCCCCTCAGGCAAGCTACTGCTGCAACAGTTACAAAGGTAGTATATATATATATATATATATATATATATATATATATATAAAATATGGCAATTTCCTCAGAACTTCACAGTGACTGAGGAATCCACTTTACAGAACAAATTACAAAAACACAAGCAAAATATGGCCTCTTTTGCAAGATCTTATTGTACCTATCACCCACAGTCCTTAGGCTTAATAGAAATACAAATGGTATAATTAAAGCACAATTAATGAACTTTCAGGGAGGATGGCAGAGTAGGGAGTAATTTTGGATAATTATAAGTGTTAGTATTATTGTATTCTACTGTTTTGTATGTAACTCAAGTTCTTACTTCCTACAAGTGCTAAAATGCAAATGCAAAAAAGTTATGATAAATCTAAGTTTCTGAATATATAACCTACAAAGATATAAGTTGTAACAAGTACAAATTTGTGGGGGACAGAGGGCTGTAGGAAAATATTTATGCATGATATTGAAGTTAATTTGGTATCAAACAAAATATGATTTTTTTTAACAAATCAATTTTATTTATACATATTAATAAACCATACACTTCATCCAAAGTGTACAATCAATAGTATTTGGTATAATCACATAGTTGTGCAGTCATCCTTTCAATCATCATTAAAGCATTTATATTATTATATTAATAATAATATTAATAAACAAAAAACAAATTAACAAACAAGAAAATTCTTAACCCCTGTAGCCTCAATATCACCATAAGAATACAGATGAAAAATATATCCAGGTAGAAATGAGAAAGTACCCAATATGTTACCACACAAAAAGCAAATAAATATAAAAGTAGGCTTTAATGGAAGTTGAGGTACAAAAATCTAAATAGCAAAATGGTAATAGAAAGTCCTGTATTATCAGTTATGACTCTAAAAGTAAATGGATTAAATTCTCCAGTCAAAAGGAAGAATTGACAGAATGGATAAAAATGCATGATCCAACTATACGCTGTCTGCAAAAGACTCAACTAAAACTCAATGATACAAGTAGGTCAGAGGTTCCTAACCTTTATTGTTCTATGGACACTTTTGCCAGTCAAATGAAAACCATGGATCCCTTCTCAGAATGTAGTGGTAGATAGTTTTATGACACTCAAAATCAACATGTCTTTAAATTTTAGGATTATTCTAAATTAATTCAAGCTCACAGATCCCCTGATATCTTTCCATGGGCTCCTTGGGGGTGCATGGACTCCTGATTAAGAACACCTGAAGAGGCTCCCTCCGGCCCGCGGTGCGGTGCGCGCCTGCGCTGGCCCTCGCCTTGGAGCAGCCATGATGGAAGGCCTGGACGACGGCCCGGACTTCCTCTCTGAGGAGGACCGTGGACTTAAAGCAATAAATGTGGATCTTCAAAGTGATGCTGCTCTGCAGGTGGACATATCTGATGCTCTTAGTGAGAGGGATAAAGTAAAATTTACCGTTCACACAAAGAGTTCATTTCCAGATTTTAAACAAAATGAGTTTTCTGTTGTTGGACAACATGAGGAATTTATCTGGCTCCACTATTCCTTCATAGAAAATGAAGACTATGCAGGTTACATTATACCACAAGCACCACCAAGACCTGATTCTGATGCTTCAAGGGAAAAACTTCAGAAGCTTGGAGGAGAAGGATCTATGACAAAGGAAGAATTCACAAAGATGAAACAGAAACTGGAAGGTGAATATTTGGCGATATTTAAGAAGACAGTTGCAATGCGTGAAGTGTTCCTATGCCGTGTGGCAGCACATCCGATTTTGAGAAAAGATTTAAATTTCCATGTCTTCTTGGAGTATAATCAAGATTTGAGTGTATGAGGAAAAAAGAAAAACTTGAAGATTTCTTTAAAAATATGGTTAAGTCAGCAGATGGAGTAATTGTTTCAGGAGTAAAGGATGTAGATGATTTCTTTGAGCATGAACGAACATTTCTTTTAGAATATCATAACCGAGTTAAGGATGCATCTGCTAAATCTGATAGAATGACAGGATCACACAAAAGTGCTGCAGATGATTACAATAGAATTGGTTCTTCATTATATGCTTTAGGAACTCAGGATTCTACAGATATATGCAAGTTTTTTCTCAAAGTTTCAGAACTATTTGATAAAACAAGAAAAATAGAGGCACGAGTATCTGCTGATGAGGACCTCAAACTTTCTGACCTTTTAAAATATTACTTAAGAGAATCTCAAGCTGCTAAGGATCTCCTCTATAGAAGATCTAGGTCACTAGTAGATTATGAAAATGCTAATAAAGCACTGGATAAAGCAAGAGCAAAAATTAAAGATGTTCTGCCGGCTGAAACTTCCCAACAAGTATGTTGTCAGAAATTTGAAAAAATATCTGAATCTGCAAAACAAGAACTCATAGATTTCAAGACAAGAAGAGTTGCTGCATTCAGAAAAAATTTAGTGGAACTGGCAGAATTAGAACTGAAGCATGCCAAGGGTAACCTTCAGTTACTGCAGAACTGCCTGGCAGTGTTAAATGGAGACACATAAGCCACACTCCACCTTCCTGTTTAAAAGGGCTGCCTTCCTTCAAATTTTATTTTTGTTTTCTTAGTGATGTTAGGCATTTACTGCTCACTGGAAACAAAAAAGAGACAGCGGACCAAATGCATACGCTCTCCTTTTTTCTGATAAACAGTGGAGAGGTGCCGTCCACAGGTGGTTCCAGTCTGTGTGGTGTAGCATTGCACTCCTGCACCCACGTGCTCCCCGGGACAACTGCCGATCATCGTGCACTCTTCCTATTCGAAAGCCCAAAGTACAGTTTTTTGTTTTTTGTTTTAAAGTAGCCTCTGTAACTGTTTATTTTATAATTAGTGTTCTTTATGGCTGCCATTCTCATTTACCTTTAAGTAATTTCTGAAGTTTAACCCTTTCAAAGTACGTTGTTCAGGAGAGATGAAAATTGCCGTTACCTTTTTCTTTTTCTTAATTTTGTTATTAAACAAACAAACAAACAAACATTGTATACCACCTTAGCTCACTCATGTATTCTGGTAAAGAATCTTAGGTAGACATTTTTAATTAATGAGCATTTTTTAGACGTTTTGGGACAGACTTTATGTAATCTTTATAAGTATGATTTCTGAAGAGAAGCAAATGCATTAATATGTTTGCCTTAAACTTGTAGACTAAACCAATTATTGTATAATAAAGTGATAACAGTGAGGGAAAAAAAAAAAAAAAAAAGAACACCTGAAGTAAGTTAAGGCTAAAAGGATGGAAAAATATACCATGCAAGTAGCAACCAAAATAGATCTGGAGTGGCTATACTAACATTGGGTAAATTAGATTTAAGTCAGAAATAGTTTCAAGGGACAAAGACGGTCATTTTGTACTGATAGAGGGGTCAATTTAACTGGAAGATGTAACAATTTTAAATATATATGCACTTAACAACAGACCCCCAAAATATAAAAACCAAATACTGACAGATTAGAAGGGAGATATTGATGAGTTTATTAATAATAGGAGACTTTAACACACCACTCTCAATAATAGAACATCTAGAAAAGCTTCAAATCAGAGACCTAATTGGATGAAACAATTTAAGGTTAGGTCTCTCATTTGAAGTCTTTCTTCTTTTTTAATGTAAGCACTTAGAACTATAAATTTTCCTCCTAGCACTATTGTCAGTATATCCCATAAGTTTTTGTATGTTGTCTTTTCATTTTCATTCATCTCAAGATATTTCTTAAATTTGCTTCTGAATTCCTTTTTAACCCATTGGTTATTTAAATCAGAGACCTAACCTCAAAACTGGATGAACCACTGCCCCATGGGATCTAAGTCCCCTCTCAGTTAAAAACAGAGTGGGCATCACTATCCTAAAACCCTCAAGATTGGGGAATGAACAATGGACTAAAGTAGACAATATTATTCTACTATAGACTTATTACTATTCTAGCAATGGAAGAACTTTTATCATTGATATAAAGATAGTGGCCACCAGAGGTTCTGAGAGGAGGGACAGGGAAGAATAGGTGTAATATGGGGGCATTTTGGGGACTTTGCAATTGTCTTGCATGACATTGCAATGATGGATATATATTTTGTCATAATCTATAAAATTGTGCAGGGCACAGGGTAAACTATAATATAAATTATAGTCCATGGTTAGTAGCAATGCTTCAATATATATTTACCAATTGTAACAAATGTACCACACTAATGAAAAATGCTGTTAATGTGGGAAAGAGTGGGAGGAGGAGGGTGTGGGGCATATGGGAATCTCCTATGTTTTCATATATCATTTAGGTAATCTAAGCTTCTTTAAAAATAAAAAGAATAAAAAATAAAAAGAATAAAAATAAAATAAAAGTCTAAAAAAAAGAAAACCTCATTGAACCAGAAAAAGAAGAGCAGAAGGATGGAAATAAAGATTAGAAAAGAAGTAAATGAAAGAAAAAAAATAGAAATCAACAAAGCCAAAATTTGGTTCTTTGAAAAGTTCAATCAAATTGTTAATCCTTTAACTAGACTGATAAAGAAAAAAAAAAATACATAGGACACAATTAAGGAAAATCAGAAATGAATAGGGGAACATTACTACCAACCCCACAGAAATAAAAAAGACAATAAGAAGATACTATTTCACCAGGAGAAATGTCTAAATTTGGTGAAGGAATGACACCTTCTCTAGGACAAGAGCTGTAATTGGAGTCACCACCTGATTAAGTTTATGATATTCCACTGTGATGATCCAATATCCATCTATTTTATACACAAGGTCTAGAAGGCATGTAGAATGGTGATGTCATGGCAATCACCAACTTTGCATACTTCAAGTCCTTGATGATAGCACTAAATTCTGCAATTCCTCCAGGAGTACAATATTGCTTAAGGTTGTTATTTTCCTAAATTGAAGTCATTCTGTTGGCTTCCGCTTGGCATTTTGTACCACAATAGCCCTCACTCCACAATTCAGGGAACCAATGTAGGGATTATGCAAGATGCTGATTATGTTTACTTAATTATGCTTTCAACATTTGAGAAAATAACCATAGTATGGGCTTGTGTACTCACTGGATTTACTCTGAGATGGACCTAAGCCTAATCTCTTTTCCTCACCTGACCTAAATAAGCCCATAATCTTTGTGGTGGACCAAAGGTATGTGTTGGATAAGAGCCAATGTGCAGTTATCCCTGAAATGTCTGATTATATCTTTTCCCCAATGCACAATCATCTTGGTATAAGGCTATTGGTCTCTTTGAGGAAACCTGGAAGAAAGTTTAACAGTGTAAACTTTTGTCAGTATAATAGGGTCCTTTCTCAAAGGGACCCTGCCTACACTTTATTCAATGAGGGCTGAAACTGTAAACTCTCTCAAGTCTGGGAATTCATTGATGGGGCTTGAATCTCTGCTTCCATGCTTCACGTAAGGGTTTTATTCTTTTTATTGCATTTTCAGGTCAAGTAAGACTGCCCATCTGTTTCACTTGTAGAGATGCCAATGTGTCACTGTGAGTAACGTTATTCTGATTATTTCTTTGACTCTAATGCCCTTTACAGTAAACTCACCCACCTTTTCTTTGGCAAATACCTGTAAACTGAGGATCCAATTATCATCATTCCATTTAAATATCCCAGTTCAATACCAACAGTTCCCATTGTTATTCCTGCCTAAAAGAGAAGAGTGACTATAGGGCACTTTAAGAATGCTGGGGCTCCTCTGAGAAATTTATTTCTTTCATTTGTGGTTAAAAATTTATCCTCTAGACACTCCAAAAGTGAGTGAGAAGATTGTATATGATAAACTAATCCTAACATTCCAAACTCTTTAAGTCTTTGGAGATATTCCTCTACAGCATAGCAAGGCAGTTTGAGAATTTCAACTTTACTTAGGCAAGGCCAACTTTGGTCCATGTTTCAGTGAGCCAATTAAAAAAAACTACAAACATAACACTTTATGACCCCTTGAGCACCAACACTGAATCCCACATCTTGGTTTAGTGGGTCTATATCAATAAATTAAACCGCTACAACTTTATGCTATTTCTGCCATTATTACACACCCTCATTATCCATTCTCACACATATTACTCAAATTCTTTCTGTATAGATTGAAAAAATCATGCACTTATTTTGGATTGAAGCACACCTCCTTATAGTTCACATTTGGTTGCTCATAGTTTGGAGACTCTTAAGACTTCAATCTAGTGATAAATCTTAACCAAAGAGGAATGATGGGGATGATGGGGTGGGTCCTGCAGAAAATCAGCAGTGTGTTTCCAGGCTACTGCCTCGGGGTTTCAATAACAATTTAGTCGTATCGCAAAGCAGGGTTAACCTTCTGAAATTGGCATGGAAAGGCAGTGTCTACTGGCAATGAAGACTCAGCAGAATTTAGAGTTCAATGATTCCAATTTTTTCAGGATCAGTCCACGTATACCATTTCAGTTTTCAGGAGTCAATTCCTTTCCAATCAATGCCCTTTCTTTAAACATAAACACCATGTGAGGATGGGAATTTAATCTGTATTTTAATTAAATATTTCATTGGACAGTACTCTGGGTTTTGTTTTCAGATATGTCTTCCTTGAATATTCAGGAGATAGGGGTTTCTATAAAGGCACACATAGAAACTTTTATGTCATTTATGGAGCACTTGAGCTAGGAATTTGAAGCTCTGGCTCTCCCTTTCTTTTTCCACTTTCTCCAGCACACTTATAAGCCACCTGTCAATTTCACTGTATTCATTAGTTTTACAAACATGTTAAGGTATCATACACCACACATGTTACTCAGAACTTAGTTTCTTACACTTATTTGATTAGGAGAATCCAATTGTTACAATTTGACTAACTCTATTTAATTGGACTATCTCATTGCTCTGTTCCTCTAGAACCACTTCTGATATCAAATTCTGTCAACATCTTTATTAGCCGATGTTCTCCGTATAAACAGAACTGACATGATATGTGCAGTTTTATATGTGTTTGTGAATATCTTTATCCATCCATGAGTTTATGGACATTTGTTTTGCTTCCACCTTTTGGCTATTTTGAATAATGCTATTATGAACATTGGTGTACAAATATTTGCATGCACCCCTGCTTTACATAGTTTTGGATATATACCTAGAAGTTGTATTATGGATTATACGGTAATTATATATTGAACTTTCTGAGGATCTGCCAAATACTTTTCAAAGTCAACTGTACAATTTACAGTCCTTTAAAAGGGTGCTAGGGTTCCATTTTCCCAGTACTTGTCAACACTTGTTATTTTCTACTTAAAAAAAAAAAAGTCTCCCTGGTGGTTGTTGGGTGATAGCTCATTGTAGTTTTACTTGCATTTCTCTAATAGCCAATGATGTTCAGCATCTTCTCAGGTACTTATTGGTCATTTGTATATCTTCTTTGAAGAAACATCTTTTCATATCATTTTTAATTTTAATTTTTAAAATTAAATGTGTTTTACCTTTTCCTCATAAGAACATAATTATTGTGTAGGGGAATTTAGGATATTTTAAAAAGATAAAAAGCAATCATTCAGCCCATATAGAATAACCATACATCATCTTACCACCAGCACTAATATTGTTGTGACACATTTGTTACAAATGATGAAAGAAAATTATCATATTATTACTATCTGTGGCAGTTTGATGTAATTATGAATTCCAAAAATATAATTGAATCATGCTTGTAAACTGATCTGTTAATCTGGGCATGATTAGGTTAGGATTAGGTTGTTGAGCCCCACCCCTTGGTGGGTGGGGAATCGAATATAAAAGGCAAGGCAAAGGACAGTTGAAGCAGTCTTCTGAGAAGCAGTTTTGATGTTGGAAAGAAGGCCCCAGGAGAAGAGAAGCAAGCCGTTCGCCTGATCATCTACAGCTGACCTTGTGGAGGAAACAGGAGCTAAGCCCAGGGAGAAACACAGCCCCGGGAAGAGAGGAATCCCAGAAGCCTGAACCCTGGCAAACGCCGGCAGCTGTCTTGCTCTAACACGTGGCAATGGACTGTGGTGAGAGAAGAAACTAAATGCTTTATGGCCTGGTATCTGTGGACTTCTACCCCAAATAAATACCCTTTATAAAGACCAACCCATTTTTGGTATTTCACATTAGCACCCCTTTGGCTGACTAATACACTATCTATATTTCATAGCTCATACTTGGTGCATTTGTCCCACAAACTACCCTCTCATTAACACCATATATTAGTACAATATATTTCTTATAGTTCATGAGAGAATGTTCTCATATTTATAGTTAATCACAGTCTATCATCCACCATGGAGTGCCCTGTGTTATACCATCTCCTGCCATGTAAAATCCATCCAAAATGTACACTTATTGACTCTCAGTTTCATCACAGAGTTGTGCTATCATCTCAGTCCATCTTAGAACATTTTCATTATTTCTAAAGTAAAAATTCCATACCACATTATGCTCTACTATTGTTGACCCTTAGCATTGATACAGTATTTCTTTGCCTTTTGTGTAAAAATATTACACTATTACAATTAACTGTAGTCTATAAGTTGCATTAGTTGTATTTTACACATGTATCACCAAATTCATATCACCATGTAATGGAGCAACATTCCAGTGGAGGTGAAGCATAGTCCTCACCTCCACCAAAATCCCTGTGCTATACAGTCCCTAGATATTCCTCTAGCATTCTTTTAACATTAACCTCCCTAGACTACCCTTTTCCATCACAATCACATTTATAAATCATGAGCATTAGTTATATTCACTATAATGTTCTGCCATCAAGTCTATCACTTTCCACAAATCAATTTTATTGCACATTCTACATACATTCAGCAGTAGCTTCCCCTTCTCAACCCACATTCTATCTCCTAGTAACCTATAATCTATAGTTTAACCCCATGAGTTTAATGTATTTCATATTAATGAGACCATACAAAGTTTGTCCTTTTGTGTCTGGCTTATTTCACTCAACATAATGTCCACAAGTTTAATCTATGTTGTCATATGCATTCCAAGTTCATTTCTTACAGCAGCATAGTATTCCATCATATATATATATATATATATATATATATATATACCATTTTGTTTATCCATTCATTGGTTGATGGTCACTTGGGTTGTTTCCATGATTATGCAATTGGAAATAATATTGCTATGAACATCAGTGTATGAATGTCTGTACATGTCCTAGCTTTAAGTTCTTCTGAATATATTCCTAGTAGCAGGATTGCCTGATCATATGCCAGTTATATATTTAGCTTCCTGAGGAATTGCCAAACTGTCTTCCACATAGGCTGTAGCATTCTACATTACCACAAACAGTGAATGAGTGTTCCTATTTCTCCACATTCTTTCCAGCACTTATAGTTTTCTGATTTTTAATGTTTGCAATTCTATAAGTTTGAAATGTCTCATTGTAATTTTGACCTTCATTTCCCTAATAGCTAGTGATTTTGAACATCTTTCCCCTTACCTTTTGCCTTTTCAAGATCAATAAAAAGAGTTTATTGAGAAATGAGAGAAAATAATAGAAGTACATACCCAGATGTGGAAGTAGGCTACCTCCAGGAAAAGAGGAACATTTGGGGTTGAGGGGCTGCCTTTATTAAAGCCATTATTGGGGGAGGAGCCCCAGCTGTTTGTTGTTCTGATTGGTTTTTCTGTTAGCTCTTATTTCACAGAGTTCCACTAACTTCCTGGCCTGTAAAAAATTATCTAAACCCAAGCTTATCCTTACTTTTAGTTTAAAAATGTGTCTCTTTTTTACAAAACCATCCTGGGTTTTTGGAATTTATGTTTCATTCATTATCTTCTGCAATTTCAACCTCTTTTTCCACCTACTAGTTCCCTTTACCATATAAACATGCTTAAGTTTATATTCAAACCAAACCATTCATCTTGAAAGAGTCAATAATTAAGCCTTTTGTTTGGAGTTATCTGGGACCAATGGGGATGCCTGTTTGGAGATATCTGGGGCTTCCCCTTGATCATGGAAAAAATTCCAAATGGGACCTCATTGCCAGGATCTCAGCAGGGTCTTTATAGCTTTTTTTCTTAGTAGCAGGGTTTTCTGGGTGAGTTCTTATGTCCATGCTCTCTCTCAGGTCCCAGCTGTGCCTCATCCTTTCCTCTTTTCCCTATACTAACCTGTATCAATTCCCCCCTCAGAGAGTTTACACCCTTATTTTTAAGGGGAAGCTGGAGGATGATCTTCTGTAGCTGCTTCCTCCTGTTTAGGGTAGTAGTCCCTGCATGACAGAGAGATGTAAAACTCTCTGGCTATTCTATTGAGGTTGAGGAAAGATGGGTCCAGTACTGTGGTTGAAACTGGATAAAATTCCCATGTGACTACTATCTTGTTCTGGAAGTTGTTGATTCTCAAAGAAATAAAGTTAGTTAGAATGCTGAAGATTCATGTTCCGACTAAAAGGATAAAGAATATGCTGATAAGTGGGCCCAGAAAGAGGGCCAGCCATAGCATACTGGGCCATGAGAGTGAGAAAGGCCAGGTACATCCAGAGGCTGCATCCTCTTGAAGTTGGTGGGCTTCATCTGGCAAGTTTTGAATGTTGCTTAAGACTATTCTGGGGCAATTTACATAGAAACATTATTCCTTCTTGAGAAGTAGACATGCTCCTCCTTATGCTGCTGTTAGCATGTTTAGGGCTTTGCAATTTTGCAGCACCACAGCAGCAAGAGATTCTATTTGATATCTAAGGACTTCTAAGGCACAGCTACTTTCTTCTATGCTGTCAGCTAACTCCAGGGAGAGGTTGTGGTAAACTTGCTGCATTTGGTATAAACTGCCAACCCCAGTCCCCTTGGCAATGGTTATGCCTAAGACAGCTAGGAAGGGCATGAGAACAGGCACTTCCCTTTTAGTTATTTTATGGTGAGAAAAATACAGGAAATGGTACTGTGAAGTTTTTCAGGACCATAGTAGATAAAAGGGGTGATGTATGTTAGGGAGCCTAACCAGTCCATAGGTGAGGCAAAGAGAAGTACACCTAGTCTCCTCAGAGAAAGAAAATTCCATCTTGATAGTTAAAAGTAATAGCAAATGTGAGATTAGTTATTAGTAAGCTTGAGCCCTTTTCAGAGCTTACATTTACAAGCTCACTGGTAAACCTGCTAGGAGACAGTACCAACATACACATGTTGTGCCCTGTGTCATGAAATTGGATACTTCTCTGGGTGTCTCAGACAAAGTTGGCTTCTCCTACCAGGCTATAGGGGTCCAGTTTATGACACACCCATGGCATCTCTGGTGGGGTTTTTTGGTTAGTATAAGTTGTGTTTGGAATTATAGAATCACAAGAGCTAGCAGAGCATACTCAACAGTACTGGGTAGTGTTTGAGTCCCTTACTATTCCTCTCCTAGGCTGCTGGGCCTTGAGTGGGTAAAGGAGGGAAGGAGTGTTGGGAGGAATTGACATCTGGCTTGCCCTCTCCCTAGTAATAGGCTGAGAAGTAGAGTACATGAAACTTCATTTGGGCTAGAGTTAGAGGAAATAGCACACAATTTATGTAATGGCTTTGACACAGACACTACTTAAATTTGTTTCTTGAAGAGATATTTCAGGATGTCCAAAGGCTGGCACTTGAACATCTCATTAGGTGCTTCCAGTGAGCTGGCACTTCCTTGGACAGTGGGCTTCACTCTGAATAAGTGCACCCAGCTGGCAATTCCTTTAACTTTAACAACTGTGGGTGTGATTAGAGCTATATAGTAAGGTCCCTTCATTTTGGGTCTAATGGGGAGTGAGACCTATTCTCCTGCCAGGTTTTGATCAGAACCTGGTCTCCAGGTTTAACTTTAGGTAAAGGTAACTCATGGTTGGGTTTAGGGGAGATTTTATTTCCAAGCATCTTCATGATTTGTTGAGTTTTTCCTAGGTTGATAAAATATTTGGTGAGTTCCTGTATCTCCTGGTCTAGTACCAGGTCCTGGGTGAGGAAAGGTCACTCACAGACAATTTCAAAAGGTGCTAAGCTAAAACAGGACTTCTGGAGCTATATGCAGCCTCAGCAAAGCACTGGCAGATTAATGACCCAAAGTGATGTCTCTTCAAAGCACTCTAGGCCTTTTCTATCAAATACCTCACAATTTCTCCAAAAAAATACTCCGTAACCATTTATAAAACCATTCAAGCATTTTGGTAATTGCAAAAGCACTTCCCCACTCCTCAGTACCAAATTCTGTATTAGTCATCCAAAGGGATGCTGATGCAAAATACCAGAAATCTGTTGGCTCTTATAAAAGATATTTATTTGTGGGTAGAAGCTTACAGTTACCAGGCCATAAAGCATAAGTTACTTCCCTCACCAAAATCTGTGGCCATATGTTGGAGCAAGATGGCTGCTGATATTCAGCCTTCCTCTTCCTCTTAAGGCTCTGTAGTCCCAACTTCTTCCAATATCAGCTTTAGGCTGGGATAAGTTTTGTCTCTCTCTCTGGGACTGGATTCTCTCTGGGCTCAAAAGCTCTGCTCTCACCACAAGGCCAGCTGTGAACTATCAGGCAAATGGTTCATTTCTCTTCCTGGGGCTTCTCCCATGTCTAATGGTGCCTTCTCTCTTTCCTCATGTATCTGCTTCTCTGTGTATTTACTTCCCAGGGCTCCTTCTTTAAAACTCCAACCTCCCTCCTCTGCCATGCAGTTTTCTCTGTGAGTCCCCACCCACCAAAGAAGTGGGGACTCAATGTCCCACTGATGTGGCTCATTCAAAGCCTTTATCATTATTTAGTCAAGAAAAGTGAAACCTCTGAATCCAATATAATCTAATATGCCCAGAGGAACAGACCAGTTCACAAACATAATCCAACATCTATTTTTGGAATTCATAAACAATATCAAACTGCCACACTTGGTTTCCAAAAATGTTCTCCCATTGAGTAGGCTACTTTTTCAGCTTCTTAACAAATTCATTTGAAGCAAAAAAGTGTTTCATTTTGAGGAGGTCTTATTTGTCTATTTTATTTCATGCTTGTGCATTGGACGTAAGGTTTAAGAAACCACAACTTACCACAAGATCTTTAAGATATTTCCTTAAATTTTTCTTTAGGGTTTTGATGGTACTCGTTTTTATATTTATGTTCTTAATTGGTTTTGAGTAAGTTTTTGTATGAGGTATGATATAGTGGTGCTCTTTCTTTCTTTTGAATATGGATATCAGTTATCCCAGCACCATTTGTTGAATAGAATAATCTAAGTCAGGTGAGTAAGTTTGAAATCTTGTTAAAGATAAATTGTCTGTAGTTGTGAGGGTCTATTTCTGAATGTTCAATTTTATTCCATTCAACAACATCTTTGTCAGGAGCATGCTGTTTTTTATTACTCTAACTATGTAATATGCTTTAATGTCAGAAAGTGAGAGTCCCCCAACTTATTTTTTCTTTTTAAAGGTATTTTTCGCTATTTATGTCGGTTTGTCTTTCCAAATAAATTTGATAATTCATTTTTTTCCATTTCTATTAAAAAGGCTGCTGAAAATGTTATTGGAATTGTGTTGAATCTGTAAATCAGTTGGGTAAAATTGAAATCTGACCAATATTTAGTCTTCCACTCCATGAACACAGAGTGTCCTTCCATTTATTTAGGTCTTCTTTGGTTTCTTTTAGCATTGTTTTTTGTTTTCTGAATATATGCCCTTGGTTAAGTTTATTCCTAAATAGTTGACTATTTTAATCACTATTTTAAACTGCAAGAGACAAGCAACATGTTATGTACAAGAAAGCCCCAATTAATTTGAGTGCAAATTTCTCTCAGAAACCACGCAGTTATAATCACATAGTTGTACATTCATCACCTGATTGGTGAATGATGAATAATAGTATTATACCAAATACCACTGATTGTACACTTTGGATGCATTGTATGCTTCATTAATATGTATCAATAAAATTGATTTGTTATAAGAAAGAAACTATGCAGTCAAGGAGGCAGCAGGTAGAAATGCTTAAAGTGCTGAAAGAAAGCAATTGGCAAAGAAAAATTTTATTTCCAAAAAGACTTTCTTTTAAATTAGGAAGAGATTAAGGCATTCCCCTGTAAAAAATGCTCAAGGAATTCATGATCACTAGATCTGCCTTACAAACAATACTCGAGGGAGTTCTTCAGACTGAAAGGATCTGACATTAGACAGTGGTTCAAAGGGGCATAATAAATAAATACCAGTAAAGGTAGCAAATTATAAATGCCAGAATTATTGTATTGAAAGTTTTGAAAATGTAACCCTCCTTCTTACTTCCTAGGGGTACTAAAATGAAAATTCATAAAAAATAATGGAAAAAAACTATTGTTATAGACATACAATATACAAAGGCATACTTTGTAACAAGTACCAAAAATGGTGGGGTACAGAAAGATGTAGGAAAAGTTTAGTATATGCTATTGTAGAGAAGTTGGTATCAAAAAATGTGATTGTTATATGTGTTGGATATTAAATATTAACCACATGTTAACCCAAAGGAAAACACATGAAACAACATGTTGATATAGAAATGAGAAAGGACTTCATATGTTATAATACAAAATATAAAATAAATGTTAAAGTAAGCACTAACAGGATCTTGGTTACAGCCACCTATGGGAACTGGCACTAAACTGCCCTGACATCCTTCCATCTGACCTCAGAAACTTCCTTTGTAATACCCAAGCAAGGCATGGTCTCTACAAGTAAATAGTTCCTAAGCTGAATGTCACAGGGAAGAACACCTATCTCCACAGGGAACATAGAAATAAGCAAGGAAATAAAATAATAAGAAAAAGTGCCAAAGAGAGACCTTAACTCACACGCAGAACCACCAGCTAAATAAAACTCTAGAGCATAGAGAAAAGCTAATCAACTGAACAAACCCATCGAGATAATAAGATGACCAGAGGGCAACAAAAAAATACAAATGACTCTGAGAAACAGGAAAACATGGACCAGTCCAAAGAACAAATTAAAACCAGGAAGCAATGCAGAACATCGAACAACTAATCAAAGCTATCCAAACGAATTCATGGACCAACTTAAAGAAGTGAAGGAAGAGATTAAGGATATAAAGAAGACACTGGGAGAACATACTGAAGAAATGGCAAACATGCCTAAAAAGGTAATGGATATGATGGTGAACAATGGCACAAGCCAAGAAATGAAAAAGATGCTGGATTCACATAACAGCAGATTTGAACAGGCAGAGGAAAGAATTAGTGATATGGAAGACAATACAGCCGAAATCAAAGAGATAGTAGAACAGATAGACAAAAAATTAGAAAAAAATCCAGCATGGACTCAGGGAATTAGCCAATAATACAAAACGCACAAACATACTCATTATGGGCATCCCAGAAGGAGAAGAGAAGGGAAAGGGAACAGAAAGAGTGTTGAAGGAAATAATGGCTGAAAACTTCCTAACCCTACTGAGAGAGATGGATGTGCAGATCCAGGAAGCACAGCGCACCCCAAATAGTTTAAATCCCAACAGGCCAACTGCAAGACATATACTTGTCAAAATGTCCAATACTCAAGATAAAGAGAAAATACTAAAGGCAGCAAGAGAAAAGAGAACCATCACATACAAGGGAAGGACAATAAGATTAAATGCTGATTTCTCAGCTGAAACCATGGAGGCAAGAAGACAGTGGTATAACATAGTCAAAATACTGAAAGAAAAAACTTCCAGCTACGAATTCTCTAACCAACAAAACTGGCATTCAAAAATGATGGAGAGTTCAAAATATTCACAGATAAACAGAAATTAAGAGAGTATGTCAATAAGAAACCAGCACTTCAAGAAATACTAAAGGAATCTCTACAAGTTGAAAGGAAAAAACAAGGGAGAGAGAATTGGAGGAGAGTTTAAAAACAACTGAAAAGACAAAAAGAGAAACAAAACAACATATGACATACATTAACCCAAAGAAAAAAATGGCTGAAGTAAGAAATTCATTACAAGTAATAACACTGAATGTTAATGGATTAAATTCACCAATCAAGAGACACAGATTGGCAGAATGGATAAGAAAATATGATCCATCTATATGCTGTCTACAAGAAACCCACCTTCGACCCAGGGATTCAAGGAGGCTGAAAGTGAATGGCTTGAAAACCATTTTACAAGCTAACAATAGCCAAAAAAGGGCAGGAGTAGCTATTCTAATATCAGACAAAATAGATTTTAAATGCAAATATATTGTAAGAGACAAAGATGAACACTACATATTAGTAAAAGGAGTAATCCCTCAAGAAAAGAGAACAATCAGCAACATTTACGCACCTAATCGAGGTGCCTCAAAATACGTGTGGCAAACTCTGGAAAAACTAAGAGGAGAAATAAATGCCTCTACAATTATAGCAGGGGACTTCAACACACCACTATCATCATTAGACAGAACATCTAGGCAGAGAATCAATAAAGAAACGAAGGCACTCAACAATACATTAGAAGATTTGGACTTAATAGACATATACAGAACACTACACCCAAATACAGCGGGATTTACATTCTTCTCCAGTGCACATGGAACATACTCCAAAATAGACCACATGCTAGGCCACAAAACAACACTCAATGAATTCAGAAAGATTGAGATTATACAAAGTAATTTCTCTGACCACAACGGAATGAAGTTGGAAATCAATAAGGGCCAGAGAAACAGGTTAGGCACAAGGATATGGAAGTTAAACAACACACTCTTAGACAAACAGTGGGTCAAAGAGGAAATTTCAGAAGAAATCAGTAACTACCTTGAAACTAATGAAAACAACAACACAACATATCAAAACCTATGGGATGCAGCAAAAACAGTCCTGAGAGAGAAGTTCATAGCCATAAATTCATATATTAAAAAAGAAGAAAGAGCTAAAATTGAAGACCCAACTGCACACTTGGAGGAATTGGAAAAACAACAACAAACTAAACCTAAAGGAAGTAGAAAGCAGGAAATAACCAAGATTAGAGCAGAACTAAATGAAATAGAGAATAAGAAAGCACTGGAAACAATAAACAAAACCAAAAACTGGTTCTTCGAGAATATCAATAAAATTGACAAACCCCTAGCCAGACTAAGAAAGAAAAAGAGAGAACAGATGCAAATACATAAAATCAGGAATGAGCAAGGTGATATCACTACTGACCCCACAGAAATAAAGAGTATCATAAGAGGATACTTTGAAAAATTATATGCCAACAAGAATGACAATTTAGAGGAAATGGACAAGTTTCTAGAAACCCACAAACAGCCAACATTGATGAAAGAAGAAATAGATGAAATCAACAGTCCAATTACAAGTAAAGAGATAGACTCAGTCATCAAAAACCTCCCAACTAAGAAGAGCCCAGGACCAGATGGCTTCACAGCTGAATTCTACTAAACATTCCAGAAAGAGCTAACACCAATTTTACTTAAGCTCTTCCAAAAAATAGAAGTAGAAGGAATATTGCCTAACTCATTCTATGATGCCAAGATTACCCTAATACCAAAACCAAATAAAGATACCACATGAAAGGAAAATTACAGACCAATTTCTCTAATGAACCTAGATGCTAAAATCCTCAACAAAATACTTGCTAATCGCATTCAACAACATATCAAAAGGATTATACACCATGACCAAGTGGATTTCATCCCGGGTATGCAAGGATGGTTCAATATAAGAAAATCAATCAATGTAATACGCCACATAAACAGATTGAAAGAAAAAAATCACATGATCATCTCTATAGATGCAGAAAAAGCATTCGACAAAATACAGCACTCTTTCCTCATAAAAACACTACAAAAGATAGGAATAGATGGAAACTTTCTGAATATGATAAAAGGTATATATGAAAAACCCATAGCTAACATCATTTTCAATGGTGAAATCCTAAAAGCCTTCCCTCTGAGATCAGGAACTAGACAAGGATGCCCACTATCACCACTCCTATTTAACATTGTCTTAGAAGTACTTGCACGAGCACTGAGACAAGAAAAGGACATAAAAGGCATCCAGATTGGAAAAGAAGAAGTAAAAATTTCATTATTTGCAGATGACATGATCCTATATAGAGAGAGCCCTGAGAAATCTACAACAAGGCTTCTAGAACTTATAAAGGAGTTCAGTAATGTTGCAGGCTATAAGATCAATGCTCAAAAATCAGTAGCATTTCTATACACCAATAACGAGCAAAATGAGGAGGAAATCAGGAAAAAAATACCATTTACATTAGTAACTAAAAGAATCAAATACCTAGGAATAAATTTAACTAAAGATGTAAAGAAAACTACAAAACGCTGTTAAAGGAAATCAAAGAAGACTTAAATAAATGGAAAAATATTCCCTGTTCATGGATAGGAAGACTAAACATCATCAAGATGTCTATCCTACCCAAATTAATCTACAGATTTAATGCAATCCCAATAAATGTCAACACTGTATTATTTAAGGAACTGGAAAAGCTAACCACAAAATATATTTGGAGAGGCAAGAGGCCCCGAATTGCCAAAGACATATTGAAAAAGAAAAATGAAGTTGGAGGTATCACACTACCTGACTTTAAAACATACTACAAAGCTACAGTGATCAAAACTGTGTGGTATTGGCACAAGGATAGACCTACTGACCAATGGAACCAAATTGAGAGTTTGATATAGATCCTCGCATATACACTTATCTGATATTTGACAAGGCCACGAAGCCCACTCAGTTGGGAGAGAATGGCCTCTTTAACAAGTGGTGCTTGGAGAACTGGATATCCATATCCAAAAGAATGAGAGAAGAATACCATCTCACACCTTATACAAAAATCAACTCAAGATGGATCAAAGATCTAAATATAAGAGCCAAAACCATAAAAACCTTGGAAGATAACATAGGGAAGCATCTACAGGACCTTATAATAGGAAATGGTTTCATGAACTTCACAGCCAAAGCACAAGCAGCAAGAGAAAAAATAGATAAATGGGATTTCATCAAAATAAAAAACTTCTGCACCTCAAAGAATGTTATTAAGAAAATAAAAAGGCAGCCTACCCAATGGGAGAAAATATTTGGCAACCATTTATCTGATAGGACCCTAATATCCTGCATATATAAAGAAATCCTACACCTTGAAAATAAAAGGACAAACAATCTACTTAAAAAATGGGCATGTGACCTGAAAAGACACTTCTCCAAGGAAGAAATACAAATGGCTAAAAAGCACATGAAAAAATGCTCAACATCACTTGCTATCAGGGAAATGCAAATCAAAACTACAATGAGACACCATCTTACACCCATCAGTATGGCAGCTATTAAAAAAACAGGAGACACTAAATATTGGAGAGGATGTGGAGGAATAGGAACCCTCATCCACTGCTGGTGGAACTGTGGTATGGTCCAGCCACTGTGGAGGACAGTTTGGCAGTTCCTCAGAAAACTAACAATAGATCTTCCGTATGATCCAGCAATTCCACTGCTGGGCATATACCCAGAAGAACTGAAAGCAAAGACACAAACAGATATATGCACACCAATGTTCATAGCGGCATTGTTCACCATTGCCAAAAATTGGAATCAGCCCTGGTGCCCATCAACAGACGAATGGATAAGCAAAATGTGGTAAATACATACAATGGAATATTACTCAGCTGTAAGAAGGAATAAAGTGCTAACACATGGAATAACGTGTATGAATCTTGAAGACCTTATGTTGAGTGAAGCAAGGCAGGCACTGAAGTATGAACAGTATATGACCTCACTGATTTGAACTGAGGAAAGTGAACAGTCTCTGAGAACCATTGTCTGAAAGATAGGTTAACAAGGGAGAGTAAGAGAAGAGCAGGCTTTGAGCCATCACCCATATGGACATAATCTATGGTAAAGGGATAGAGTATAGGTGCATATTGAAGGATAGGACATATGGGTAGTGGTATTACTGGGTTTGGTGGTGCAGCGTTGACAAGTGGGTAGATTAGGAAGGGCAGGTTCAAATACCCAGGGCATGTAACTATGAATCTTGACATTACATGAGTCAAGACAGGGTAGTGTCATATGCCCCAAGGGGGTGGGGAGGATGGAACACTTAAGATCTCATGGGGTATTTAGTGGTCATGGGAAAGGTTTTTCATTACCTTACAGTAATGGACACAGGACATGGTAAATATCATCAAAACTTATTAAACTGTATCGTCTAAATTGTCAACTATACTGTAAATCATTGACAATGTTTAGTTGCTATATTTTGCTATCTGTATAACAGTTATAACAATGCTAACATCCAAAAAAAGGGGGGGTTAATATGGGGTGGGGAAGGGGGTGGGGTTTGGTATCTAGGAGTCTCTGGTACTCCGTGTGTGACTTTGCTGTGACCTAAAACTTCTTTGAAAATTAAATGAAAATTTGGGAGACAATGGGAATTGAGAGGGGGAAGGTGTCACGGCACATCAGACATCCGATAACACAGTGATAAAAGGAAAAAAAAGAATATATATATATTTATATACTTTTTTTTAAAAGGCATTTCTTATGTTTTTTCCCCATCTTTTTGAATGTCCCAATCTGCTAATTATATTTTGTTTTGTTTTGTTTTTTGTTTGATTGTTGTTGTTGTTGTTTTTCCTGAGTTTCCTTATGTTTGTCTCTTGCATGTAAGCTTATCATTGTTGTTTCTTTTTCCTATTAAGTGTATTTGATTATTTTATGGACTACATGTTCATGGAAGATTTGGATCACAGAAGGGTTACAATGGGTACTTCAGGGGATTATTATGGGGGGGGGATTCATGGGCGTTAGTTCACCCGAATATACATGAAAGATATACAAAATTGTTCAAAAGATCAAAAGATGGGGCATGGTCATGATGGGTGGACAATCACACAATAAATGAGGGAATCTGAATTCCTAGCCTGGAGAGCTTTGCCACATTCTCCAAGGGAGCAACAACAGTCCTCTGAGTTCAGGGACAATGTCTGTCAAAAGAGGATGACCCACTGATGGGTTCTTTTTATTGACGACTACCCTTATGAGTCTTTGCTCTTGTAACTGAAACTTAGCTTACTATTATGGGGTGCCTAAGGGTTGCCACCTGAGAGCCTCCTTATTGCTTAAATGTGGCCTCTCTCTAAGCCAAACTCAGCATATGAATGCATTACCTTCCCCCCAACGTGGGACATGCCGCCTCCCAGGGATGAGCCTCCCTGGCAACGAGGGATTAATACCAAGTGCCAACTGGCAACACAACTGGAAAAAGACCTTGAATAAAAGGGGGAAAATGTAAAGACAAATGAGTTCAAGTGGCTAAGAGACTTCAAAGTGTCTGGAGGTCATCCCAGAGGTAATGCTTATGCACAACTCAGTAGGAGCTCATAGAACATCGAAGTGCATATCACCCCACACAGAGGGGCTCCTGAGAGCTCTGGAGACACCCAGGTCCTATATAAGGGGGGATAGCCCCAGAGGCTGACACCTTATCAGTGGGCTCTATTTTGGAATCTGTACTCCTGAGAGTGAAAGAATTGGACACAAATAAGTCCTCCCTGCACATGGTTCATCAGTCCCTTCTATTCAAACCTATATGTGATGCTGGAGGTTTTAGGTATACTTCCAGAGACTGGAGCCTCTGGCCTACCTATGTGCCAGGTGTGCGTGGAATCTCGGTGGAGCTGCAACTCCTACCCTACCACTCAATGGACTCATCCAAGTCACCTGGCAAGGAGACAACGATGAGCAACGGCCATCCCAGGGAATGGAGAGGGCCTACATCGGCAGGCAGGATCATCCCACCCACCATATCCATGGGATATAAGCCCTCTCTTACTTGGAGGTGGAGTGGACATCACCATCCCAGTCCCCTCAGGATTGGGGGAAGAACTATGGACTAGAGTGGACTTGATGGTATTCTGTTGTACACATATGGTGATTCTAGCAATGGAAGAAATTATAACAGTGAGGTGGAGCCAGTGACTGCTGGACACTTTTGGGCCAGAGAGGGGATGTGCAGTTGAAATACAGGAGCTTTTTCAGGATTTGGAGGTTGTCCTGAGTGCCGTTGTGGCAATGGATGTAGACCGTTTTAAATCAGCACACACCATTCAGAACTGTGTGAGAGAGAGTGTGGTCTACGATGTGAACTGTGGTCTATGGTTGATGGCAAGGCCCCAGGATGTGTAAGTCCATTGAGGGTGATGGGCCACACTTGTGGGAGATGTTTGTTTGGGATGTGGTGGGAGGTGTAGG
>JAKSZT010016779.1:822805-861781 GCA_026826555.1 Tolypeutes matacus | reverse complement strand
GTAATCTAAGCACCTCTTAAAATATATGTATATATATATAAAAAAAAATAAAAATAAATCTCAAAAAAAAATAAAAATAAAAAATAAAGATGTTGACGATTTAAAAAAAAAAAAAAGAAATCAAAGAAGACCTAAATAAATCTAAGGACATTCTGTGTTAATGGATTGTAAGAATAAATATTATAGATTTCAATTCTACCTAAAGAGATTTGCACCTGCAATACAGTCCCAATCGAAACTCCAACAAACATCTAAGTAGAAGTGGAAAAGCTAATCATCAAATTTATATAGAAAGGTAAGGAGCCCCGAAAAGTCAAGGACATATTGAGCAAGAAAAACAAAGTTGGATGATTCACATTTCCCAAACTCGAAACTTATCACACTTATCACAAGACACAGTAATCACAACAGGGCACAAGGGCAGATATATAGAACAATGGAAAAGACTTGTGAAATCAGAAATCAGCCCTTCACTTTTATAGAAAACTGATATTTGATGAAGGGGCCAAGACCAATCAAGTGGAAAAGAAAAAATCTTCAAAAAATTGTACTGTTTGCAAAACAATGGAGGTGGACCTCTACCATATACCATATAAACAAAAATCAACTCAAAATGAATGAAAGACTTAAAGAAAGAACCAGAATTATAAAACTCCTAGAAGATAATATAGAAAAACAAATTCAGGACCTTGCATTAGACAGTGGTTTCTTAGATTTCAGACCCAAAACACAAAAACAAAAGAAAAAATAGATAAATGGGACCTCATCAAAATGTAAAAAAAAATTATCTCAAAGAACTTTATCATGAAACTACTTTGACAACCTATACAGTGGAAGAAAATATTTGGAAACAACATATCTGATAATCATTTAATATCCAGAATATATTTAAAAATTTTTAACTCAACCACAGCAAGACAAAAACAATTATAAATGGGTAAAAGACTTGAATATATGCCTCTAAATAAGATATACAAATGACGAAAAGCACATAAAAATATCATCAAAATCATTAGTCATGAGTGAAAAGCAAATCAAAACCATAATGAGAGGAGTTAGAGAAGATGGAGTCAGAGTAGGCAGGAAAGGCTCAAGTCTGTCACAAAAACAATGAAGAAAGAGCCAAAAGCTGTCTAATGGACCTGTTTAGGGAGTCAGCAAACCAAGACAGTCCAAGAATGTTAAAACGGGATAGAGAGGCAACAAATTCGAATCAGCGAACATGAGTTAGCAAATCCCTTCAGTGGCTGGGAAGTACTCCCTTCCCCCACCTCCAAGAATATTAAGCTGGGGTAAAACCTCTGGCTCACTGGAGCCAACTAAGAGGGGAGTAGATGTCTTCCTCCCTTTCAGCTGTTACAAGAGAAAAGGGAGCAGAATCAGGGTACTTCTCTTCAGTGAATTCAGCCAACAGAGCTCACTTTGAATCTGGGCTCTGGCCAGATGAAAGCACAGGAAAGCAGAGATTGAAACACCTTGTGGAAAGGTGCTTCAATGATCGCCATCTGCTGGCTAGTCAGGACATTGCATGAATAAACTGTTTTGGGGTCTCTGTACCATAACTCCTGGGAGAAAATCTGCACCCAATTAGTGAGTCTGTAGCCTGATTTTGATAATCTAAGCTGAGTAATTCTAAAGAATTAGAATAAGTTGAATTAAATATCAAATAAGATCTGTGAAAAAAAAGTTAAGAGAAAGAAATTGGCTATCAGAGCAATTTCAACAACATATTCAGATGATAGACATCAGCAAAAAATTACAAGCCACACCAGGAAATAGGAAGATGTGGCCCAGGCAAAGGAAAAAAACAAAATCCTTAAGAGATGCAGGATTTAAGACAATTAATAAGTGATAATCTCACAACTCTCTTAAATCAATTTAAACAATTGAAAGATAATGTGACTAAAGAGATAAAGGATATCAAGAAGACATTGGGTGAGCATAAAGAACAGTTTGAAAACCTGTAAAGAATAATAACAGACCTTATGGGAATGAAAGAAATGATGGATGAAATTAAAAATACATTAGAGGATCATAAGAGCAGATTTAAATTGCTTGAAGAGAGAATTAGTGATTTTGAAGGCAGAACACCTGAACTGGAGAAGAGAGGAGAACAGAAACAGAAGATAATGGGAAAAAAAAGAAACAGAGTATCAAGGAATTGAATGACATTGTGAAATGCACAAACATATGCAATATCAGTGTCCCAGAAAGAAAAGAGAATGGAAAAAGGCCAGAAAGAATATTTGAAAAAATAATGACCAGAAACTGCTCAGCACTTATGAAAGACATAAATATCAATATACAATAAAGACAATATACCCCAAAAGAATAAATCTGAATAGACCTACACCAAAACACCTACTATTCAGAATGACAAATATCAGAGATAAAAGATTCTGAAGCAGCAAGAGAAAAGCAAAGCATCACGGACAAAAGAACCTCGATAAGATTAAGGGCTGACCTTTCATCAGAAACCACAGAAGCAAGAAAAAGATGTTGTATAATGTATACAAGGTACTGAAAGAGAAAAATTGCCAACCAAATATTCTGTATCAGGCAAAATTCTCCTTCAAGAATGAGGCTGAGTTCAATGACTTCACAGACAAATAAAAACTGATAGAATATGTTACCAAAAGACCAGAATTACAAGAGGTACTAAGAGGAGTACTGCAGCCTGAAAGGAAAAAACCAAGGGCAAGAGATTTGGAGAAGGGTGTAGAAATGAAGATTATTAGAAAGGTTAAATAAAATGGTAAAAAGATGATATGAAAACAGAAAGCCAAAGGACAAAAGGAATGAAGTTAATAATGTTTTACAGTAATAACAATGAATGTTAGTCGTTTGAACTCCCCAATCAAAAGACATAGACTGATAGAATGGATAAAAAAATATGAGCCCTCTATATGTTGTGTACAAGAGACTCACCTCAGACTTAAAGACACAACTAGTTTAAAAGTGAAAGGTTGGAAAAAGATATTCCATGCAAATAGTAACCAAAAAAGAGCTAAAGTTGTGATACTAATATTGGAAAAGATAGTTTTTAAATGCAAAACTGTTATAAGGGATAAAGAAGGTCATTATATATTAATAAAAGGGGCAATTCACCAAGAAGAAATAGCTATAGTAACTATTTATGCATCTAACCTGAGTGCCCCCAAGATACATTAGATGCACACCGGCAAAACTGAAGGGAGAAATAGATGTCTATACAATAATAGTTGGAGACTTCAATACACCACTCTCAGTATTAGATAGAACATCTGGACAGGGGGAAAATAAATAAACAGAGAACTTGAATAATATGATAAACGAATTAGACCTTACAGACATTTATAGATCATTGCACACCAAAACAGCAGGATATTCTTTTCAAGGGTTCATGGATCCTTGTCTAATACAGACCATATGTTAGATAACAAGGCAAGTCTCAATAAATTTAAAAAGATTGAAATTAAACAATACACTTTTTCTGATCATAAAGAATTAAGATGGAAATCAATAATGGATGGAAAAGGGGAAAATTCATAATTATATGTAGATTAAACAGCACGCTCTTAAATAATCAGTGGGTCAAAGAAGAAATTGCAAGAAAATTTAGTAAGTACCTTGAGATGAATGAAAATGAGAACACAACATATGTAAACCTATGGTACACCATGCAAGCAGTGCTGAGAGAGAAATTTAGAGCCCTCCTTGTTTACATTAAAAAAAGAAGAAAGAACTAATACTGAAGATTCAACTGCACACCTGGATTAACTAGAAAAAGAAAAGAAAACTACCCCAAAAACAAGTCAAAGGAAAAAAATAGTAAAGATCAGAGCAGAAATAAATGAAATTAAGAAAAAAAAATGAGGGGGGGGCACATTACCACCGATCCTGCAGAAAGAATAGAGATCATAAGAGAATACATGAACAACCATATGCCCCAAATCTAGACAATGTAGACAAGAAGAACAAATTCCTAGAAATACACAAACCACATACTCTGACCCTAGAAAAAATAGAAGAACTCAACAAACCACTCACAAATGAAGAGACTGAAAGTCATCAAAATCCTATGAAAGGGGAAGCGGCTGTGGCTCAATCAGTAGGGCTCCTGTTTACCATATGGGAGGCCCCAGGTTCAGTTCCTGGGGCCTCCTGGTGAAGGCAAACCCGCCCGCGCGGCGTGGTTAGCTGACCCAGCAAGCACAAGCAGCAAGGGGGGGGTAAATGAATAAATAAATAAAATCTTAAAAAAAAAAAATTAAAAAAAAAAACCCTATGAAAAATGAAAAGTCTGGGATGAGATGGCTTCACAGATGAATTCTATCAATTTTTCAAAAACGATTTAATACCAATTTTGTTCAAGGTCTTCCAAAAAATTAAATGGGAAAAAATGCTCCCAAACTCATTCTATGAAGTTAGCATCACCTTAACACCAAAATTATATAAAGATACTATGGAAAAAGAAAATTACAGACCAACATCTCTAATGAATATAAATGCAAGAATCTTCAACGAAATATTTGCAAACAGATTCCAAAAGCATATTAAAAGAATTATATACTATGGTAAAATGGGTTTTACTCTAGGTATGAAAGGATGGTTCAACACAAGAAAATCAATTAGTCCAGTAAATCAGATTGATAAATTGAAGAAGAAAAATAACCTGATCCTCTCGATTGATGCAGAAAAGTCATTTGACATAAAACAGCACAGTTTCTTGATAAAAGCACTCCAAATATGGGAATATAAGGAAGCTTTCCCAATATGAGAAAGTGCATATATGAAAACCCCACAGCTAGCTTTGTACTCAATGGTGAAAGACTGACTGCTTTCCCACTGAGATCAGGAGCAAGAAGAGGATGCCCATGCCACCACTATTATTCAGTATTTTGCTAGAGGTCTAGCTAGAGCTATTAGGCTAGATGAAGGAATAAATAGGACCCAAATCGGAAAGGAAACAGTAAAACTTTCACTATTTATTGACGTTATGATCCTATCTCTACAAAATACTGAAAAATCCGCCACAAAGGGGATAGAACTCGTAGATGAGTTCAGCAAAGGGGTGAGATACAAGATTAATATGCAAAAATCACTAGCTTTTTTATACGCTACTATAGAATAGATATGCTCTCTGAGGTGGAAATCAGAAAAAAAAATCCATTTATAAAAGTGACTAAAACCCAGGAACACCACCACTCATCTGCCACACCCCCCAACATGCAACCACACTCTATCCCTTTACCATAGATTATGCCCATATGGGTGATGGCTCAAAGCCTGCTCTTCTCTTACTCTCCTTTGTTAACCTATCTTTCAGACAATGGTTTCTCAGAGACTGCTCACTTTCCTCAGTTCAGATCAGTGAGGTCATATACTGTTCATCTTTCAGTGCCTGGCTCTTGTTCACATATGGTGATTCTAGCAATGCAAGAAATTATAACAATGAGGTGGAGCCAGTGGCCACTTGACACTTTTGGGGTAGGGAGGAGATGAGCAGTCGAAATACAGGGGCTTCTTTGGGAGTTGGAGGTTGTCCTGAGTACTGTTGTGGCAACGGATGTAGGCCATTTTAAATCAGCACACACCACTCAGAACTGAGTGAGAGAGAGTGTGGTCTACAGTGTGAACTGTGGTCTATGGTTGGTGGCAAGGCTCCAGGATGTGTAAGTTCATTGAGGGTGGTGGGCCACACTGTGGGAGATGTTTGTGTGGGATGTGGTGGGAGGTGTGGGAGGTGGGCAACATGGGAATCCCAGTGGGTTCCGTGTAATATTTTGGGTAATCTAAGCACCTCTTAAAATATATGTATATATATATATATATAAATAACATTTTTGTAAGCAAATACACATATATGCATATATATTTATATATCATTTTGCAAATGTTTGTATGTATTGTGAGAATTTTGATTTTTACCCATAATAAAAAATAATAATAATAAAAAAAAGAACTCAGAAATAGGCACTCACATCTACAGTCAAGTGATTTTTGAGAAGGCGGTCAAGCCCTCCCAGTTGGGTCAGAACAGTCTATTAAAAAGGGGGGGGGGGCGAGAGAACAGGACAGCCTTATCCATATGAAAGAAAGAGGACACTTATCTCACACCTTATGTGAAAATTATTTCAAAGTGGATGAAAGAGCTAAATATAAAAGTGACAAACATCAAACTCCTAGAAGAAAATCTAAAATAGTATCATCAAGATCTTGTGGTAGGTGGTAGTTGCTTAAACCTTACACCCAAAGCACCAGCATCCAAAGAAACAATAGATAAATGGGACCTCTTCAAAATTAAACACTTTGGCATCTCAGGGACTTTGTCAAAAGGGTGAAAAGGCAGCTGAATCAATGGGAGAAAATATTTGGCAATCACATATCAGATAAGGATTTAATATCCATGATATATAAAGAGATCATACAACTCAAAAATAAAAAGACCAATTATCTGATTTAAAAATGGGCAACAGACTTGAAAAAACAATTGTCAAAAGAAGAAATACAAATGGTGAAGAAACACATGAAAAAAGATTCAACATCACTAGCGATTAGAGAAATGCAAATAAAAACTACAATGAGATATCACTTCATACCTATTAGACTGACTGCTATTAAAAAGTCAGAAAACTATAAATGTTGGAGAGGATGTGGAGAGATAAGAATGCTTATTCACTGTTGGTGGGAATGTAGAATGGCAAGGCCATGTGGAGGACTGTTTGGCAGTTCCCAAGGAAGTTGAATATAGTCTTGCCATGTGACCCAGAAATACCATTACTAGGTGTATACCCAGAAGAACTGGAGCAGTGACACCAACAGACTTCTGCACACTGATGTTTTTAGCAGTGTTATTCATGGTTGTCAAAAGTTGGAAACAGCCCAGGTATCCATCAACTGAAGAAAGGATAAACAAATTTTGGTGTATATACACACTGGACTATTACCCAGCGGTAAGAAAAAATAAAGCTATGAAACATGGGTGAACCTGGAGGACATTATGCTGAGTGAAGAAAGCCAGAGAGAAAAGGACAAACATTATGATTGTACTATTATAAACTAAATATATTGTGTAAACTCGTAGCATTAATAATTAGTATATAGGTCACCAGAAAATAGGATGAGGGTAGAGAATGGAAAGCTGAGAGTTAGTCTGTGCAGAATTGTGTAAACGTCTGTTTGTAAATCATTGGAAATGAATGGAAATGGTGAGAGTACCTCATGGTGTTTGTGACTACCCACCACACCATATGGGTATGATGGTGGTTGAAAGGGAAAGTTTAAGGACATGTATATTACTAGAAGGAAAGCTTTAAAAAATGTAATATGGGACTCAGCAACATTGTGAAACCTCATGTAATATACAAATATGGGTGATATTGCATATATAATACTGTTTTACAAATAAAAATACAAATTAACTATAGAGAAGAATACAAAAATAGTAGCTATGTACAACAGGGGAAGCAGAGAGAGATTGAGAAGTGATGAGTTTTGTTTGTTTATTTTTAGTGTAAATATTATAATTATTATTACTGGAAAATGAAAATGCTCTAAAAATGATTGAATTAATGAATGCACAATTATGTGATTGTACCAAATACCATTGACTGTACACTTTGGATGGATTTATGCTTTATTAATATGTATCAATAAAATTTATTTGTTAATTAAAACACAATGAGATATCATTTTATACCCCCTATAATGGCTACAATTAAAACAAAGGAAAATTAGAAAGGAGAGGATATGGATAAATATGACACTTACCATTGACGGTGTGAATGTAAAATAGTGCAACCATCGTGGAAGACAGTTTGGCAGTTCCTCAAAAAGTTAGGTATAGAATCACTATATGACCTCATAATTCATCTTACAGTACACACCCAAAATAATTGCAAGTAGGAACTCAAACAAATATATGCACACTGAGTTTCATAGAATCTTTTTTCACAATTGGCAATAGATGAAGCAACCTATTGTCCATCAACTGATGAATGTGTAAACAAAAGATTGTATATACACACAATGTATATTATTCAGCCATTAAAAGGAATTAAGTTCTGACAGACAACACGGATATACCTTGTATGCATCATTTTGAGGGAAATAAGCCAGACACAAAAGGACAAAAATCATATGATCTCACTGAAATAAAATTAAAATAAGCAAACTCTAAGAGCCAAAATTTAGGTTTAGTTGGCAATGGTGTGTTTGTAGGGAATAGGGAGTTAATGCTTAAAGTTTACAGAATTTCTATTTGATTTGATAAAAAAAATTTTGATTATAGATGGTGGAGTACAATATTGTGATTGTAATTAACAGCACTGAATTATATGTTTGAATGTGACTAAAAGAAGGAGATTTTAGTTTTGGTATTGGAATTAGAATAATTTAAAAAATAAATAAATACATTGAATTGCACAGCTCAAACAGTCAACCCTAAGTTAATCCATGGACTACAGGTTAATAGTACAATTATAAAAATGAAATGCATAGTTTTAATAATAGGGTACTAAATGGGAATCTTGTATTTTATAAATGATTGTTCTGTAAATGCACCCTTTCTCTAATAAAAATAAATTACAATTGAAATGAAAAAAGAATGAAGAGAATTTAACACATTCGCAGTTAAAAATAGTGGAAGGTGTCCATTATCAGAAGACTTGTCCTAAAAGAAATGCTAAAGGGAGGTGTTTAGGCAGAAATAAGATTAGACAGTAACTTGAAGCCATAAGAAGAAATAAAGAACACTGGTAATGGTAATTACACAGAGAATTTAAAAACCATTTATTATTGTACTTTTGTTTGTAACTATTTGTTTCCTAATGACTTAAAATGCAATTGTGTAAGACAAAAATTAAATTCAGTAATAATGGGACACAAGGTGTGAAGATGAAAGCTGAGACTATAACATTATGTAGGAGGAGCAAATATGTATAGGAGTAGAGTATTTGTATGCTACTGAAAATAAGAGGGTGTAATTTGAATTAGGTTGTTATTAATTTAAGATGTTAGTTGAAACTACAAATATACCACTAAGAAAATAACTAAAATAAAACAGAAAAAAGTAAAGAAGACGGAAACCAAAATGGTCCACTACAAAATTCATTTAAATTTTATTAAATACAGTAAGGAGTAATTGAGGAGGAGCTATGTAGTACGTAGGGAAAACAATTAGCCAAATGTCAGAATAAGTAATTTCTTCTCAATTATTATCATACAGGCCAATGGATTAAAAACCACTATTAAAAGACAGAGATTAGCTAATTGGATGAAAAAGTGCAATCCATCTATATGCTATCTAGAATATACTCACTTTAGATATAAAGACATAAATAGGTTTAAAGTTAGAGGAAGGAAGAATAAATTCTAGTTCCAGCAGAAAGCATGGTGAAGTGGAGCATGGCTGCCTTCCTTTGTCCCTCCAGATAAATTAGTCTTAATTTTGCAACATCTAGATGTTAAAAAGGTTGCCAGTAACCAACTTTACAGTAAAGTTAGTAAAATTAGTATGTTTTGTATACTTTGGGTTGAAATTCATTGGAAAGCTTGTCTTCTGTAAATACCTTTGGATATGAATTTGTTCAACCACCTCTACATGTTACACTTGCCTGTACTTGTCCAGTGAACTGGTGGTGGAGAAAAGGAAGGGAGGAGGGAATGGTTGAGGCCAAGATGGTCATGTTTAAGAGATATCTCAGATTATAACAATTGTTATGTGGGTGCAGTTTTATTTAACTATATTATGTATGAAGTTCTTATTTTAAGTATCTAGTCTTTCTAAATATTTTAGAAGTACTTGATATGCTTAAAAATAGAGGTAGTCAAAGAACATGTAAATAGCTTTTAGAAATTGGTGGGAAATATTGTCTTTGGAAATGGAATTGTACTTGATATACTGGAAGAGATATCAGTGAAAGACTGCTTTAGAGCCTAGATGGAAATCATTGATCCCCACTGCAACCATAGAAAGGTTACTCTCATTTTGGATATCAAACTAAAATTGACATGGGTATTCCCCAAGCAGAAGGCATCTGATGTAGACAGTCTCTGCCCAAGACATTGGAGCAAGTAGATGATTCTCAAGATCACAGATGTAAACACACTTTGATTCCTTCATTTTATCCTCTGTCTCTTCCTTTTCATCATCTATATAAGCATTCTCTTATTCATCCTTGTTTTATTTTCCTGGACTGCTCCAGTAAATACCATGAAATGGGTTGGCTTAAACAAAGGGAATTTATTAGCTTGCAATTTTGAAGCCAGGAAAATGTCTAAATCAAGGCATCAGTAAGGCAATGCTTTCTTCCCAAGACTGTGGCTTTCTGGCTCTGCCTGTTGGCAATCCTTGGTTCTTAGCTTGTCACATGGCAAGGCATATGGTGGCAGCATCTGGCCTCATCATTCTCCTTTGGATTCTGTTTCAGTTTCTTGCTTCCTTTTTTTAATCACTCTATATATTCAGACCATCAATAAAGGACTCCAGTAACAGGATTAAGAGTCATTCTGAATGTGGTGGGTTATACCTTAACCAGAGTTAAATGGTCCTATTTAAAATGAGTTTATACCCAGAGTAATGGATTAAATTTCAGAACATGTTTCTCTGGGGTACATAGAGTTCCAAACAACTACAATAATATATTCCTTACAATGCCCAATCACTATCCACCATAATACCCTAACTACATATTGATTTTCTTTTACCTCCTTTTTAGCCTATTTCTGCCCTATGCACTCCTATCTTGAACACAATTCCTTTGTCCTTCCAGTAACCAAATCAATAGAACTCGTACTAGCTTCCTTTTTCTGGCTATAAAAATCACTTGCCATTCTTTGAATTTTAATGCTATTTCCATTTTTATATGTGACCAGGCTTCCTTGCTGCAGCAAAAATTTGGTGTATTATATAATATGTTATAACCTGAAAACTTGACTATAAGGAGTATTGTGAGAAGTTAAAAAATATAAAATTTTTAGAAGAAAACCTTGGATTCATAAAATGTCACCCAAATCTCAATAACAAAAGAAAAAATAGATCATTTAAACTGCCTCAAAATTTATAACTTTTCTGTGAGAAAAGTCACAAAAAAGAAAATGAAAAGATATGCAAAATGGCACAAATAATTGCAAATCATGAATTTCCTAAGGGACTTGTATCTAGAATATATTAAGAACTTTTAAATCCCTGAATATAAAAACCAATAACCCCATTTTAAAAAATGGACAAAGGGTTGAAATAGAAATTTCTCCAAGGAAGATATACAAATGGCCAGTAAGCACCTGAAAAAAAAAATGCTCTTCATCATTAGTAATGAGGAAAATACAAATCAAAACCACAGTAAGTTAACCTACCTCAAACACACTGAGATAGTTAGAATTAAAAAGTCAAATAGGAAAAAGTTTTGGCAAGTATGTGGTGGAGTTGGAACCATCATACACTGCTGATGAGAACGTATAACAGTGCTGCTACAGACAGTGGCAATGAGTTGGGCAATTCCTCAAATAAACTTATATAACTAAAGGTATGTAACCCCTAGGAGAAAACATACAAGATATCTTTTTAAAATTTGAGATACACAAAGATTTATTATAAAGATACAAAAGCTACCAATGTGAAAATAAAATTGGATAAAGCTGGTATTCATCATAATTAAAAACCTAACTCTATTTCCCTAATGGATAAACAAAATATGATCTATCCATGCAACATAATACTTTTCAGCAATGAAAAGGAATAAACTACAGGCATGTGCAAAAACATAGATCAACTTAAAAACATTAGATTAAGCAAAAATGTCAAATGTCAAACCCAAAAACTATATATTATCTTATTGCATTTATATAAATGTCCAAAAAAGGCAAAGCTATAGAGACAGAAAGCAGATTAATGGGTAACTTGAACTGCAGGAAGGAATAAGGACTGGCTGCAAATGGGCACAATATATCATATTGGGGTGATAGAATGATGCCTCCAGTCTTTTAAGGTTTAATATTTTACAGTTTCTGCTTGGTTTTTTGGTGACTTTTAAACATATCATTTTAGTAATTATAGCTATCTGTGTGAGGGTTAGTTTGATACAATCTACTCTACAGCTATGGAACTAGAAATAGCCCATTGTCTTCTTTAAATCTTTCTTTTCCTAAAATTCCTTCCATATGCATGTATTTATTCTAAAATAAAGAGAAACAACAGGGATTGATGAAAGTTTGAATATAGGGGCTTGAGGAGAGGAAGGAATCCACTGTTTGAAAGTTGGGAATCTGATGTTACAGTGAACCCATCAACAGAGGCAGGACAGTGCAAAAGTGTTGAATCTGGAGGGGAGGTGATGAGCTTGCTTTGGACATGCAAAAAATGAAATGTAATTTTTCAATTATGAATCAATTTTGATAGGCCTGAAAGGACAATTAGAGATTCACACCGTATTATTTAAATGTGTAGAAGAAGATTATAAAATGATATGTACAATGTGATTCCATATTCACTAAAACATACGAATATATATGTATACAGAAAAGACTGAATATACCAGAATATCAACTATAATTCCCTGTGGATGAAATTATTTTAATTTTCTCTTTTATAAAAATCTATATGTTATAATTTTCTTACAATAAAATACATATTTTTTAATGAAAAGAAACCTTACAGGTTTTATTGAGCCGTTCCTACAATACAGAGAGCAACAGAAAACCAGGTAGCTGCTCTCCCCTAGCAGTGGATTGAATAGGAGTGTGAACATCCTTGGGGCAACCTGGGCTGGTGATCCTCCATGGTGGCTCTTAAACTTCCTTCAGTACAGAGTGCTTCCCCCAACTCAGCTATGGCCTCGGGTTTCTTCTCTGAAAGCCCTCCCTGCATCCTCTGCTCCACTGGGGTCAGAGAACTGGGATGGATGGGCTGAATTGGCTGAAGTTCTGAGGCCTGGCATGAGGCCATTTTCTGACAACAAGAGCCAAGGAGGGTCCCCTGACCAACCAACCTCCCGTGTCCTCCCATGAAAAACCCAGAGGCTCTAAAACTGTGTTCCAACTCTGCCACTGGCTACCACTCAAATTCCTCCTTTCCTTTCTCCCTTTCCACAGGGACTCAAGGTTTGTTTCTGATTAGGAAAACTTAAAAAGAATTATCACTACTCCCTGACTTATCATATCACTTTGCTCACTTTCCAAAACTAGGTGTAAAGATCTAATGAGTAGACTAATTTATAGGTTCAAATAGAAGGACAGAAGAGCCATGTGTAGGGAAACCACAACTGTGTCCAATTCTGTCACACTGGGAAGCATAAATTCCAAAGTAGGGCCCACTGGGAAGGCACCAAACCCCTGAGCTGTCTGCCCTGTTTATAGTGTCTGGATGTCTCCAGCACCCTGAGGAGGCAAGCTATTTGTTGTAGTATCTACTTTGGCAGTCAATGAGCTACTGCTGAAACGTGCATAAGCATAACCTCTGGAATGACCTCCCGACTCACTTTGAAGTCTCTTAGCCATATAAACTCATTGTCTTTACCTTTTCCCCCTTTTGGTCAAGGTCTTTTACCAGTTGCATTACTTATTGGTGCTTGGTAGTAATCCCTCAGTGCTGGGGAGGCTCATCCCCAGGAGTCATGTCCCATGTTGTTGGAAAGGTAATGTATTTATATGCTGAGTATGACTTAGAGAGAGACCACATTTGAGCAACAAATAGGCTCCCAGGAGGTAACTCTTAGGCACCCTGTAATACTAGGTTAAGTTTCAATTTCAGGAGTAAAGTTTCATAAGCACAGTCATCAATATCAAAGGTCCATCAGTGGACCATCCTCCTTCACTAGTCATTGCCCCTGTACTCAGGGGATCTTGTTGTTCCATTAGAGAATGTGGCAGAGCTCCCCAGGATGGGAATTGGATATTCCTTCGGTTATTGTGTGAATCTTCACCCACCGTGACAATGCCCTATGAACTTCTGAACACATTTATATGCTTTATATGCATGCCCAGGTGAGCTTCCTCCCATGTATCCCCCATCATTGACACCCCACAGCAATGATCCTCCCCTGCCACAGTAGTAACCCCTCTGCAATCCAAACCAAATACATTTAATAAGAAAATGAAATAATGATAAATTTAAAAATAAGAAATAAAATACCAAAAAATTTTTAAACAATTTTTAAAAATTGGGATAACAAAAAATAATGAAAAAATATTTAAAATTTTTTTGACATTTTGCTTTTCATCACTGTAAGATCTATTGTCCTATATGTACTACATTTTCTTCTGTGTCCCCAGTGTCTTACTTTTTCATTTTGCCTTCAAAGAAGTTTTAGGTTACAGAAAAGTCATCTACCAAATACAGGGACTCCCATATACACAACATCTTCCCCCTTTTCCTCCTTCCCCTATTAATAACATTTTATATGTGGATGGTATGTTTGTTACAACTGATGAACAAATATTAAAACAGCTACTAACCATGGTCAATAGTTTACATTATGGTTTACATTTTGGACCATAACTTTTATAAATTTTGATGTAATTTAACATAGCCTGCATCCATCATAGCAAGATCATGTAGAATACTTCTATCACCCTCAAAATGTTCCATGTTCTATCTTTCTATTCCTCTCCCCCTCCCCTCAGGACTTATGGTGACCAATCCTTGAAGGACAAGATTCATAGTTACTTGCAACAACACTGAGGGCTTGACACACTGGCCTGTCCTCCCCTACTAGGCAACACCCATGCTCTTGAGATACTCCTGCCCCTCTATTTGAGAACACAGTGGGCCTCCCCAGGATGGGAGTCTACCACCTTGCCACTCATTATGTGGGTTTCTACCCACTGATATAACACATTATGGCGAGATGAACACACACAATCCCTAGAAGCCTGCCCAAGGTGCACCCTGTCCTGAATGCCCCTCACACCCAACACCCTAAACCAGTAACTCTCATCTGCCATATTGCCAAAAGAGCATCCCCAACATTGTAGTTTCAACCATGTACCCGGCAAACCACAGTGTTCACCTGCTTCCTCCCCCAACCCTTCTCCCACTTCCATGAATGGTCTAACCCACCCTCTCCATCGTACTTCCCTGACAAACCAACACCACCCAACCCAATATTATCATTGCACCACTGAAATGCCCCTCCACTGCACAACTACACATTTCCACCTTATCATAGAGTTTGCCCAGATGGACTTTGGCTAACAACCTTCTTCTCCCTTTCCATTTCCTGTACACTTATCTTCCAAACTCTAGCTCTGTGAGTCTACTCAATTTGCTTAATTCATATCAGTGAGGTCATGTAAAATTTGTCCTTCAGTGCCTGGCTTGCTTTACTCAACATAAGGTCCTCAAGACTCATCCATGTTATCCCATGTGTTAATACAGTATTCCTTCTGACAACTGAGTAATAGTCCATTGTATATACATACTTAGTAATAGAGTTGTTAAGTATATGTCCAAGAGACTTAAATATTTGGGCTGTCTATGTGCAGTTGGGCCCTGAATCTCAATGGAGTTGCAACACCTACTCTCCAGTTCATTGATCTCACCCAGGACAGCTAACTAAGAGGTGATGTTGGACAACTACCATACCAAGGAACCATGAGAGTCTACAACTGCAAGCAAGAGAGCCCCATCAATCAGCCCTATGGGATCACAGCCCCCTCTCAATTAGAGGTGAAGTGGACATCACCACTGTAGAATCCTCAGCATTGAGGAATGAACTATGGATTAAAGTAGACTTACTGGTATTCTACTATAGACTTATTGTGACTAGCAAGGGAAGATATTATATTATTGATGGGAAGGCCGTGGCCACTGGAAGTTCTGAGAGCAGGGAGTGGGAAAAACAAGTGTAATATGGGGATATTTTGGGGGATTGGGAATTATCCTGGATGATAATGGAATGACAGATACAAGCCATTATATATCTTGCCATAACCTACAGAATTGGGTGGGAGAGAACATAAACTACAATGTAAACTTTAATCCATGCTTAGTGGTAATGCTTCAAAATACGTTCATCAATAGCAATGAATGTACCACACTAAGGAAGGATGTTGTGAATGTGGGAAAATATGGGAAGTGTGGGGAGAAGAGCATATGGGAATCCCCTAAATTTTTTATGTAATATTTATGTAATCTAAGTATTTTTAATAAAATAAAATAATAACATGAAATAAAATAAAATAATAAATGTTTTCTAAAAAAGATCTAATGGCTGGAAAACTTGGCTGTGTTTTCTTCCATTCCCTCAACTGATGTTCCTTGGGTGCCTGCCATGTGTCTGGCACAGGGGCATTGTCCTTGCCCTCAGACAACTTATGGTCTTAAGGGGAGGTAGATGGCCTACAGGTCACCAAGTACAGTTTGGGAAAATCCCAGGATTCAGAGTGGGACTCAATGAGGCATTACTGCAAGTTTTGGGGTGACAGAATGGCAAGCCTGGGGCCAAAGTTTTCTCTGGATCATGTGGAGACTTTCTCAGAGAAACAGCTGCCCTGTTCCTCATAGAAAGCCCTTTTTTGTCTGCTCCCTTCTTAACCAAACTCACTCACCACACCCTTACCCCAGTTCCCTTGACCCTCAAGGAAACCTCCAAAGGAAGCAGACAATTAACACTGTTCACAAGGACCATCCCAGATGCCCAAAACCTCCCCATTAGCCAGGGTCTGAAGAAGAGTGTACCTGTGTTTGTGTTGGGGGAGAAGGAAAGGAAGGAAACAATCTTTGACTACTTTTCATAGTGCTGCCCATAATATTTTTATATCATAGACCTGGCAACAGCCTTGTCAAAATATTACCTTAAGAAGTGCTACCACTCTTGGTAATTTCCTTAGAGGAAGAAGCTATCCTTCTAAAATCCACCACCTTCCTTAAGCTTCCCACATCCACCTATGCACACACCAGGGAAGGGCTTGGGAAAAGGAAGGTTGACAGGCATAGATTGCCAGGAATGAGGAAGACAAAGGCCAATTAACTGGTAAGAAGGTAGGTAAGGATGGCTTCACTCAAACCTGTAAGCCCCTAGCTTGTTAGAAGAATAACCTGGGAGAGCTGGAGAAAGTGATGCATCCACATTTATGGAAGAGGTTGAGGCTGGTGATTGCTTACATGTACTTAGTGTTTCACACCTCACAAACATATACACACTCTACATCCCCCTGGATTCTCCCAAGGCAGGAAGGTTAGTTGCTGAGAGTGGTAGGAGCTCCTCAATATCCAAGCATAAGGCAGTGTCAGGTCTCAGGATACTCTTCGCTGCTGGTCCTGTGTTGGGTGTGTGCTTCAGGAAGCAAGACCCTGTCTCCCAGATGCCATAATGAATCCTTGATGAGGGACAGATCTGCTTAGCAATGACTGCTGTTCCCACTGCTGTACCTGGGATGGACAAACATAAGATGTGGAAACTCAAGTCCCAGCTTGAGGTGTCAGCCACAAAAAAACAGGTGGACCACTTTGACCTTCATGTGAAGATGATGGGCACCACTGAGGTGTGAATGACAGACACCATCTTGTTCTTGTCCAAGTAAGTGTAGTAGATTGTTGAGTAGTACATGGAAACCACTAGGAGTGGGGAGGAGCTGGTGGACAAGGCCCACCACTTGCCCATGACCAAGCATATGCACAGAATGCTGGTAATTATGCATCCATAGGACACTATGGTCACGGAAAAATTCTCTAGGCCAGGAACGCTTCTATCATGAAGGCCTTGGCATTGTTTAGGCATGTGGGGATGCAGGAGAGCTTCAGCAGTTGAAGAATCTCACAGAGGTGGTGATTCCAGTTGAAGTGGCACAAGGGCAGGTCCAGCTTGAGGCTGCTGTGTACACAGGTATTGGTCAGACTGGCAGCCCACACAGTCATGACCAGCAGTGTGCACATTCTGGACGCCATCATGACACTGTAGTGCAGACAACTGGCAAATGGCCTTATAGCAGGTGTAGGCCATGGTGGAGCAAAACAGAGTTTCAGCCCCCATAGACCACCTGAAGAAGAAAAGCTGGGTCATCCATCCCCTGGAGGAGATGAATTTCCCAGCTGCTGTGATGCCCAGAAGCATGGGCAGGCTTGTGGAGATGCAAGGAATGTCCACCAAAGCCAGTTTGCCCAGGGAGAAGCAAATGGGTGTGTGTAGGCCTGGCCTGGAGCTAATGGCAGCCACGGTGAGCAGGTTTCCTGAGAGGGCCACTACATAGAAGAGGAGGAAGATGGTGAAGACTAGCCTCAATGTTTCTGAGAATCCTTGAGTAAAGAACTCAGTGACCAGCCTCTGGTATATTGCAGCTATGGGGCAGAGAAACCTCTGGCTCCTTCAGGAAATGCCCAAAGCTGCTATGCCTTCACTGCTTCTGTGATAAATCATCAATATCAAGGGCCTGGCATAATGGTCTGACTTCCCTCACAAGGCACTGCACATATACTTGGGGGATTCTTGCTGTTCTATTAGAGAATGTAGCAGGACTCCGCAGGATGGGAATTCAAAATTCTTTCAGTAATTGTGTGGGTCTCCACCCACTGAGACAATGCCCCATGAACACTAGAACTTATTGATACCTCTAAGAGACATGCCCCAAGTGCACCCCTCCCCACACAGACACCCATCACCAACATCCTACTCCAGTGATCCTCCCCGGCTACCATTTTGACCCTTCTGTAGTCCAAAAATCTCTCCAAAAATGAAGACAAAAAAATAACCAAATAAAATTTAAAAGAAAATATAATTAATAATAATTTAAAAATAACAAATAAAACACAAAAATAAAAAATAAAAAAATTGAAATAAATTAACATTTTAAAAATACATTGTGTCTTTCATCACTGTAAGGTCTGTTATCTTGTATGTTCAGTGATAATTTCTTCTGTATGTTCCCCTAGGGTCTTTTTTTTTTTTTTTAATCTACAAAGAAACTTTAGGTTATAGAAAACAAACATAGAAAATAGAAGGAATTCCCATGTACCCAACAACCTCCCCCTTTTCCATTCTCCCCTATCAATAACATTTTACATTTGGATGGTGGTTGTTACAATTAATGTACAAATATTGAAGTATTGCTACTAACCATGGGCAATGGTTTACATTATGGTTTACATTTTGCACTGTACACTTTTATAGGTTTTGATAAATTAAAATGGCCTGTATCTGTTATTACAAGATCATGGAGAATACTTCTAATGCCCTAAAATACACTATGTTCCATAAATGCACTAAATTCACCTCAGTGAGTTACATGACTCCCGGGAATGAGACTCCCTGGCACCCAGAGAGTATAACCAAGCACCAACTAGCAATGCATCTGAAAAAAGACCTTGACCAAAAGGAGAGAATATTAAATACAAATTAGTTTTTTTATGGCTAAGAGATTTCAAAGTGAATTGGGGAGTCATTCCAGAGGTTATGCTTATGCACATCTCAGTGGGATCTCATTGACTGCCACAACAAACATTGCTTCAAACAGTGGGTCTCCCAACATCTCTAGAAACATCTAGACATTAAAAGCAGGACAAACAAGCTCAAGAATTCAGCACCCTGTCAGTTGGCCTTACTTTGGGATTTAGGCACTCCAGTGTAACAGAGTTAGACTTATTTATAATTTCCCTTCACATGGTTCTTCTGCCCCTTCTATTTATACCAATAATTAGCACTATGCTTGTTAAATATATGTCCCAGAGACTTAAATCTTTGGTCCATTCATGTGCCAGTTGAGCCCTGAATCTCAGCAGAATTGTGACACCTACTTTTCAGTTCATTGGACTCACCCAGGACAATTAGCAAGGTGACGAATGATGGACAACACACATCCCAAGGAAGGGAGAGTGTTTGCAACAGCAAGCAAGATAGTTTCATCCATCTGCCCCATGGGATCTAAACCCCCTCTCAATTAGAAATGGAGTGGGCATCACCATCCCAAAATCCCAATATTGGGGAATAAACAGTGGACTAAAGTAGATTTATTATTCTATTATAGACTTATTATTATTCTAGCAATGGAAGAACTTTTATCATTGATATAAAGGCAGTGGCCACCAGATGTTCGGGGGGGGGGGAGAGGGAAGAATAAGTGTAAAATATGGGCATATGGGGGACATTGGAATTGTCCTGCATAACATTGCAATGATGGATACAGGCCCCTATACATTTTGTCATAACCTATAAAATTGCATGGGATAGTGTAAATTATAATGTAAACTATAGTTCACGGTTAGTAGCAATGCTTTAATATGTGTTCTCAATTGTAACAAATGTACCACACTAATGAAAGATGTTGTTAATTTGGGAAATTGTGGGAGAGGAAGGGCTGGGCCCTATGGGAATCCCCTATATATTTTTTAAACAAATCAATTTTATTGATCCATATTAATAAAACATACAATTCATCCAAAGTGTACAATCAATAGTATATAGTAAAATCACGTAGTTGTGCATTCATCACTTTAATCATTGTTAGAGCATTTTCATTATTTCAATAATAATATTACTAAATTAAAAAAAAAAAGAAACTAAAAGAAAATTCCTCATCTGTTTCCCCTGATATACATTGCTGTCATTTCTGGCTATTCTTGCACAATTATTTATTTGTTTATTAAGCAGTTTTATTGAAATATTTTCACATATCACAGGATCTATCCAAAGTGTATAATCAATGACTTTTAGGATAATCACAATGTTGTATATTCATCATCTCAAAAATTTTAGAAAAATTTCATTACTCCAAAAAGAAAGATTCCATACCACTTAGCATTCCTTCCCCAGCCCTACATAACCACTAAACTAATTTCACCTTCATAAATTGATTTATATTTACATTTTATACAAATGGAAACATTCAATATGTAGTAATCAGTGTCTGGTCTCCTTCACTCAGTATAATGTGGGTTTTTTTGGTCTGATTGTAACATTTTATAATATTAACTTACATTTTTTCACCTTCAAAGAAAAATTGTTTTATAAGTGCAATTTTAACCATATTTATATTTCACATAATACACGTATACTACACACAATATATTTAGTGTGAAGTGTTTGTCCTTTTTTGGTCTGGCTTGCTTCACTTCACAAAATACCCTCCAGGTTCATCCTTGTATCTCTATTTCATTTCTTCTTACCACTGCATAATATCCCATCATATGTATACATTACAGTTTGTTTATACATTCATCAGTTGATGGACACCTTCACTGTTTCCACCTTTTGGCTATCATGAATAATGCTGCTATGACATTGGTGTGCAGATGTCTATTTGTGTCACTGTTGTCAGTTCTTCTGGGTATATACCTAAAAATAGTATTGCCGGGTCCCATGGCAAAGACTTGCTTAGAAAGTGTCAAATAATCCTCCACAGTGGCTGTACCATCCTACATTTCCACCAACAATGAATAAGGATTCCTATCTCTCCACATTCTCTCCAACATTTACAGTTTTCTGACTTTTTAATAGTGGCCAGTCTAATAGGTGTGAAACGATATCTCATTGTAAAAACTTTGATTTACTTTTCCCTAATCGCTAGTGAGGAACATTTTTTCATTGGTTTCTTCATCATTTGTATTTCTTTTTTGGACAATTGTCTTTTCAAGTCTTTTGCCCAATTTTTAATCAGGTACCTGGTCTTTTATTGTTGAGTTGTATGGTTTCCTTATATATCGTGGATATTAAAGCCTTATATATGATACGTGATTGTCAAATATTTTCTCCCATTGTATCATCTGACTTTTCACACTTTTGACAAAGTCCTATGAAGTGCAAAAGTGTTGAATTTTGAGGAGGTCCCATTCATCTATTTTTTCTTTTCTTGCTCGTGCTTTGGTGTGAGGTTTAAGAAACTACCACCTACCACAAGATCTTGAAGATGTTTTCCTACATTTTCTTCTAAAGAATTTTATGGCTGTTTTTATATTTAGGTCCTTGATCCATTTTTAGTTAATCTTCATATAAGGTTTGAGATAGGAGTCCTCTCTTTTTGTTTTGGATATAACTATCCTGTTCTCCCAGCACCATTTGTGGAATAGCCTGTTCTGACCCACCTGGGAGGTCTTGACTGCCTTGTCAAAAATCAATTGAATGTAGGTGTATTAGGGTTGATTTCTGACTTCTTGATTCAGATCCATTGTTCAATCTGTTTATCCTTATGCCAGTACCATGCTGTTTTTACCAGTGTAATTAAGTAATATGATTTAAAGTCACGAATTGGGAGTCCTCCAACTTCCTTCTTTTTAAATACATTTTTCACTATTTGGGGCCCCTTACCATTCCAAATAAATTTGATTATTGGTTTTTCGAATTCTGCAGAAAAAGCTGTTGGGATTTTTATTGGAATTGAGTTGAATCTGTGAATAGTTTTGGTAGATTTGACCTCTTAACAATATTTAGTCTTCCAACCCATGAATATGAAATGCCCTACTATTTATTTAAGTACTCTTTGGTTTCTTTCTGCAATGTTATGTAGTTTTTTGAATATAGGTCCTTTATGTTTTGGGTTAAGTTTATTCCTAAATATCTGAATGTTTTAGTCTCTATTATAAATGGAAGTTTTTTTCTGATTTCCTCCTCAGATTACACATCAGTAGTGTATAGAAATGTTATTGATTTTTGTGTAATAATCTTGTATCATGCCACTTTGCCAAACTCATCTATTAATTCTAGTAAATTTGTTTTGGATTTTTCAGAATTTTCTAGATATAGGATCATGTCATCTGTGAATAATGCAAATTTACTTCTTCCTTTCCTATTTGAGTTCCTTTTATTTCTTTGTCTATCTTAATTGCTCTAGCTAGAAATTCTAACACAATATTGAATAATTATGGTGACAGTGGGAATCCTTGTCTTGTTCCTGATTTTAGCAGGAATGCTTTCAGTCTTTCACCATTGAGTAAAATGTTAGCTATAGATTTTTCATATATGTACTTTACCATATTGAGGAAGCTTCCTTCTATTTCTGTCTTTTAGAGTGTTTTTATCTAGAAAAGGTGCTGTATTTTGTCAAATTCCTTTTCTGCATTAATTGAGACAGTCATATGATTTTTCTTCTTCATTTTATCAATGTGAAGATATAAATATTACACTAATTGATTTTCTTGTGTTGAACCACCCTTGCATACCTGGGATAAAACCCACTTGATCATGGTGTATAATCCTTATAATGTGTTTTTGGATTCTGTTTGCAAGTATTTTGATGAAGATTTTTGCATCTATATTCATTAGAGATATTGCTCTGTAATTTCCTTTTTCATAGAATCATGATCTGGTTTTGGTATTAGGGTGATGTTGGCTTCAAAGAATGAGTTCCTGTTCAATTTTTTGGAAGATCTTGAGCAAGATCGGTATTGGATTGTCTTTGAATGATTGGTAAAATTCACCTGTGGTGCCATCTGGTCATGAGTTTTTCATCTTTGGGAGGTTTTTGATGACTGTTTCAATCTGTGCACTTGTGATTGGTTTGTTGAGGTCTTCTATTTCTTCTAGGGTCAGTGTAGTTGGTTTGTGTGTTGCTAGGAATTTGTCCATCTCATCTATATTTTCTATAGTTTTTTGGCATACAGTTGTTTACAATAACCTTTTATGATCTCATTTATTTCTGTGGGATCCGTGATAGTGTCACCCCTCTCTTTTCTGTTTTTATGTACTTGCATCTTCTGTAATTTTTTTTTTCACTGTCTAGCTAAGCGTTTGTCAATTTTGTTGATCTTCTCAAAGAACAAACTTTTGGTTTTGTTGATTCTCTCCATTGTTTTCGTTTTGTCCTCAAATTCATTTATTTCTACTCTGATCTTTACTATTTCTTTCTGTCAGCTTTGTTTGGGTTAAATTTGCTATACTACTTCTATTTCCTCCAGGTGTGCAGTTAAGTCTATTTTATCTCTTTCTTTTTTTTAAATGTGAGCATTGAGGGCTATAAATTTCTCTCTCAGCACTGCCTTTAAAGTGTCCCATAAGTTTACAAATGCTGTGTTTTCATTTTCATTCATCTCAAGATATTTACTGAATTCTCTCACAATTTCTTCTTTGACACATGGATTATTTAAGAGTATGTGGTTTAATCTCTATATATTTATGAATTTCCCTTTTTCTAGTCTCATTCCATTATGATCAGAGAAAGTGTTTTGTATAATTTCAGTCTTTTTAAATGTATTGAAACTTGTCTTCTGACCCAGTATGTGGTCTATCTTGGAGAAGCATCCATGAGCATTTGAATATCTATCCTGCTGTTTGGGGGTACAATGCTCTATAGATGTCAGGTCTAGTTCATTTATCATATTATTCAAGTTCTCTGTTTCTTTATTTATCCTCTGTCTGGATGTTCTCTCCAATACTGAGAGTGGTGTATCAAACTTTCCAACTATTATTGTAGAGACATCTATTTCTCCCTTCACCTTTGCCAGTGTGTGCCTCATGTATCTTGGAGCACTGAGGTTAGTTGTATAAATAGTTAGTATAGTTATTTTTTCTTGGTGAATTGTCCCTTTAATGTATAATGACCTTCTTCATCCCTTATAGCAGTTTTGCATTTAAAATCTATTTTGTCTGTTATTAGTAATGCTACTCCAGCTCTTTTTTGGTTACTATTTGCATGGAATATTTTTTCCCAACCTTTCGCTTTTAAAGTACTTGTGTCCTTACATCTGAGGTGAGTCTCACAAGAATGTAGACAACATATAGCTGGCTCATCTTTTAAAATCCATTTTATATGTCTTTTGATTGAGGAGATCAAGCCATTAATATTCATTATTATTATTATAAAGGATTAATTACTTCATTTATTTTGACCCTTGGCTTTCTGTTGTCATATCATACTATTGTCCATCTTTTTACCATTTAATTTAACCTTTCTAATAATCTCCATTTCTACTCTCTTCTCCACGTCTCTCAGCCTTGGTTTTTTCCTTTCAGTCTGTAGCACTCCCTTTAATATCTCTTGTAATTCTGGTCTTTTGGTAACATATTCCATGTGTACTTTTTTTATCTGTGAAGTCTTTGAACTCCCCCTTCATTTTTGAAGTATGGCTTTGCTGGAGACAGAATCCTTGGCTGGCAGATTTTTTTTTCTTCAAGTACATTAAATGCATCATACCTATTTCTTTTCTTCTCCATGGTTTCTGATGAGAAGTTGGCACTTAATCTTATTAAGGTTCCCTTGTATGTGATGCTTTGCTTTTCTCTTACTGCTTTTCAGAATCTCTGATATATATCATTCTCAATACTACTTGTCTCAGGGTAAGTCTATTCAGATTTATTCTGTTTGTTGTGCATTGTCCACCTTGGATACTGATATTTATGTCTTTCATAAGGGTTGGGAAGTTTTCAGTCATTATTTCCTCAAATATTCTTTCTGCCCTTTTTCCATTTTCTTCTCCTTCTCATATATCAATAATGCATATTTTTTTTGTGTTTTATGTTGTCATTCAATTCCTTGAGAAAGTGTTCCATTTTTTCCATTGTCTTCTCTTTCTGTTCTCCTGTTCTTCTCCAGCTCAAATGTTCTGTCTTTGAAAACATTAACTCTGTCTTCAAGAAATTCAAATCTGCTCTTATATGCCTCTAATGTATTTTTAATCTCATCCATCATCTTTCATCCCCATAATGTCTGTTACTTTTCTTTGCAGACTTTCATATTTTTTATGCTCACCCAGTGTCTTCTTAATATCCTTTATCTCTTTAGTCATATTTTCTTTCAATTCTTTAAATTGATTTAGAAGAGCTGTGAGATTATCATTGGTTAATTGTGTTAAATCCTGTATCTCTTCAGGATATTTAGTTTGCTCCTTTGGCTGGATCCTCACTCCCTGTTTCTTAGTAAGGTTTCTAATTTTTTGCTGATGTCTAGGAATCTGAATATGTTCGTGAACTTACTCTGATTGACAATTTCTTTCTCTTGCCTGTTGTTATGTTTCACAGTTCATCTTTGATATTAGGTTTAACTTATCCTAACTCTTTAAAATTCCCCCACTTAGGTCACAAAAATCATGCCAGGGACTCTAATAGGGCACAAATTTTTCTCCCAGAAGTTAGAGAACAGAGAGACCCAAGTGCAGTTTTTGTCCATTTGATTTCCAGACCAGCCAGCAGATGATGCTTGTTAGTGCACCTTTCCACTGAAGTGTGTCTGTCTGTTTTCCTTTGTTTTGATCTTCCCAGAGCTGAAATTCAAAAAAGGGCTCTGCTGGTCGAATTCACTGGAGAAAAGCCCCTTTATCCCCTCCCCTTTTCCCTTGTAACAGCTGACAGGGAAGAATATGGCTGCTCCCTTCTCGCTCATCTGCAATATGCAGGGGTTTTCCCACTGCTTTATATCTTGTGGGTGGGGGAGAAGAGCCCTTCCCAGCCACCATGAGGGCTTGGTAACTCGGATTTGTTGTTTCAGCTTCTTCGTCTCTCTGTCCCTCTGTCCCTTCACAACCCTGTTGTGAAAAACTGTCTTGGTCTGCTGACCCCCAAAGCAGGTCCCTTGGGCAGTTTTTTGCTCTTTCTCCATTGTTTTTGTGAGAGAGCAGAGGCTTGCTTGCTTAATCTGATGCCATCTTCTCACAATCCTCCTTTCCCTTTCTCATATTTTTATGTAACATTTATGTAAGTTAAAGCTTATTTAAAAATAAAAATATAATACTAATACAAGGTGTTAATAAATGGGTGGGTTGGGGAAAATACACAAAATGGAAGATATGGGCTACAGTTAGTAGTAATATTTTGATAATTCTCTTTCATAAAATTTAACAAATAGAAGGAATTGGCGGTGATGTGATGTATGGGAGCCCTCTATGATGATATGCACATTTATTTTGTAAGTTCCCAAATTTTACTCTGCAATTGTTTCTATATATTCATTATGAATGACATACTTCAATAAAATGTTTTAATGAAAAATCAATAACAAACACACACACAAAATGTAAGGGATTCCCATATACACCAAGCCTTTCCCTCCCACACTTTCTCACATTAACAACATAGCAGTATTCTTGTTAATTGTATGATCCAGAAACGTAATTATTCAGTCTGAGTTTCATTTGTAGTGGTCAATGCTGATTAAGATTTTATATTTTAAGACTTTTCATATCAGACAGTATATTGATGCAAAATTAGAATTTGATTTTCTTTCTGTGAAAATGATGAAGTTTTCTTAAATTATTGGTCCATTTTAGGAACAGTTATAAAAAGCTTTTCTTAATCATCTGGATAATTAACCTGGAAGAGAAAGATTCTATGTTTTATTAAAATAATATCTTCATTGATATTGACAGTAATTTTATCATTCTTTATTATTTTAGAGAACAAGTCTTCTCAATTTTACAGGAACTAAGTCTTTTCCTTACAATCATATTTTCTCCCATTTACTCTTTTATTGTCATTTTAGTTAAGTAGGTAACCAAATGTTGTTTCACAGTGACCCAATTTCCTGTTTAGCATAATATTCAACCCTGACAACTCTTGCATTTTCCCTTCCCCAAATCAAGCCCTAAAGGATATATTTTATTTCAAACTACCACAAAAGATTTATTCTTTCCATTTGTAGGTAGAGACATACTAGAAATAGTTAAATTTATTTGATATATTCTAAATTGTATGAGAAATATCAAATCAAAAAGGATTTTCTAACCTTCTGTTGGTTGAATTTTCATAAGTGAAGTTATGTTCATATAAATATTTAAAGATTATAAAAATTCATAAAGATTTTATTCTCACTGTCCATAATATATCCTGATTCTGATCTGCATGGCATTAAATGACAATATAGTGTTATTAATCATAGTTTATTTATTCTTAAAAATGCTACATGTCACAGAAACTACCAAATTTCCTTGTCAGCTACATTACTTTCCTCAAGCATTTCTCTAAAAGTGTATTCAGTCAGCTGCAAGTCAGAGATGCATCTTTAGTAAAAAAGAACACTAATTGGAAAACAAGGCAAGTATATAAATTTTATGTTCTATGTGTCAATTAACATAATACTAGTAAAAGTTTAAAAATAAGACAAAGTCAGGTACCTCAAGTGACAGAGCCCTATTAAAGAGTTTTAAATGAACTTTATACAGCTACATACTTCTGTGGAATATAAATATGTCCTTGTTGTCATATGTATGCTTTTTAAACAGATAGAAGGTTTTCCTTGTAACAAGCCTACTGCCTTCACATTAGTTTAAAAATGAAACTATTGGACTTCCCCACTTGGGGAATTCTTGTTATTCTCTTAAGCAATAAGGGTTTCCAGTTTACTGAAACTATGATCAAAGAGCTTCACAGGTCTCACCCATCAGCCAGAGGCTTCCCTGTCCCTACCATTCTCAATTGTCAAGAAAAGTAAATTTATGGAATCCCACAATCTACCATAGCCAAAGCCTTACTTATAATCTTATTAAATATAAGATCTACTCCTTTTTAAAAAACATAGGTTATTCCCAATTGGAATTATGACAAAATATATAACATATACTCTGGAATATATGAGGCTTGCCTCATAAAAATGTTAAAAACCAACCCTTGATCTTAAGGCTTGCACTTATAAAATTTAATTCTGTGATGCCTAATTATAATTATTGCTTAAAAGTCACCCCCCCAAACAACTTTGTTGCACAAATGTAGCCTCTCTCCAAGCCAAACACAGCAAATAATCTCACCACTCCCCCCTCCCCACCAAGTGGGACATGAATCACAGGTATAAGCCTCCCTGGTGCTGAAAAATGAATTCAAAATATTGATAAAATTGAGACTTCTGAGAAGATGGAGGATTACAGAAGCAGAAGGATCTCTTCTATAACAGAAATACAGCTAGAGGACAGGAATAAACTGTGTAGAAAACTGTTCTAGGGCTTAGGACACCTGGCAAAGTTGAGATACCACCCAGAAGAGAGGGGGATGAAGGAAAGGGGTCTTGGATGACAAGAAAAATCCCATTAGTAAAGCTGTAGTAACAGCTGTTAGCACCCATTCCTCCACCTTGGGAGCAAACAGTACTGGGTCTTCTGGCCACTGGCAGGTGGGTAGAGATTGAGTGGGTCACAGGGGTGTTCTTCCCCCAAAAAGGCTAGAGGGTGAGGCACAGCTTTTGGCAAATTCAGATTTTGGTCAGTGGATTTGGTTTGCTGTGTTGGAGGGGTCATACACTACCAAGCCAGGTGAAGCTGTGGCATTGCTTGCCCTGAGAGTCAGCAGGGAACTAAAGATAACTTTCCTTCTCAAATACCTTCCCTACTTCCTTGGGTTGATTCTGAGGATGTAGAGAGAAGGAGGGTGAGGCTTTCCAAGGGAGTAGAGTGGCTTCTGAGAGAGTTTGTTTGTGATACTTGTCCCACCTTCAGGGACATTGCTCCTGGTCTGCCTCCCTGGGCAGGGTTATAGTGAATGCATTTCCTCCTAGCATCTGGTGTCTGATCTGAAAGGTCTGCCAAACAGTGTCATCTACTGGTAGACCAAGAAAGTGCATGCAAGGAAAGGGAAAATAAATGAGGCAACCTGGTGTCTATACTTAGTCCCTCTCCATATCCCTTGGAATATGGCCAGCACCACATTCCTGGGTTCTTAGCTCTCATTTGAGTAGTGAAGCAGGAGTAATCCTAAATAGTTAGAACATGTTGAACTAGGAATCCTAAGAATCTAAGAACAGTGGTAGCACACAGCTACTTAACAGTAAATCCCTAGGCAAGAGAGAAACTGAACATCAGCATGAATTCACCATCATAATCAGATGCCTAGACATCAGCAAAAATTGCAACTCATATTTTAAAGTGAGAGATATGACTCAGGCAAAGGAACAGATCAAAGATCCAGATGAGACACAGTACTTGAAACAAGAAATCAATGACATTATTTCAAATATCTAATCATGGCATTCAAGGACGTCATGGCTAAAGAAATAAAAGACATTATGAAGCTACTGAGTGAGCACAAATAAAAATTTGAAATCTTGGATGGAAAAAATAACAGAACCTATGGGAATAAAAGACACAATAAGTTAGATTAAAAATACAATACATGCACACAAAAAATGCAAATTTGAAATTATGGAAGAAAGAATCAGTGGCTTAGAAGACAGAACAGCTGAAATTGAAAAGAGAGAAGATCAGAGAAAGAAAAGAATGGAAAATTTGAGCAGTGGATAAAGGAGTTGAATGATAGCATGAAGAACTTCAACATATGCATTATGAGTGTTTCAGAAGGAGATGATAAGGGAATATTGAAAGAAAGAGTAAACGAGGAGATAATGGCTAAAAAGTTCCCAACTCTCATGAAAGACTTGAATGTATGTGTACAGAAAGCACAATGTACACAATTAGAATAAATCTAAATAGACCTAACTTAAGACACATAATATTCAGAATGCCAAAGCCAAAGATAAAGAGAAAATTCTGAAAGCAGCAAGGAAGATGTGAAAAATCAAATACAAGGGACATCCAGTAAGACTTAGGGTGGACTGCTCTTCAGAAGCTATAGAGATGTGAAGGCAATTGTATGATATAATTAAGGTAATGAAAGAGAAAAACTGATAGCCAAGAATTCTTTATCTTGCCAACTGTCCCTCAAATATAATGGTGAGTTTAAGATAATCACAGATAAACAGAAAGCCAGAGAGTTTATAAACAAGAATCCAGCTCTGCAAGAAATACTGCAGGGTGCTCTGCAGCTAGTAAAGTAAAGACAAAAGAGTGAGGTTTGGAGGAGAGTGTAGAAGTGAAGACTATCAGAAAGGGTAACCAAAATGGTAAAATTACAGACAAATATAAGATAAGACATATGAAAGCAAAAGGATAAAATGGTTGAAGTAATTAATGCCTTTGCAGTAATAACAATGAATGCTAATGGATTAAACTCTCCAATCAAAAGACATAGGTTGCCAGAATGGAGAAGAAAACATGAGGAATCCATATGTGGTCTGCTGGAGACTACCATAGACCAAAGGATGCAAATGGACTGAAAGTGAAAGGTTGCAGAAAGATATTTCACTCAAACAGTAACCAAAAGAAAGTAGGTGTAGCCATACTGGTGTCAGACAAAAAACGACTTTAAATGCAAAAATAAGTGATGAGATGCAGAATGCCATTATATATTAATAAAAGGGACAATCCAATAAGATGGAGTAACAGTTATATATATATCAATGCAAATTTCCAGAGTGCCTCAAAATATATCAGGCAAACTCTAGCAAAACTGAAAAGAAAAATTGCAGGTTGGGGGCCAAGATGGCGTTATTGTAGGAAGGCACACACTGCAAGCTCCAAGAGCAAGGTGGATTGTGGATGGAGTCCTGCCCGGGGGTCTGTGCTGTGCACACGTGGAGTGAGAAGCTTGGGACACCTATCTGTGCAGATCAACGGCAGCGTGGACAGAACGGTAGAGATTCGTGAGTTTTAAGGCTGCCGGTGGTGGTTGGGCACAGACGGCTGAGCCCCGTGGTTAGGGAGGAAAAATAAAATAAAATAAAATAAAACGGCCATTTGGAGCTTCGAGCAGGGCGAAAAAGTTTTATTTTCTGGGGATCTGGCTGCCTGGCGCCCCTTGGACCTTGTGTGAATAGAACAAATGAGCTAATCAGCACCTGGTGAACCGGAGGGGGGATTCTGGTGGGGGAACAGAGCTGATTTCCCTAGCGGCGCAGGGATAAGACCCAGGCCGCTGTGGAGCCAGGGAGAAGGGACACTTCCCAAAAGAGGGAGGGTTCTCTTGGAGGACAGGGAAGGGTATTTTTTATTTTTAGACATCGATTTGGCTGCCTGCACCGCCCCATAGCTTTGGGGAGCAGATAAGCCTACCTGAAGCAGCATAAGGCTGAGAGCAGATGCGAATCTGCACTCAAACTGATTTACTTAGCAGCCCGGTGACGCTCGATCTCGGCTCCAGAAGGGGCGGAATCGGCCATCTTTAGCACTCCTCACTGACTAACATCAGAGCTTCAGCTAACCTAGGGAGTCCAAAAAGTGGGACGTGCTTGATTAATTTCCACTGGCCCACCTAGGGTCCCTTCCGTAAGGGGGTTGGTCTAGAGGAGGAATTACTTTGGGTCCTGTATTTCACTAAAAAATTTAAAATTAAAATAAAAAGTGAGAAGGTCACTTCAACAAATGAAAAAATAAATTCTTTTTAATATAGTTTAATAGCTAAAAGCTGCTTCAGACCTGCATATAGAACCCTGTGGGGAAATTGATTGATAAACACAAGTAGGCAGGAAGGATCCACGTGGACCCTAGGGGAATCATTGACCCCACTTAGCTCTGTTTGATTGCTCGCCTGTGTGGATCTTTGGTCTCTCTTTGTTTCTTTCTGATCTCTTGCTATTCTTTCCTCTTTCCTCCCCCCTTTCTTTTATTTTTTTTATTTTTTATTTTTTAATTAGGTGCTGCCAGCCTGTTGCTTCTTTGCTGGGCTTCTTTTTCAGTAATTTCCCACTCGCTGTATATATTGATTCTGTATTACAAACTATCGCTTATCCTTCCTGCATCTTTCTGCCTTCTGTTTTCTGTTGTGGCACTTAGAGACAACATTTTTTCATAGGCCCACAACTTAAGGGTGTCAATTTCTATTCCATCTATTTTGTTTTCTTCTTCTTCTTTTTTTTTTTATTAATATTAACTTTTTCCTTACAGACCTTTCTTTACTATTTCTCTCTCTCTTCATAATTCTAGCCTTCCAAATCACTATATATATATTCCTCTATTTGTTTTCCCAGTCCATTGTAGGAACTCCATATTTTTTCCTAGTACTCTACACTGCCTACAGAAGTTAAATATTCATCTCATCAAGTCTCATTTTACCCCTCTTCTAACTTTTATCAATATTACTATTATCCTTCTGCCTTCCTTACATCTTTTGATTCCTCTGGCCCTAATCTTTTGCCTTCAAGGGAACATAGAAAGAAGCAAGGAAATAAAATAAGAAGAAAAACTGCCAAAGAGAAAACTTAAATCACACGAAGAATCAACAGCTAAATAAAATTCTAGAGCATAGAGAAAAGCTAATCAACAGAACAAACCTATCAAGATAATACGATGACCAGAGTGCAACAAAAAAATACAAATGACTCTGAGAAACTGGAAAACATAGACCAGTCCAATGCACAAAATAAAAACCAGGAAGCAATGCAGAACATCTAACAACTAATCAAAGCTATCCAAACAAATATCATGGACCAACTTAAAGAACTGAAGGAAGAGATTAAGGATATAAAGAAGACACTGGGAGAACATACTGAAGAAATAGCAAAAACGCCTAAAAAGGTAATGGATATGATGGTGAACAATGGCACAAGCCAAGAAATGAAAAAGACGCTGGACTCACAAGGCAGCAGATTTGAACAGGCAGAGGAAAGAATTAGTGATATGGAAGACAATACAGTTGAAATCAAAGAGATTATAGAACAGATAGACAAAAAGATATAAAAAATCCAGCATGGACTCAAGGAATTAACCAATAATACAAAACGCACAAACATACACATTATGGGCATCCCAGGAGAAAAGAAGGGAAAGGGAACAGAAGGAGAGTTGAAGGAAATAATGGCTGAAAACTTCCCAACCCTATTGAGAGAGATGGATGTGCAGATCCAGGAAGCACAACGCACCCCAAATAGTATAAATCACAACAGGTCAACTCCAAGACATATACTTTTCAAAATGTCCAATGCTCAAGATAAAGAGAAAATACTCAAGGCAGCAAAAGAAAAGAGAACCATCACATACAAGTGAAGCACAATAAGATTAAGTGCTGATTTCTCAGCTGAAACCATGGAGGCAAGAAGACAGTGGTATGGCATAGTCAAAACACTAAAAGAAAAAAACTTCCAGGCACGAATTCTCTATCCAGCAAAATTGGCATTCGAAAATGATGGAGAGATCAAAATATTCACAGATAAACAGAAATAAAGAGAGTATGTAAATAAGAAACCAGCACTTCAAGAAATACTAAAGGAATTTCTACAAGTTGAAAGGAAAAAACAATGGAGAGAGAGGTGGAGGAGAGTTTAAAAACAACTGAAAAGACAAAAAGAGAAAAAAAAAAAAACATATGACACACATAAACCCAAAGAAAAAATGACCGAAGTAAGAAATTCATTACAAGTAATAACAATGAATGTTAATGGACTAAATTCACCAATCAAGAGACACAGATTGGCAGAATGGATAAGAAAATATGATCCGTCTATATGCTGTCTACAAGAAACCCACCTTCGACCCAGGGATTCAAGGAGGCTGAAAGTGAATGGCTGGAAAACCATTTTACAAGCTAACAATAGCCAAAAAAGGGCAGGAGTAGCTATTCTAATATCAGACAAAATAGACTTTAAATGAAAAACTATTGTAAGAGACAAAGATGGACACTACATATTAGTAAAAGGAGTAATCTCTCAAGAAGAGAGAACAATCATCAACATTTACGCACCTAATCGAGGTGCCTCAAAATACGTGCAGCGAACTCTGGAAAAACTAAGAGGAGAAATAAATGCCTCTACAATTATAGCAGGGGACTTCAACACACCACTATCATCATTAGACAGAACATCTAGGCAGAGAATCAATAAAGAAATTAAGGCACTCAACAATACATTAGAAGACATGGACATAATAGACATATACAGAACACTACACCCAAACACAGCGAGATTTACATTTTTCTCAAGTGCACATGGAACATACTCCAAAACAGACCACATGCTAGGCCACAGAACAACACTCAATGAATTCAGAAAGATTGAGATTATACAAAGTAATTTCTCTGACTACAACCGAATGAAGTTGGAAATCAATAAGGGCCAGAGAAACAGGTTAGGCACTAGGATATGGAAGTTAAACAAAGCACTCTTAGACAAACAGTGGGTCAAAGAGGAAATCTCAAAATAAATCAGTAACTACATTGAAACTAATGAAAACGACAACACAACATATCAAAACCTATGGGATGCAGCGAAAGCAGTCCTGAGAGGGAAGTTCATAGCCATAAATTCATATATAAAAAAAGAAAAAAGGACTAAAATTGAAGACCTAATTGCACACTTGGAGGAATTGGAAAAACAACAACAAACTAAACCTAAAGGAAGTAGAAAGAAGGAAATAACAAAGATTAGAGTAGAACTAAATGAAATAGAGAATAAGAAAGCACTGGAAACAATAAACAAAACCAAAAATTGGTTCTTCGAGAATATCAATAAAATTGACAAACCCTTAGCCAGATTAAGAAAGAAAAAGAGAGAACAGATGCAAATACATAAAATAAGGAATGAGCAAGGTGATATCACTACTGACCCCACAGAAATAAAGAGTATCATAAGAGGATACTTTGAAAAATTATATGCCAACAAGAATGACAATTTAGAGGAAATGGACAAGTTTCTAGAAATCCACAAACAGCTGACATTGATGAAAGAAGAAATAGATGAAATCAACAGTCCAATTACAAGTAAAGAGATAGACTCAGTCATCAAAAACCTCCCAACTAAGAAGATTCCAGGACCAGATGGCTTCACAGCTGAATTCTACCAAACATTCCGGAAAGAGCTAACATCACTTCTACTTAAGCTCTTCCAAAAAATAGAAGTAGAAGGAATATTGCCTAACTCATTCTATGATGCCAAGATTACCCTAATTCCAAAACCAAATAAAGATACCACATGAAATGAAAATTACGGACCAATTTCTATAATGAACCTAGATGCTAAAATCCTCAACAAAATACTTGCTAATCGCATTCAACAACATATCAAAAGGATTATACACCATGACCAAGTGGGTTTCATCCCAGGTATGCAAGGATGGTTCAATATAAGAAAATCAATCAATGTAATACACCACATAAACAGATTGAAAGAAAAAAATCACATGATCATCTCTATAGATGCAGAAAAAGCATTCAACAAAATACAGCACTCTTTCCTCATAAAAACATTACAAAAGATAGGAATAGATTGAAACTTTCTGAAAATGATAAAGGGTATATATGAAAAACCCAAAGCTGACATCATTTTCAATGGTGAAATCCTAAAAGCCTTCCCTCTGAGATCGGGAACAAGACAAGGATGCCCACTATCACAATTCTATTTCACATCGTCTTAGAAGAACTTGCACGAGCACTGAGACAAGAAAAGGACATAAAAGGCATCCAGATTGGAAAAGAAGAAGTAAAAATTTCATTATTTGCAGACGACATGATCCTATACATAGAAAGCCCTGAGAAATTTACAACAAGGCTTCTGGAACTTATAAAGGAGTTCAGTAATGTTGCAGGCTATAAGATCAATGCTCAAAAATCAGTAGCATTTCTGTACACCAATAACGAGCAAACTGAGGAGGAAATCAGGAAAAAAATACCATTTACAATAGTAACTAAAAGAATCAAATACCTAGGAATAAATTTAACTAAAGATGTAAAGGACTTATATACAGAAAACTACACAATACTGTTAAAGGAAATCAAAGGAGACTTAAATAAATGGAAAAATATTCCCTGTTCATGGATAGGAAAATTAAACATCATCAAGATGTCTATCCTACCCAAACTAATCTACAGATTTAATGCAATCCCAATAAAAGTCAACACTGTATTTTTTTAAGGAACTGGAAAAACTAACCACAAAATATATTTGGAGAGGCAAGAGGCCCCGAATTGCCAAAGACATATTGAAAAAGAAAAATGAAGTTGGACATATCACATTACCTGGCTTTAAAACGTACTACAAAGCTACAGTGATCAAAACTGTGTGGTATTGGCACAAGGATAGACCTACTGACCAATGGAACCAAATTGAGAGTTCTGATATAGATCCTCGCATATACACTTATCTGACATTTGACAAGGCCAAAAAACCCACTCAGTTGGGAGACAATGGATTCTTTAACAAGTGGTGCTTGGAGAACTGGATATCCGTATCCAAAAGAATGAGAGAAGAATACTATCTCACACCTTATACAAAAATCAACTCAAGATGGATCAAAGATCTAAATAAAAGAGCCAAAACCATAAAGACCTTGGAAGATTATGTTGGGAAGCAATCACAGGACCTTGTAATAGGAAATAGTTTCATGAACTTCACAGCCAAAGCACGAGCAGCAAGAGAAAAAATAGATAAATGGGATCTCCTCAAAATTAAAAATTTCTGCACCTCAAAGGATGTTATTAAGAAAATAAAAAGGCAGCCTAGCCAATGGGAAAAAATATTCAACAACCATATATCTGATAGGAGCCTAATATCCTGCATATATAAAGAAATTCTACACCTTGGAAATAGAAGGACAAACAACCAATTTAAAAAATGGGCTACTGACCTGAAAAGACACTTCTCCAAGGAAGAAATACAAATGGCTAAAAAGCACATGAAAAAATGCTCAACATCACTTGCTATCAGGGAAATGCAAATCAAAACTACAATGAGATTCCATCTTACACCCATCAGAATGGCAGCTTTTAAAAAAACAGGAGACACTAAATGTTGGAGAGGATGTGGAGGAATAGGAACCCTCATCCACTGCTGGTGGGACTGCGGTATGATCCAGCCACTGTGGAGGACAGTTTGGCAGTTTCTCAGAAAACTAGCAATAGATCTTCTGTATGCTCCAGCAATTCCACTGCTGGGTATATACCCAGAAGAAATGAAAACAAAAATACAAACAGATATATGCACACCAATGTTCATAGCGGTATTGTTCACCATTGCCAAAAGGTGGAATCAGCCCTGGTGCCCATCAACAGAAGAATGGTTAAGCAAAATGTGGTAAATACATACAATGGAATATTACTCTGCTGTAAGAAGGAATAAAGTGCTAACACATGGAATAACATGGATGAATCTTGAAGAACTTATGTTGAGTGAAGCAAGCCAGGCACTGAAGGATGAACAGTATATGACCTCAGTGATCTGAACTGAGGAAAGTGAGCAGTCTCTGAGAACCATTGTCTGAAAGATAGGTTAACAAAGGAGAGTAAGAGAATAGCAGGCTTTGAGCCATCACCCATATGGTCATAATCTATGGTAAAGGGATAGAGTGTGGTTGCATGTTGGGGGATGTGGCAGATGAGTGGTGGTGTTCCTGGGTTTGGTGGTGCAGCACTGGTGGGTGGGTGGATTAGGAAGGGTAGGTTCAAATTCCCAGGGCAAATAACTGTGAATCTTGACATTCCATGGGTCAGGAGAGGGTGGTATCATGGGCCCTGGGGGGCTGGGGGGAAGGGAACAGTCAAGATCTAATGGGTTGTTTGGTGGTCATGGGGAAGATTTTTCATTACCTTACAGTAATGGCCACAGGACATGGTAAATATCATCAAAATTATTAAACTCTATCATCTAAATTGTAAACTGTACTGTAAATCACTGACAATGTTTAGTTGCTATATTTTGCTATCTGCATAACAGTTATAACAATGCTAACAACCAAAAAAAAAATGGGTGGGAAGTTAATATGGAGTGGGGAAGGGGGGTGGTTTGGTATCTGGGAGTCTCCGGCACTCCGTGTGTGACTTTGCTGTGACCTAAAAGTTCTTTGAAAATTAAATGAAAAATTGGGATACAATGGGGATTGAGAGGAGGAAGGTGTCATGGCACACCAGACATCCGATAACACAGTGATAAAGGGAAGGAAAAAAGGAAAAAAGAAAAGAGAAAGGAAAAAAAAATTAATATATATATATATTTTTTTAAAGGCATTTCCTTTGCTTTTTTGCCCATTTTTTGAATGTCCCAATCCACTAATTATATTTTATTTTGTTTTATTCTTTGTTTGATAATTTGTTTTTTTTCCTTCTCTCGCTTTTTTTTTCCCGAGTTTCCTTATATTTGTCTCTTGCATGTAAGCTTATCACACTTGTTTCTTTTTCCTAGTAAGTGTATTTGATTATTTTATGGACTAAATGTTCATGGAGGATTTGGATCACAGAAGGGTTACAATGGGTACTGCGGGGGATTATTGGGGAGGGGTGTCTGGGGGGGTTTCTTGGGGATTGGTTCATCCGAATATACATGAAAGATATACAAAATCATTCAAAGGATCGGGGGGTGGGGCATGGTCACGATGGGTGGACAATCACACAATCAATGAGGGAA
>JAKSZT010016779.1:706819-817805 GCA_026826555.1 Tolypeutes matacus | reverse complement strand
TTAATATGGGGTGGGGATGGTGGTTTGGTATCTGGGAGTCCCCGGCACTCCGTGTGTGACTTTGCTGTGACCTAAAACTTCTTTGAAAATTAAATGAAAAATTGGGAGACAATGGGGATTGAGAGGGGGAAGGTGTCACGGCACACCAGACAACCGATAACACAGTGATAAAAGGAAGGAAAGAAAAGAAAAAAGAAAGGAAAAAAAAATGAATATATATATATATATTTTTTAAAGGCATTTCCTTTCCTTTTTTGCCCATTTTTTGAATGTCCCAATCTGCTAATTATATCTTATTTTGTTTTGTTTTTTTTTTGATTATTTGTTTTTTTTCCTTCTCTTTTTCTTTTTTTTTTTTCCCCTGAGTTTCCTTATGTTTGTCTCTTGCATGTAAGCTTATTATACTTGTTTCTTTTTCCTAGTAAGTGTATTTGATTATTTTATGGACTACATGTTCATGGAGGATTTGGATCACAGAAGGGTTACAATGGGTACTTCAGGGGATTATTGGTCAGGGGTGTCTGGGAGGGGGGTTTCATGGGAATTAGTTCATCCAAATATACATGAAAGATATACAAAATCGTTCAAAAGATCAAAAGATGGGGCATGGTCACGATGGGTGGACAATCACACAATCAATGAGGGAATCTGAATTCCTAGCCTGGAGAGCTCTGCCACAGTCTCCAAGGGAGCAGCAATAGTCCTCTGAGTGCAGGGACAGTGTATGTCAAAAGAGGATGATCCACTGATGTGTTCTTTTTATTGATGACTACCCTTGTGAATCTTTGCTCTTGTAACTGAGACTTAGCCTGCAGTTGTGGGGTGCCTAAAGGTTGCCAACTGAGAGCCTCCTTGTTGCTCAAATGTGGCCTCTCTCTAAGCCAAACTCAGCATATGATTGCATTACCTTCCCCCCAATGTGGGACATGACTCCCGGGGATGAGCCTCCCTGGCAATGAGGGATTAATACCAAGTGCCAACTGGCAACACAACTGGAAAAAGACCTTGAATAAAAGGGGGAAAAGAACAAATGAGTTCAAGTGGCTAAGAGACTTCAAAGAGAGTTGGGAGGTCATCCCAGAGGTAACTCTTACGCACACCTCAGTAGGAGCTCATAGAACATCTAAGTGCCTATCACCCCACACAGCGGGGCTCCTGAGAGCTCTGGAGACACCCAGGTCCTATATAAATGGGGATAGCCCCAGAGACTGATGCCTTATCAGTGGGCTCTATTTTGGAATCTGTTCTCCTGAGAGTGACAGAATTGGACTCAAATAAGTCCTCCCTGCACATGGTTCATCAGTCCCTTCTATTCAAACCTATATGTGATGCAGAAGTTTTTAGGTATACTTCCAGAGACTGGAGTCTCTGGCCTACCTATGTGCCAGGTGTGCATGGAATCTCGGTGGAGCTGCAACTCCTACCCTACAGCTCAATGGAGTCATCCAATTCACCTGGTGAGGAGACAACGATGGGCAATGGCCGTCCCAGGGAATGGAGAGGGCCTGCATCTGCAGGCAGGATCATCCCACCCGCCATATCCATGGGATATAAGCCCTCTCTCACTTGGAGGTGGAGTGGACATCACCATCCCAGTCCCCTCAGGATTAGGGGAAGAACTATGGACTAGAGTGGACTTGATGGTATTCTTTTGTTCACATATGGTGGTTCTAGCAATGGAAGAAATTATAACAATGAGGTGGAGCCAGTGGCCACTTGACACTTTTGGGGCAGGGAGGGGACGAGCAGTTGAAATACAGGGGCTTCTTTGGTATTTGGAGGTTGTCCTGAGTACTGTTGTGGCAACAGATGTAGGCCATTTTAAATCAACACAAACCACTCAGAACTGTGTGGGAGAGAGTGTGGTCTACAGTGTGAACTGTGGTCTATGGTTGGTGGCAAGGCCCCAGGATGTGGAAGTCCATTGAGGGTGGTGGGCCACACTTGTGGGAGATGTTTGTGTGAGATGTGGTGGGAGGTGTGGGAGGTGGGCAACATGGGAATCCCAGTGGGTTCTGTGTAATATTTTGGGTAATCTAAGCACTTCTTAAAATATATTTATATATATATATATAAATAACATTTTTGTAAGCAAATACACATATATGCATATATATTTATATATCATTTTGCAAATGTTGGTATGTATTGTGAAAATTTTGATTTTTACCCACAATAAATAAATAAAAAAAAAAAAGGGGAGGGGGGAAATTGCAGGTTATACATTCTTCTGAAGAGCTCGTGGATCTTTCTCCAGGATAGACCACATGGGCTATCTGTGGTCAAAACAACTCTCAATAAATTTAAGTTTGAAATTATATAAAGCTCATTTTCTTATCATAATGGAATGAAGTTGGAAAATGAAGAATAGGTGGGAAATGGAAAAATCTGCAAATATATGGAGGTTAAACAACATACACCTAAACAGTCAGTGAGTCAAAGAAGAAATTGTAAGAGAAGTTAGTAGATATAATGAGATGAAGGAAAATAAGAGCACTCCTTATCAGAACATATGGAATACTGTGAAGGCAATGCTGAGAGGGAAATTTATAGCCTTAATGCTCATATTAAAAAAGAATAAAGAGCTAAAATAAAAGACCTAACTGAATAGCTGGAGACAATAGAAAAAGAACAGCAAATCAATCCCAAAGCAAACAGAAAGAATTAAAAAACAAAATTTAATGTAAAAATAAATTAAATTGAGAAAAAAAGAATAGAGAAAATGAATGTTACAACCTAACCCCTGAAGGGCACAAGCTGGTGAAGGCATGTGATCAAAGAATGCACCTGGTACTTAGTTAGGCATAAGCTTTATTGGGACTTACAGATATGATAAAATCTCTGATGGTGGCAGTTCAGATAATGAAGTTAGCACTCTGCAAAGAGATGGAAAAATGAGGGGTGATATACAAGGGGTTTCATAATAAGGACATTCCATAGGGTGTGAGAATAGTTTCTGCTGCAGTCACATGAAGCATACACATGGGTTGTGGTGATGTTTTCACTATACTCGTAGGAAGGACATTTACTGCTTTGGGAAGATTATAATTTACAAGAACATCTTTACATTCCCTTCCCTCTGGGGAGGGTTGTTAACCTTTAACTTATGTCTAGATCATGCAGGCAGCTACATGTTGAAGACTTAGGGGGTGTCCTGGGTCCCAACAATAAACAAAACTAAAATCTGGTTCTTTGAGAAGATCAGGAAAATCAACAAACCCTTAGATACATTAACAATGAAAAAAGAGAGAAGATGCAAATAAAATCAGGAATGAAAGGAGGGACATTAAGACTGAACCCACAGAAATAAAAAGGATAATAAGAAGATATTCTAAGAAACTTTATGACAAGTGTAAAAGTTTGATATTCTTTATGAATTCCAAAAAACAATATTGATTTTGTTTGTAAACTGGTCTGTTCCTCTGTGTGTGATACCCTTTGATTGCATTCAATTCAAAGGTTCTGTGTTTGAGTAAATCAAGATTAGGACTTGATTCAACCACATCAGTAGGGTGTGACTCAGGGTTGAATCCCCACACCCTTGGTGGGTTGACATAAGTGGGCACTCACTCAAGAAGACACACAGAAGAAGGCACAGTAAGAGAGCTCCATAGACATGGCAGAGGAGAGAACTTTGATCCTGCAGCCCTGGGAAGAGAGGTGAGCCAATTGCCTGGAAAGAAACAAACCCCATTCCAGCCTACAACTAAGATCAGAAGAAGCTGGGCCTTAAAAGGAAGAAGGAAGGAGAGACCAGGCCTGCCATCTAACTTCAACAAATGGCAACTGACTTGGATGAGAAAGTACTTCTTATGATACTTTGAGTTGGACTCTTTAGGGCCTTGTAACTGTAAGCTTTACCCCAAATAAATGCACTCTATTAAAACCAACAGATTTCTAGTACTGTGTATCAGCACCTCTTTGTCTGACTAATACAAGAAATTAGACAACCTAGATGAAATTCCTATAAATGCACAAACAACTTCATTGTCTTTACAAGAAATGAAGAAACTCCACAAACCAATCACATTTAATGAGATTAAATCAGTCATAAAAGAAAATATCTCAAAACAAAAGTCTAGTACCAGTTGGCTTCAGAAGTGAATTCTACTAAACATTTTCAGGAAGAATTAATACCAACCCCTTTTAAACTCTTCCAAAAAATTGAAAAGAGGGAAAATTAACCAACACATTTTATGAAGCCAACATCAACCTAATACTAAAGCCAGATAAAGATACACCAGAAAAGAAAATTATAGACCAATCTCTCTAATTAATACAGATGAAAAATTCACAATAAAATACATGCAATTTGAATTCAACAGCATATTAAAGAATTATACACCACAATCAAGTGTATTTTATTCCTGGTATGCAAGGATGGTTCAACATAAAAAAAATCAAATAATGTAATACACCACATTAAAAAATTGAAGGAAAAAAATCACATGATCATTTCAATTCATGCAGAAAAGTCTTTTGACAAAATCCAGGACTCTTTCTTCCTAAAACATTTTGAAAGATAGTTATAGAGGGAAATTTCCTCAACATACTAAAGGGCATATATGAAAATCTCACAGCCAACATTGTACTCAATGGGGAAAAGTTGAATGTTTCCATCTAAAATTGGGAATAAGACAAGGATAACCACTGTCACCACTGGTATTCAAGAATGTGTTATAAGTTCTAGCTAGAGCAATTAGGCAAAAAAATAAATAAATGTCGTCCAAACTGGAAAAGAGGAAATAAAACTCTTACTATTCATGGATGATATGATCCTATACTTAGAAAATTCCAAAATATCTATCACAAAGTTATTAGAGCCCATAAATGAGTTAACAAATTGTCAGATTAACAAGATACACACCCAAAATTAGTGATCGACAAAACACAAGATCAACACCCCAAAATCAGTAGTGTTTCCATTGACTAGTAATGAGCAAGCTAAGGAGAAAATCAAGAAAAAATTTCATTTACAATGGTAACAAAAAGACTCAAATATCTAGGAATTAATTTAACCAGGAATGTAAAGGATCTGTATTTAGAAAACAACAAAACACAGCTAAAAGAAATCAAAGAAGGCCTAAATAAATGGAGGACTTCCTCTGGTCATGGAATCAAAGATCAAACATTTAGATGTCAATTCTACCCCATTTGATTTATATAGTCAATGCAATCCCAATCAAAATACTTTACAGAAAGTGAAAAACAATTACCAAAGTTATTTGGAAGGGATGGGGTCTCAAATAGCTAAAAACATCCTTAAAAAAAAGAAGAGTGAAGACAGAGGACTCACACTTCCCCACTTGAAGTGTATTATAAAGCTACAGTGTACAAAAGAGCATAGTATTGGCATAAAGAGAGTTACATTGATCAATGGAATGTAATTGAGAGTTCAGAAATAGATCTACACCTCTATAGTCAACTGATTTTTGTAAACCTACCAACTCCATTTTTCTGGGACAGAACAATATCTTCAACAAATGTTACTGGGAGAACTGGATATACATAACCAAAAAAATGAAAGAGAACCCCTATCTCACTCCCTATACAAAAATCAATTCAAAATAGATAAAAGACTAAAAGATAAAAGTCAGGACCATAATAATGGATACACGATAATGTAGGATAAGATCTAAAAGATGTTTTAGTTTGTGGGGAGTCTCTTAAACATTATACCCAAAGCACAAGCAACAATAGAAAAAAATAGATAAATAGTACCTCCTCAAAATTAAACACTTCTGCACCTCAATGGACTTTATGAAGAAGGTAAAAAGGCAGCCACACAATGGAAGAAATATTTGGAGATTCCCATCTGAGAAGGGTCTAGATCCATGATATATATAAAGAGATCCTACAACTGTACAATTAAAAAACAAATGAAACAATTAAAAATGGGCCAAAGATTGGAATAGATATTTTTCTAAAGAAATACAAATGGTGAAAAAAATACATGAAAAAACACACAGCACAACTTCATATTAGGGAAATGCAAATCAAAGGTACAATGAGATATCATTTCACACTTACTAGAATGGCCACTATTAAAAAAACAGAAAACTACAAGTGTTAGAGAGTATGTGGAGAGATAGGAATGCTTATTCACTGGTGATGGGAATGTAGAATTTTACATTCCCATTTGTTTGGCAATTCCTAAGGAAATCTGTTTGACAATTCCTAAGGAAATTATATATAGATCTGCCACGTGACCTGGCAATATCACTAATAGATATATACCCAGAAGATCTGAAAGTAGGTACTTGAAAATACATCTGTATACCAATGTTTGTGGCAGCATTATTCACAATTGCCAAAACATGGAAACATCCCAGGTATCCATCAAATGATGAACAGGTACACAAACTGTGGTATATACACACAATGGAATACTATTTAGGTGTAAGAATAAATGAAGTCATGAAGCATATGACAACATGGCTGAACCTAGAGGACATTATGTTGAGTGAAACACGCTAGGTACAAAAGGACAAATACTCTATGATTTCACTATTATGAACTAAATACGAGCAAATTCATATTTAAATGAGCAAACTCATGGAGTTAATAACTCGAATAAAAGTCCCCGGAGAATAGAATGTGGTTAGAAAATGCAAAGCTGAGGTTTAATCTGTGCAGAATTGGTAGAAAGTTGGGTGCAAATGTTTGTAAATTAATAGAAATTGTGAAAGCACTTCATAGGATTTGTAAATAGTTGCACTGACATATGGGTATGATAGTTGTTTGATTTTTGTTTTTTGTTTTTCTTTTTTTGGAGTAATGCAAATACTCCAATATTGATTGAAGTGCTGAATGCACAACTTTGTGATTATAACAAATGCCATTGATTGTACACTTTAGATCAGGGGTTCTTAACCAGGGTTCCATGGACCTCTAAGGGGTCAGTGGAAAAACTTCAGAGGAAATATTTCTGGGGGTGTGAGGTTGAATTGAACATTTTAATTTAAAGACATGCTGATGTTGAGTGTCATAAAACTATCTGCCCATGCATTCTGAGAAGTGGTCCGTGGTTTTCGCCTGACTGGCCAAGGGCTCTGTGGATACAAATAAGGCTAAGAACTCTGATTTAGATTATTTGTATGGTTTATGAACAAAAAATGTAATAGGGTGGGCTGGAGGCAAATACACCAAGTGTAAGATAAAAACTATAGTTAATAGTAATACTTTGATGATGAACTTTCATAATTTGTTACAAATGTTTTACAACAATGCAAGGTATTGGTGGTTGGGAGATGTATGGGAGCCCTGTATGATATTATGTATGTTTGTAAGTTCACAACTTTTACTATACACTTATTGTTTCTGCATGTTCATGTATGAATGATATACTTCAATAAAAATTTTTTAAAGGAAAAAAATGTTGATGAGTGGTGCTTTCAGAGAAAGATCTTATTCAAAAGGGAGAAATGTTAAAAGAAATAAAACAAAATAAAAATTCTATGTCCAGGTTGCCCATTTTCCTTTTTTCATCTGATCAGAGAACTTTCATTCTCAATGTTTAAGGCTTGGTTAAAGAAAAAGTTCACTTAGTCACAAAGACAAATGCAATTATTCACCATAATCAAAACCTTGTTATTCATATTCAAAATATGCTTGACACATGAATAAACATTCAGTTATTGTAGGGTCTTTCAACTGACTGAAAAAAAATCTTTGTGAATTCCTGGATTCTTGGTATCCTTTCCAGAAAATTCCTTTTTGATATATATAGAGAGAGTTACCAGAATAGAATAAAAAATGTAAAGTATGTGATCACTGTAGGTATATTTAGGGAATGTAGGAGATTTGTAACAAGGACTAGAGAGTCCCTATATTACCTGACGAAGCCCCAGACATGTTCCTTTTCAGATAGTTGGCTATGGGCCCAGGGGACTAATTAGCACAGAACCTGTGTGCTTAAATAGGAAGAACCTAGGAAAGTGACCAGGGCTCAGGGGTGAAACTAATCAACAAGTAAGAACTGACAACATTCTTAAGACCTGCTGCTGTTTCTTGGCTTGAAAAGTGCTGAAAAGTTTCTCCAATGCACATTCTTACACTACCTATTTTTCCAGTTCCAACTGTCCTGGGAATTTCCTTTAAAGGAGTATATGTGCTTTTTCTGTTCTTCCCTCAGTGAAAAACCACTGACTTTCTCTACCCTTCCCACATCACCATTGCATCCTTCCAGTCCACCGCAGTCTTTTGGAGACATACCTTCTTCTGCTGTGCTGAGTGACAGAATGCTTGGTAATGCAGTTCAGGTTTTCATCACCCCTGCCACTTTGCTTCTTTGACATCTTAGCCATCAGAAAAATCTGTCTTGTGTGGTCATAAAACATCACACAGACGTGTGGCTCAATTCTAGTACCCCAGCACCATAGCTCTCCTTAAGAACACAGACATGCCATGCATTCATCCAATGTTTATTAAGAACCTACTATGGGAGAGGCAAGATGATGTTGGTTTAGGAGGGCATTTGAAGACTAGCTCTCTGAGGAAAGCTAATTGGGGATGGGGTCCTGCCCGGGGGTCTGTGCTGTGGGCGAGAGGCTTGGGACATCTTTCTGGAGGCAGCTCGGCAGCATGGATTGCTCAGCAGAGATTCATGAGTTTTAACCCTGCCCATGGAGGTTAACATAGACGGCTGAGCCCCACCCTTAGGGGAAAAGGCTGGTTTGAGCCTCGACTCCCAGCGACAACACAATGAGAGGGAGTGTTCTCCAAGAGTGGGAGGATTCTGGTGGAGGGTCAAGAGGGCTTTCCTTTCTGTGGATTTTGCTGCCTGGAATCCCTTGCAGCTTTGGGGAACAAAATAGCTGGCTTGAAGCAGGACCAGGTTGAGGGGAGTGGCGAATCTGCTGAGGAAAGTTGCTTTGCCTAGCTGCCCAGGAATGCGCCCCAACCACTGCCAGTGAGAGGGAGCATTTTCTGAGAGGGGGAGGGTTCCCACAGAAGGTGGAGAGGCGTTTCCTTTCTGTCAGTTTGGCTGCCTGGACCCCCTCATAGTTTAGGGTGCAGATAAGCCGGCTTGAAGGAGCATCAGGCTGAGGGGAGAGGAGAATCTACTGAGGAAGCCTGATTTACCCAGCAGCCTGGTGACACTGAGTCTTGGCTCCAGAGGGGGCGGAGTCAGCCATTTTATCATCTGTACTGACTAGCATCAGAGCTTCAGTTCTCCTGGGGAGGCCAGGAAGTGAGAAGTGCTTGAATCGTATCCACGAGCCTAGTTAGGGTCCCCTCAGTGAGGGGGTGGTCTAGAAGAGGACATAATTTTGGGTCCCTTATTTCACAAAAAAAAGACAGTCACTTTAAAAAATAAAAAATGAGTTTTTCTTTTTAATTTAGTTTTATAGCAAAAATCTGCCTCAAAACCTGCAGATAGAACCTTAAAGGGCAATTGATTGATAAATACAAGCAGGCTGAGAGGTTCCACAAGGGCCCAAGAAGGAACACTGTTCTTCCTTAGATTTGTTTGACTGCTTGCTTGTGTGATTGTTTGGTTTTTCTCTGTTTATTTGCTGTCTCTTGCTTTTCTTTCCTCTTTCCTCCCCCCTTTCTTTTTTCTTTCATTTTTTAAAATTAGGCGCTGCTAGCTTGTCTCTTCTTTGCTGTGCTTCTTCTTCAGTGATTTCCCTTTCTCTGTCTATATTGATTTTGTATCCCAAGCTATCTCTTTTCCTTCCTTCATCTTTCTGCCTTCTGCTTTCTGTTATGGTTCTTATATATCACGTTTTTTCATTAGCCCACAACTTAAGGGTATCAATTTCTATTCTATCTATTCTGTTTTCTTCTTTTTTAATTAATATTAACTTTTTCCTTTCAGCCCTTCCTTTACTCTTTCTCTCCCTCATCATCATTCTAGCCTTCTAAATCATTATATATACATTCCTCTATTTGGTTTCCCAGTCCATTGTAGATACTTCACTTTTTTTCCTATTACTCTACACTGGCTACATGAGCTAAATATTCATTTCACTAACTCTTATACAGCCCCTCTTCTAACTTTTATCAATATTACTATTATCCTTCTTCCTTTCTCACATCTTTTGATTCCTCTGGCCCTAATCTTTTGCCTTCAAGGGAACATAGAAAGAAGCAAGGAAATGCAAAACTATTGTAAGAGACAAAGATGGACACTATATATTAGTAAAAGAGGTAATCTCTCAAGGAAAGAGAACAATCATAAACATTTATGCACCTAATCGGGGTGCCTCAAAATACACGAGACAAACTCTGGAAAAACTAAGTGGAGAAATAAATGCCTCTACAATTATAGTGAGGGACTTTAATACAACATTATCATCATTAGACAGAATATCTAGACATAGAATCAATAGAGAAACAAAGACTCTGAGCAATACATTAGAGGACCTGGACTTAATAGACATATACAAGAACACTACACCCAAATACAGCAGGATTTACATTCTTCTCGAGTGCACATGGATCATATTCCAAGATAGACCACATGCTAGGCCACAGAACAACTCTCAATGAATTCAGAAAGATTGAGATTATACAAAGTAATTTCTCTGACCACAATGGAATGAAATTGGAAATCACTAAGGGCCAGAGAAACATATCAGGCACAAAGATATGGAAGTTAACAACACACTCTTAGACAAACAGTGGGTAAAGGAGGAAATCTCAAAATAAATCAGTAACTACCTTGAACTAATGAAAATGACAACACAACATATCAAAACCTATGGGGTGCAGCCAAAGCTGTATGGGAAGTTCATAGCCATAAATACATATATTAAAAAAGAAGAAAGAGCTAAAATTGAACACTTGGAGGTATTGGGGAAAAACAAAAAACTAAACCTAAACAAAGTAGAAAGAAGGAAATAACAAAGATTAGAGCAGAACTAAATGAAATAGAGAATAAGAAAGCACTAGAAAAAATAAACAAAACCAAAAGCTGGTTCTTCGAGAAGATCAATAAAATTGACAAACCCTTAGCCAGACTAACAAAGAAAAAGAGAGAACAGATGCAAATACAAAAAATAAGGAATAAGCAAGGTGATATCACTACTGACCCCACAGAAATAAAGAATATTATAAGAGGATACTTTGAAAAATTATATGCGAACAAGAATGACAATTTAGAGGAAATAGGCAAGTTTCTAGAAACTCACAAACAGCCTACATTGATGAAAGAAGAAATTGATGAACTCAACAGTCCAATTACAAGTAAAGAGATAGACTCAGTCATTAAAAACCTCCCAACTAAGAAGAGCCCAGGACCAGATGGTTTCACAGCTGAATTCTACCAAACATTCTGAAAAGAGCTAACACCAATTCTGCTTAAGCTCGTCCAAAAAAAGAGAAGTAGAAGAAATATTGCCTAACTCATTCTATAATGCCAACATTACCCTAATACAAAAACCAAACAAAGATACCACAAGAAAGGAAACTTACAGACCAATTTCTATAATGAACCTAGATGCTAAAATCCTCAACAAAATACTTGCTAATCACATTCAACAACATATCAAAAGGATTATACATCATGAACAAGTGGGTTTCATCCCAGGTATGCAAGGATGGTTCAATATAAGAAAATCAGTCAATGTAATACACCACATAAACAGATTGAAAGAAAAAAATCACATGATCATCTCTAAAGATGCAGAAAAAGCATTTGACAAAATACAGCACTTTTTACTGATAAAAACACTGCAAAAGATAGGAATAGAAGGAAACTTTCTGAACATGATAAAGGGTATATATGAAAAACCCAAAGCTAACATCGTCTTCAGTGGTGAAATCCTAAAAGCCTTCCCTCTGAGAACGGGAACAAGACAAAGATGCCCACTATCACCACTCCTATTTAATATTGTCTTAGAAGTACTTGCTCAAGCACTGAGGTAAGAAAAGGATATAAAAGTCATCCAGATTGGAAAAGAAGAAATAAAAATTTCACTATTTGCAGATGACATGATCTTATACATAGAAACCCCCGAAAAATCTACAGCAAAGCTTCTAGAACTTATAAAGGAGTTCATTAATGTCTCAGGCTATAAGATCAATGTTCAAAAATCAGTAGCATTTCTGTACACCAATAATGAGCAATCTGAGGAGGAAATCAAGGAAAAAACACCATTTACAATAGTAACTAAAATAATCAAATACCTAGGAATAAATTTAACTAAAGATGTAAAGGACTTATATACAGAAAACTACACAACATTGCTAAAGGAATTCAAAGAAGACTTAAATAAATGGAAGAATATTCCCTGTTCATGGATAGGAAGATTAAACATCATCAAGATGTCTATCCTACCCAAACTAATCTACAGATTTAATACAATCCCAATAAAAGTCAACAGTGTATTTTTTTAAGGAACTGGAAAAACTAACTACAAAATAGATTTGGAAAGGTTAGAGGCCCCGAATTACCAAAGACATATTGAAAAAGAAAAATGAAGTTGGAGGTATCACATTACCTGACTTTAAAACATACTACAAAGCTACAGTGCTCAATACTGCATGGTATTGGCACAAGGATACACATACTGACCAATGGAACCCAATTGAGAATTGATATAGATCCTCGCATATAGAGTCATCTGATATTCAACAAGGCCACCAAGCTCACTCAGTTGGGAGAGAATGGCCTCTTTAACAAGTGGTACTTGCAGAACTGGATATCCATATGCAAAAGAATGAGAGAGGAATACCATCTCACACCTTATACAAAAACCAACTCAAGATGGATCAAAGATCTAAATAAAAGAGCCAAAACCATAAAGACCTTGGAAGATAATGTAGGGAAGCATCTACAGGACCTTGTAATAGGAAATGGTTTCATGAACTTCACAGCTAAAGCACGAGCAGCAAGAGAAAAAATAGATAAATGGGTTCTCCTCAAAATTAAAAACTTCTGCACCTCAAAGGACGTTATTAAGAAAATAAAAAGGCAGCCTACCTAATGGGAGAAAATATTTGGCAACCATATATCTGATAGGAGCCTAATATCCTGCATATGTAAAGAAATCCTACACCTCGAAAATAAAAAGACACACATCCCATTTAAAAGATGGGCAAGTGAACTGAAAAGACACTTCTCCAAGGAAGAAATACAAATGGCTAAAAAGCACCTGAAAAAATGCTTGGCATCGCTAGCTATTAGGGAAATGCAAATCAAAACGACAATGAGATACCATCTTACACCCATCAGAATGGCAGCTATTTTAAAACAGCAGACTATAAGTGTTGGAGAGGATGTGGAGGAATAGGAACCCTCATCCACTGCTGGTGGGATTGTGGAATGGTCCAGCCACTGTGGAGGACAGTTTGGCGGTTCCTCAGAAAACTAACAATAGATCTTCCGTATGATCCAGCGATTCCACTGCTGGGTATATATCCAGAAGAATTGAAAGCAAAGACACAGTTAGATATATGCACACCAATGTTCATAGAGGCATTGTTCACCATTGCCAAAAGTTGGAATCAGTCCCAGTGCCCATCAACAGATGAATGGATAAGCAAAACGTGGTACATACATACAATGGAATATTACTCAGCTGTAAGAAGGAACAAAGTGCTAACACATGGAATAACATGGATGAATCTTGAAGACCTTATGTTGAGTGAAGCAAGCCAGGCATTGAAGGATGAACAGTATATGACCTCACTGATTTGAATTGAGGAAAGTGAGCAGTCTCTGAGAACCATTGTCTGAAAGATAGGTTAACAAGGTAGAGAAAGCAAAAAGAAGGTTGTGAGCTATCACCCACATGGACATAATCTATGGTAAAGTGTTAGAGTATAGTTGCATATTGAAGGATAGGACAGGTGGGTAGTGATATTAATGGGTTTGGTGGTGCAGGGTTGACAGGTGGGTAGATTAGGAAGGGTGGGTTAGAATACCCAGGATACTGGAGGGAGAGATGGGAGGGGGACTACGTGAACATGGGATTTGTGGGTATGATGTTGAAAGTTCAGGTGTGGGAATGCTCTTATGGCAGTATGACAAGGTAGTGTCACTTGGTAGGGTATAGGTTGGTGGGGCATTCAGGAAGGGGTGCATCTGGAGTAGGCTTCTGGGGAGTGTGTGAGTGTTCATCCTGTCATAATGTGTTGTGTTAGGAAGTAGAGACCCACATAGTGAGTGGGAAGGAGATGGACACCTATCTTTGGGAGGACCGATTCACCCAGAAACAGACAGGTGGGTGTCTCTTAGGCACAAGGATGGATCGTAATAAGAAAGGATAATCAGTATGTCAAGACCTCTTGTTGCATGTAACTATAAATTTTGTCATCCAATGAGTCAAGACAGGGGAGTGTCATTAGCCCCAGGGGAAGGGGAGGAAGGAACAGAAAAGATCAAACAGGGAGTATTTGGTGGTCATGGGAAATGTTTTTCATTTCCTTACTGTAATGGGCACAGGACATGGTAAATATCATCAAAATTTATTAAGCTGTACCATCTAAATTGTAAACTATACTGTAAACGCTTACGCACCCTTCCGTAGAATCTCATAGAACACCAAAGTGGATATCATCCCACACAGAGGGGCTTCTGAGGGCTCTGGAGAAACCCAGGTCCTATATAAGGGGGTGGGGGTAGATCCAGAGACTGATACCTTATCAGTGGGCTCTACTTTGGAATCTGTGCTCCTGAGAGTGACAGAGTTGGACTCAAATAAGTCCTCCCTGCACATGGTCCATCAGTCCCTTCTATTCAAACCTATATGTGATGCTGGAGTTTGTAGGTATACTTCCAGAAATTGGAGCCTCTGGCCTGCCCATATGCCAGGTGTGCGTGGAATCTCGGTGGAGCTACAACTCCTACTCTACAGCTCAAAGGACCCACCCAAGTCACCTGGTGAGGAGATGATGATGGACAACGGCCATCCCAGGGAATGGAGAGAGCCTGCAGCCACAGGCAGGATAATCCAATCCACTATGTCCATGGGCTATAAGCCCCCTCTCACTTGGAGATGGAGTGGACATCACCATCCCAAACTCCTCAGGATTAGGGGAAGAGCTATGGACTAGATTGGACTTAATGGTATTCTGCTGTAGACATAATGTGATTCAAGCAATGGAAGAAATTACAACAGTGAGGTGGAGCCAGTGGCCACTGGATGCTTTTGGGGCAGGGAAGGGAAAAGCAGTTGTTATACAGGGGCTTTTTCAGGACTTGGGAATTATCCTGAGTGACATTACAATGACAGATATAGGTCATTTTACATCAGCATATATCATGCAGATCTGTGTGGGAGAGAGAGTGGTCTACAATGTGAACTATGGTCCATGCTTAGTGGCAAAGCCCCAGGATGTGTATATCCATTGCAGGTTATGTCCCACACTAATGAAAGATGTTTATGTGGGATGTTATGGGAGGTGTAGGAGGTGGGGAACATGGAAATCCCTGTAATTTTTGTGTAACATTTATGTACTCTAAGCATCTTTTAAAATATAAAGAAGAAAAGAAAAGAAAAAAAAAAGAACCTACTATGTGCCAGGAACTCTATTTCATACTCAACTTGAATTAAGTAGATGAGACCCTCACATACATAGTACTTACATTCTACTGTGGAGAGGAATGCATTCATTCAACTGGCACATATTAGATGATGCCTGTTACATACCCCTTACTGTCCAAAATGCTAGGAATACAGCACTGCACCAAAGAGAGAAACCACACATCCTCATGGAGCTTATATTTCCTTAAAATATAAATGACTAAATAATAAACAAGGTAATTTCATATTGTGATTAATGATTTAAAGGAAATCAACAAGAATAACATAGTGTGACTGACTAGTTGAGGGGAAAAAGAATTTTCTGACTTGGCATTTAAAGATTCAATACAGGTGAAATGACAGAGGGCAGGTAAGAGGGGCTGGAAGGCACTTTGACATACTGAGAGCCAGGCAGTGAGACTGGAACAGGAGTGAAGAGAAAGGGAGAAGCAAGATTAGAAGGGGTAGAGCCGAATCACACAGGACCTTGGAGACTTTGTAGGGAGTGTTATGAGAAACAATTGCACAGTCTATGTTTTGGTTAAAGATTTAGGAAAGGAGAGAGATCTCTGGGCAGCAATTTGCTGATCTTCAAACTCCTTCTTAACTCTGGAGGTCATGACTCCGTGTTCTCCACCTTGTTCTAGGGTCTAGTACCTCTACGTTCCACTGAACAGTCAAATCAAATGCATGGGCAGAAATAAAAAAGTGGTAGTGTCCTGAATTGAATTCCTTTTGCATGGGTCTACTTATAGTCAGATTCACAATCATGATTTTATTGGTCAATCATGGGGCTGTATTTTAGAATCCACAATTTTTCTTCTTTGCACCAACCCCTGGAGAATCAGTATCAGCCCCAGGAACATGTGTTAAACCTCCAAAGCACTTTTAGGTTAATCCCGAGGCCATCAGATTCCCAACATATACTCACCTTTCTTGAGTGGTAATGCATGTGGTAGTATATCCCTGATCCATGAAGTATGGTAAATGGTCAAACATGTAGACAAATGTGTCATTACTGCAGGACACTTCAGAATCTAGTTCTCATGATGTCTCTCCAAAACGTGAAAAAAGAACTCAGCATTTTCTAAAGATTTTGGTGACAAGGACTTCATTTTATTGGATGGTGTCTATTCGTCCTTTTCCAAGGAAGTGAATTTTGGCATTGCTTATTTAACATGTCCAAGTGCTAAGGTGGGAGAGGAGAGAAGACAGAAGTAACATATGTCCAGCTTTGCTTTCTTTGATTTCTTCTGCTCAGGATCTCAAATACAAGAACATAGGTAAAATAACCCAAGCTAAGCACTTGATTTTGGACCTAAAATATGGATGAAATAATTCCCTTCATATTCCTTAGAGTGTTGAGAATAAGAAATAAACACAAGGTCTTAATAGGAACTATTTTTCTTTCCCAAAGTTCTCTTTGCTTCTTGAATTCCTCTTTCTCACTGCCAAATCAATCTCAATAGATGATATAGGTAATTAAATATATCCATTTTTTTCTATAAAAAATAATTATTTGGTTTTTATAATGTACCAGAGTCTAAGTTATTGATTGGAATCAATTATTTGATTGATGAAAAAAAATCAAATAATACCTCTAACTTTAAAGAGCTTAGAGTCTAGTGTAACAAAAACATTAATCACATATTCATTCAAATTAATGTGACATATTCTGTACAGAGGAAAAATGACAAGGATGTTAACACATTTCTTGTTATAACCAATGCTAGCAAAAAGACAAAAGACAGCAAATTAAGTACTGAAAAAAAAAATTAATCTCTCACCATAAAATTCTATACCCAGCAAAAATATCCTCATATATGATAGTGAAGCAATCATTTTAACTGTAGAGTTGAATAATCGAATTTAAAAAAAGAGATATTTGGATTAAACTATATGCTGTCTACCAAAAAGTATACTTTAAATACAAGGATGAAAGTGGGAAAAAAGTAAAAGAATGGACAAATATTTTACACTAACAAGAGAAAATGGAAGTGCTTATTTTAATATTTGAACAAAGTAATTTTCAGAGCAATAATATATCCAGGGATAAAGAAGATAATTTCATATAAAAAGTGATCAATTCATCAAAAAGAACAATAAATTATAAATCTTTAAAAACCTAATAACAAAATACATGCACTGAAATTGGTGGATCTGCTAGGAGAATTATAGAAATAAAAAATTATAGTAGCATAATTCATTAACCCTCTATCAATAATTGATAGAAGAAGTAGACACAAAATTAGCATGGATGTAGTAGACATGACTAACTCAATAACCAATTTTATCCCATTGACATTTATGGACAACTTCACCAAATTACACATAATACATAATATTTTCAAATGCATACACAACATTTACAAAGAAAGATCATTAACCAGATCATAAAATAAGTCCTATTTTTAAAATGATTGAAAGTCTTTCAAAGTATGTTCTCTGACAAAATGGAATTAAATTAGCAATCAACAACATAGGGAAAGTACCCAACTATTTGGAAACTGAGTAACAGATTTCTAAACAGCACACAGGCCAAACAAAAAATCAAAGGAGGAATTAGTACTGTGCACTTAATGAAAATGAAAACAGAACATATCAGAATTTGGGGGAATGCCACTAAAGCATTACTTGAAGGGATTTTATAGCACTATACCTCAATAGCAGAGAATAACACTGGATCATGTGGAAATTTTAACTTCATTCATAAGCAATAGGAAGCTACTAAAAAAAAAAACTATAAGCAGGGAATAGCATAATTAGTGTTCTATTTTTAAACATTTCTACGTAGACCACAAAATATTTTTTCCAACAGACATGTTGGAATAAAGACAATAGTTTCTGATAAAAGGCAACATGCACATACACTAAGACCCACCAATTACACTCCAAGTAATTTATCCAAGAGAAACAAAAAAACACATCTACAGAAGGACGTGTATATAACAGTTCATAGTAGCTTTATTCATAGTAGCCAAAAGTTAGAAAGAAAGCACGTCTGTCAAAAGGTAAATGGATAAATATAATGTAAAATATATTCATATGAAATGCTAATCGCAAAACAAAAAAGGAACAAGTTAATGATACAGGCAACAACATGAATTAAATTAAAAAATATATGCTAGAGGTGAAGCCAGCGCGCATTCGCGACCGCGCGCTGGTCCGCGTTCAGCCCGGGATCACCCCCTCGGAGCTCAGCCCGGAGAGAGGATCCATCTTTGAAGGGATCTGGGTGTTAATCTGATCACACAGCCAGCGTGCGGTCTTTAAGTGTTCCCCAGTTGTTAAAACAGATTCCCAGGGATACAAATCAGCAGAGCCTGAATCCTTGAAATTGAGTCTCTCTGAGAAATCTTGCTAAGCATGGCTTTAGATCTCAGAACCTCCTATCGACGTGACCCATCCAGGGGTGATCAACCTGCGTCAAACAATCTAGAGTTTGAACCCACCCAAGGACCTGATGCCCAGAGGAGAGAGGGGAACTCTAAGTGCCAGGGCCCTCAGCTCAGCTTGTATCAAACCAGCAATGGCTCATTTGCAAAGCAGGAACTAAAAAGACTCCGTAAGGTATTTCACTTGTGGCTGCAGCCAGAAAAACACAGCAAAGAAGAAATTATTTCTCAATTGGTCCTGGAACAGCTTATGATGAATGGATACTGCAGGAACAGGTCCACTTTGAGAGAGAAATGGGATTCAAGTGGAAGAAACCTGGAGAAGCTCATGGAAGAGCTGACTGATGATTGTGTGAAGTCACCTGATTTTGTCCATGTCCACATGCAGGGACAGGAAGCCTTCTTCTCTGAGAATATGCCCTTAAGAGAAGTCATTCATCTCATGGAACAAATGCCAGCAGGAACCCCAAGAGGAGAGAGCATGAGGACACCCTTCCAAGGTCCCCAAGATATTCCCCTTCAAACAGGACGTGGAGACGGCAGCAACAATTCTGTGAAAAGCAATCAAGTAAATGTCAGTTTTATTAGCCGAGGCAATAAAGTATCTTCCCTGGTTATTATTCAGGAAGATGATCGCCCTAAGCCTGAAGAGGGGAGTCGATCTTGTGAGAACCCGAACAACTCCAGAACAGCAGAGCTTGACTCCTCCACATCCCAGGAAGGATCCCTAGGAGAATCCTCTTCTCAAGATGTCCCTATGGAGGAGGAACCACAGTTTCTCCCCAGGACATATCAAGCCACCCCTAAGCCTGTCCCTACACACCAAAGCAATGATGGAACATCCAGATGTGGGATAAACCAAGAAAGAGTCTACAGACCCCCAAAATCATACAGGTGTGAGAACTGTCCCAGGATCTTTAGGTATCCCTCTCAGCTAGACGACCACCAGAGAAGACACAGGAATGAGAGACCATTTGTTTGTGCCGAGTGTCACAAAGGTTTCTTCCAGACATCAGACCTACATGTGCACCAGAAGATTCACCTGGCGGAGAAGCCCTTCAAGTGCAGCTCGTGTGAAAAATCCTTCAGCCACAAAACCAACTTGCTAGCTCATGAGAGAATCCACTCTGGAGATAAGCCCTATGTGTGTTCCCTCTGCAAAAAAAGCTACCGCCAGTCATCCACATACCACCGCCACGTGCGAACCCACCAGAAAACTAATCTCAAAAGTGATTCTGCCACGCCAGAAGCTTCCCCAGCTACTGCCCTGACAAAAGATATATAAAGATGTATATGTGTATACATATTTATGTGTACATAAATATTTCTATAGTTTTTAACATAACATATAATTCCATTACTAATTATGCTTCTACTTAAGGTCTCATTCCCCTAGTATGTAAGTTCTAGAAGGGCAGGGAATTTAACATTTTGTCCACTTATCCATCATGGTGCTTAGACAAGTGGTTAACATTTAATCTATAAATATCTGTGGAATAAATGAATGAATCCATATGATGGTGTTTTAGTCCTTAAAATTCAGAAACGTGCCCTGCCTGAGAAGACATTGAGTGCCACCGCCCATGGACACAAAGCTCACGGTCGTCCACTGAGGCTTTGCCTGTTAGCTCCCCTGTCCTCTCTGCACACCCTTTACTCCTGGTGCAGCCACAGACACCCTAAAGATGTGTAGAACAGGGATGGATGCCTGGAAGCAGGCCTGAGCTGGGGCATGAGAGAATCTACTCCGGAGAGAAGCCAGTCATCCACATACCACCGCCATGTGCGGACTTACTAGAAAGTTACTCTCAGAACTGATTCTGCCATACCAGAAGCTTCCTCAGCTACTGTCCCCACAACATAAGATATATTTTTAAGTTATCCAGTGTGCCTAATATTTCCTGAGAAATGATAATTATTTTAGTAGAGAAATCAGATACAGATTGTTTACTTAGGTAGAAATATTTTGTCCTTTGCCTGCCTTTATTATGTGATACACTTATTCAAAGATTAAATTCAGATAGAAAAAGAAAAAAATATATATATGCTAGGTGAAAGAAGCCTCGTGTACTCTATAATTCCATTTATATGAAGTTCTAGAACATGTCAAACTCATCTATCATGTAAAAAATCAGAACAGTGAGGATTTCAAGCTGGGGCCCAGGAATTCACTACAATAAGGCAGAAGGGAAGCTTCAGGCGTGGAAGCCTTCTATATTCTTGATAGAGGGTGGATTTCAGAGCTATAACCAGTTGTCAAAACAAAGAAAATCATGCGCCCTTATTTATGTATTTCACTGTTTGAAAATTTAACTTCAGAAGGAAAGGAGTTTTTAAATAATTGATGAACAATAATTAATGAATGCATGCTGAAGTATTTAAGAAATTTACTGGTGTTTGCAACCTCTTTTGAAATGCATAAAACAAGATGAATAAATGGATGTATAAGTAATAAAACAGATGTAGGAACAAGTTAAGTTATAAGTTAGATAATGGGCACTTTAGTGTTCACTGTAAGTTTCTATCAACTTTGTCATGTGCTTGAGGCATTCCTTTATAAACCTTGTGACAATTATAACTCTGGATACAGGGCAGAAAACAAAACTTGGGAGGTCAATCATAGATGGAGAAAGATGAAATGGAAGGTGTCAAGTCATCCAAAAGGATGACATCTTATGGTGAGTGATAGTGATGGGAGAATATTAAGATATGAGAGGTGTTCAGATTCATTCAATGAGATCTGATGATGGTTTGAATACAAGGAAGAAAAACGATCAATACTTTCTCAGTAATTGTGATGCTTACCACTAGATGAGGTGGTTGGGACTGAAAATCATGTAATTAAATTATTGAATAAGAAATCTGGAAAACTTCCATGTGCTATGTTAGTGAGGTCTGGGATCTGGAGTTGAGTTATGGACAGTGCTATAAATTTGGGAATGCTGACAAATAAAATGATAAATACATATATGAATATGAATGCAATTACCAAGCAAAGCAGTACAAAATACAAATATTCAAAAGCTAGCAGAAGATACAACTAATAATAATAATTAATAATTATATTAGTAAAATGACATTGGAAAGGAACAGAATGCATTAACAATATGTTGAAGCTTTGGTCCAAACTAAGGATCCCTAAACTACATCTGTAACGGCAAAGCTTCTTGGTTAAAGAATGATGATGTCTGATGTGAAAAGATAAAGTATACAAAAATAAGCCCTATTAGTGCAAGTCACTAAAATGGACCCTGCTCATAGGGTCAAGGTCATGACACCTCCAAGATATGGTAATGAGCAGTGCCTCTTGTCTATCCCCCAACCTCATGCCAAGAGGAGGTGGGTCAGGGAATCAAGGTCCAGGTGAAATTCTCTATAGTATGATATCAAAAGACCCCATGTCAAAATGTACCAAGCAGTGCACATAATGATCCTCATTCCTGAATCTGAGAACCCTACTTTGAAAGAAGAAGTGGCCAGTGGTGACCACGTGTGAAAGATAAAGCTTTGTTCCTTGGTACTGATATGCAGGTAAAAGCATAAGTAGACATTGGAGACAGAGATTGGCAGGCATACTGCCTGCGCCAGCTCCTGTTTCTCCTGGCCATTCACTCTCCCTGTGTTTCTTCCCTCACTTCCTGATCCCTTGAAGCTGTGAGGGTATTTGCAGTTAGCTCCTTGGAAAGCTTAGTGAAACTTCCCAATAGAAGTTTGTTCAGTTCCCACTGGGGCATATACATTGTTTATAAATCTATCTTATGAATCACCTTCTACTCCTTGCCACTTTTACCTTATTCCCAAAGTCATTTTCTTAAAACTATCTCTTTAACATCTAGAAAAAATTACCATGGCATTTCCTTTTATTTACCTAATGTGGAAAACATCCGCCTGAAGGCCACTTTTACATCCCTATTCCGAAGAGTGTAGATGAGTGGGTTTAGGGTGGGGCTGACCGCTGTGTACAGGACAGTGACTACTTTGACATTTTCCATGGAGGACCCAGACCCTGGGAGTAAGTAGGTGTAGATAAGGGTGGAGTAGTACATGCAGACCACCAGGAGGTGGGAGGAGCAAGTGGAGAAGGCACGGTGCTTTCCCTCAGCTGAGCGGATTCGCAGGATGCTGGAGATGATGAAGGCATAGGACACCATGGTGAGCAGGAAGTTTAACACCCCAAAGAAAATGTTTGTCATGACAACCATGATGTTGTTCACATACTTTGAACCACAGGCAAGTGGCAGCAGTGTGGAGACTTCACACAGAAAATGAGGGATCTGATTGGGGCCACAGAATGTTAGCCTTGCCATCAAACCGGTGTGTACAGAGGAGTCAACTACACTCACAACCCAAATGCTGCCTGCCAGCAGGGCACAGAGGAGCCTGCTCATCATCATGCCATAGTGCAAGGGCTTGCAGATGGCCACATAGCGGTCATAGGCCATGATGGTGAGCAGCAGCAGCTCAGCCCCCAGAAACCATGTCAGGAAGAAAAGCTGGGTCATGCAGCCTCTGTAGGAGATGGTGCTGCTCTTGCCCACCAGGTTCTCCAGCAACTTGGGGATAACAGTGGATGTGCAGACAATATCTAAGATGGCCAGGTTGGTGAGAAAGAAGTACATTGGAGTGTGGAGGGCTGGGTTCGTGCAAATGGCCATGAGGATGAGGCTGTTCCCTGCAAGAGCAGTCAGGTAAAGGAGGAGGAAGAGAGCAGAAAAGACACCCTGGAGCCAGGGATTTTCTGTGAATCCCTGCAGGACAAACTCCACCAGGGCTGTGTGGTTGTTTGCCACCATTAAGGGATTGAGCCTCTCCAGGCGTCCTGGGAAGTAACAGGTGGCTGGGCAGAACGAGGCACAAGGACTGAGTAGAAGATGTGTCCTCCCAACGTGCCAGTCTTCTAAGAATCTTCAGGGGTGTTTGTGGTGGTCCCTTTGCCCTAGAAAACACATGGCTATCATATTACTGTAGGTCTCTGCAGTACAGGAAACAATCAGAGGATTAAGACTCCCCTAGAGGTTCCCCTCCCCCAAAACTCTTCCCAGTCTTGTTGAACCACTTGCCTATGTCAGAGACTCCTTTCATTGCTCAATAATTTACAAAGCAAATGAAGCCGGTGTTCACTTTAATTGTGAACATTTCCTACATTATTTGACACATGAAAGCAATTTAGAGAATGCTGTTGGAGCTCTGGACACTATAGTTGTCTACAAGTGTCACATGGAAAACAGACTTGCCAAGCCAGACAGGCCAGCAGGTTCAAGGTTTCCTTATTCCTTAAGAGGAAAACCCAGTTGAGCTGAGGATTGGGTGAAGCTTCATGGAGAAGATCACCTCAAAGACAGGATGGAATTCTCACCTGCAGTGGGTGAAATTGGCAGGATGGCTGGGCTCTGGTGCCTCTGAGGGGTCTAGCAACTTAAGGTGAAGCCTTGGAAGGTTTCTGTGGCACCAGCTTTAGAGGAACCCAAGGGCATTGCCAGAGCATAGCTGTGAATTAAGCTGGCAGCAGGATCTCCAATCAAAACCACAACTACCCCATCCTGCCTTGTCCAATCCAGTCTGCTACCCAGAGTGTGTGAAGGGCTTGATAGTGGGCATCAAGGGCTGCTGTCTGAGCAGCTAGATTCTGCAAATGTCCAGAGCCCTACTTTTGACTCAAATCTGGTTCAGATTCTCTTGGTCTAAGTGGGAAGAATGTTCTTTCAGTGAGTGTCAGCAGATGCCAGGGGCTGGGGATGCAATGAAGAAAGCCATAGACACAATCTCAGTGCTACCCTGGAACCTCCTGTCAATGAACCCACCCAGTTCTCAGATCTGTGAAACAACCAGACCTCACTCACCTGTCCAACAACTCATCCCTGACAGAGGCCCCCACAGGCAGATCAGCACCCACCTTAGATGTAGAGACTCTTCCTTGAGCTCCACAACCAGAACACAAGGAGCTGCTGATCCATCAACCCCAAGGTGAACATTTCCATCCCCTCTCCTGTGGTGCGGCACACCCTGCCTTGTAAGTTTCCTGGTGGGTAAGGATTGCCTGAGAACAAGGAGCTGTGAACATGTGTACATCCTAACCAGAGTGATGGTCTCTCTCCAGTGTCCCATGAACAGAAATGCTTCAGATTTATAGAATTATCCAGCAGTGAACACTAGTGTGTGGAGAGTGGGAACAGGCACAACAGGGATTCTCTGACAGTGCTGACTGCTACCCTGTTCACTCCCCTCATCTTCTTTACCTCCACCTTTACAACAGCCACAGTGTGCACAGCTGCTGACTGGAGCTCAGGCTGTGTTCCTGCAGAACTGCATTGCTAAAGGTGCAGCAGGCCCAAGAGGATGTTCCTCAATCCCAGGATGCTCACATCTGAGGGTCTCTGCTAGGGCTGATGCAGTGACCACTGCCACACACACTTTACCTCAATGCACGGGACCATCCGCATGTGGGCACAGAAGATCAAAGCCTCCTCTGGCCCCTGTAAACCACAGTCCACCGTTAACATCCAGGGCACATGCTGCCTGTGCATCTGAACATTGATTGTGGCACCTCGTGCCAGCTATTCACAAGAGTTGTGTCAGCCATCTTCAGCTCCTGTGGCTTAGAGGGGTTTATTTTAAAGACCTTGATCTGTTCTAGAGTCAAAACCCAGGAGCTATTTTTCCCTCTTACCAACCAGATGCACAGATGGAGTCGGAGGCAGTAGAGCCAAAGAGCTGAGTGATACTCGGGAACTTCACTGTTTCAAACTGAAATAATAAGAGACAGGAACAAAGTGATTGTATGAAACATTTTCCCACAAAATATTAGGTCAGGGATAAACTAAATCTGTCTTTACAGAAACATTGAAAGGAAAATTAGGAAATATAGTCCAAAAAGCAGGGGATTGACAGGCAGATGCTTATTCACAATTAATATATTCCCTATTAATTTATCCCCAATATATCCCCTAATAGCTCCCAACCCAATTATAAGATATTAACGTTTTCATGAAAATATAAACAATATCATTACTGTGATTGAAGTGGAGATAGAACTTTGGATTTAGAAGCTCCGTTTCCTCTCGATTGGAGCCTGCATTGTTTGCTGCTGTCCTTTAAGGGAGACTTTTTACTCAGGGTAGATGCCAAGGTCCGTGGAGAGCATGGAGGGCCGAGCAGCAGAAGAGGCCCTCAGGGAGCAATTATCCCTAGCTGGAGGTAAACATGAGTCCCGAAAGTGCAGTCTCCAGGAGGGGAGAGATTCAGGACCTGGGGAGGGGACATGGGCATGCCAGAGCCCTGATATCTTGGGGAGCGGCTCCCAGACCAACCTGCTAAGGGAAAGCTCCTGGCCCCATTGGCTTGAGGTAGCTGATGGGGCTTCTTGGCCCTGAGCTCGTAGATCAGAAGTGTTTCCTGAGAACACCACGCAAGGGCCAATGTACAGCCAAACCTACAGGAAGCTGAGGCTGGGGTTCTTCACAATAATTTTAGATTTACAGAAATATGGGAAGATAGTACAGAGTGCTGTTATGTATCCCACACAAAGTTTCCCCTATAATTAGCATCTTGCATTAATTTGGTACTCTTTTCACAATAAAGAGCCAATACTGAGATACAACTTTAAATTTTAAAATCAAGTATTCATTCAGAATTCCTTAGTTTTCCCAGAAACTCCCAGAAACTCTGCCTGTGTCAACATCCATCCAGAACATGACAGGACATTTAGTCATCACGTCTCCTTGGGCTCCACTTGGCAATGATGGTTTTTCAGACGTCCTTGTTTTATGACCTTGACCACTTAGGAACGGTTGATCAGGAACTGAGGTTCTTCTTCTCATCTCATCCTGTCAAAGGTGCATGCTGTCGACAGGACTTACCACTGAAGATGTTGAAATTCATAAGATGGGATCTCCTTTAAACAAATAGATTTTATTGTCATATATTAATAAGGCATGAATCTATCCAAAGTATACAATCAATGGTATTTGGTATAATTATATAGTTGCGCATTCATCACTTCAATCATTTTTAGAACATTTTCATTATTTCAGTAAAAATAATAATAAAAAACAAAAGCCAGCCAAACAGCAAAGAAACAAAACCCATCACCTCTCAATCTCTCTATGCTTTCCCTTCCATACATAGCTGCTATTATGTTTCCTTCTTTCTAGTATATTTGTATTTATATTTTGTAAATCATTCTTATATATGCAATATCACCCATATTCGTTTTTTATATGAGGATTCACTGATATAGATTCCCATGTTACATTTTTTAGCCCTGCTTCTAGTAATGTACATGTCCTTAGACTTTCCCTTTCAACTACTGTCATATCCATATAATATCTTTGCTAGTCACAAATACCGTGATGTGCTCTCACCATTTGCATTCATTTGCAAAGAATTACAAACAACATTTTAACCACTTCTGCACAGATTAACTTTCAGCTTTCCTTTCCTATTCTCATTCTATTTTATGGTGACCTATATTCTAATTATTAATTCCATGAATTTACATAATATATTTAGTTCATAATAGTACAATCATACAGTATTTGACCTTTTGTGTCTGGCTTGCTTCACTCAACATAATGTCCTCCAGGTTCATCCTTATTATCAAAAACTTCACAACTTCATGTCTTCTTACTGTTGCATAATATTCCATCATGTATATATGCCACAGTTTGTTTATCCATTGATCAGTTGATGAACAATTGAGTTTTTTCCAATTTTTGGCAATTGTGAATAATGTTGCTTTGAATATAAGTGTGCAGATGTCTCTTCATGTCACTACTCTCCGTTCTTCTGGGAATATACCTAGGAATGGTTTTGCTGGGTCACATGGCAAGTCTATATTCAACCTCCTTAGGAACTGCCAAACAGTCCTCCATAATCGCTGTAAAATTCTACATTCCCATCAATAATGAATAAGCATTCCTATCTCTCCACATCCTCTCCAACATTTACAGTTTTCCAACTTTTTAATAGCAGCCAGTCTAATGGGTGTGAAATGATATCTCATTGTAGTTTTGATATGCACTTCCTTAATAGCTAGTGATGTTGAACATTTTTTCATGTGTTTCTTCACAATTTGTATTTCTTCTATGAACAATTGTCTTTTCAAGTCTTTTCCCATTTTTTAAAACTGAGTAGTTTCTTTTTATTGTTGGAGTTGTATGATCTCTTTATATAACATGGATATTAAACCCTTATCAAAAATACAGAAGCTTCACAGATTTGCATGTCATCCTTGCACAGGGGTCATGCTAATACTTCCTGTATCATTCCAAATTTAGTATATGTGCTGTCAAAGTGAGCATAAGATGAGATTTTTTAATCACCTTGATTTTAAGTGTCAGTGATATGTCGAGTATCCATAGACTCCAGGAGCTACACTGACCTGTTCTTGAGGGCTTAGCCTTAAGCAACATCAGGAGTCCAGCGAGGGACAAGGGTCAGAATCTGCAGACCCAGACCCAGCCCCTGGCACCTCACCAGGGAAAGTCCCAGCTCTGAGCCTTGCAGCTCTCAGTCCCAGCTGGAATTTCAGAAGACAAGATGTAGAGCCAAGCACATTGCTGCTGGGCTAAATGATGGTACAGTGAGCTCATAGCAACTGTCTTCATTCCTTGGTGAACAAAATTTCACAACTGATCAATAATGAATCTGCCTTTGGTGTCATTAAAACATGCCCAGGATACAGAACAAAAAAAATAATATAGACAAGGAATATCTAGTAATTTATCTAAGAATCCACCTTCACAAAATATGATAAAAACGTGGCATTACAAACAACTGAGAGGACTGTTAATAATTTTAAGTGGTTCTTAACTTTTCAAAGGAAGTAACCATTAGATCCCTATATTTTCAAAGTCTAATATTGCAGCTCAATATACCCATGCATAGTTTAATCTCTGCACTACAATTGAATATTTCACATGATAGATAATGCCATGAAATTTCAACATCATGGGAATTTAAATAATTCTTATAATTTATTTATATGTGATATAATTTTCATCTATATCTGTTTTTTCTAAGAGAACACAATACTTTTCTAAAGAATAATGATTTCTAAAAATAATCAGTGATCAAGATCCCTGGCACACTGATTTCAAGGTTATCCCCTTACCTCAATTTATTCCATCAAGTAACCATCCTGTGTAACATGTAAGCCTTATTATCCATAGGAATTCATTAATAAAATTGTGCTGAGACCCTAATATATGTATAGATTTGTCCTATGGCTATGAGGATTCTCACAATAGTGCAATGAACTCTTTGCTTCAGGGAGTTTTGTGCTTGGAAGAAGCAGTCCCAGCCCACAGGACAAGGCTCAGCACAAATCTGCCTTGTCCAAGCATGGCCAGCAGAGTGCACAGACTGTGGGAACCCCTGTGCTTTTCCTAGGGAGAGGAGACCAAAATATGGACTTCTCTTATGGAGGGAGCTGCATGATGACATGAAAAGGCAGGAAAGTTCCCTTGAGAAGGATCATTTACAAGACAGGGTGGAGGGTCAGATGCTAAAGGGTCCTACCTGTGTTGACCCATGTCTTCCCTATGGAAATCACTTAATCGAGGGACCTATTCACGAATCTGGATGCCTCTGAGTGATGGGTTGCCATTCAGAATGGTGGAGGATGAGTAGTTGGAAAGTGCAGCCCATGTCATGGAGGGGAGCAGGTGAGGGAACCCTGTGAGATCAATTGGTTGTGGGGAGCAGGAAAACAGGAGCAGAAGCATGCATGAATGATACACCTAGTAGGGACTTTAGCAACCAAAAGGGCAAGCTGAACAGCTGGAGAGGAATATGAAGAAGAAAGCAGCATGGTCCCTGGGGAGATTCCAGCATCCGGATGTCCCTTTACCCCTTTTGCAATTTGCAGGTGCCTGCAAGGAAGACTGAGAAGGCAGGAGGTGCTCCTGGTCTTGGCTCTTGTCTGAGATATTTGTCTTGCCTCAGAAGTAACTGCAGGTGCTTTCCCATGTTGCTCCCACACCAAAAAGGGTACATGAGGCTTGGAAGGGTATGAAGAGGGGGGCTTGGAGGGAGAGTCAAAGGAGAACTGCCTCACTCCACCCCTTTGACCTAAAAATGCACACCTGCTGGGCTGAAGCTCAGAAGACCAGATAGGTGTCTATATGTTGGCACCAAAACTCATGTTCTGCCATGTTGGAGAAAACTGGTGTTCCAAATGGACCATATTAGGTTTCTGCCACCCAAACACAATGTTGAATTATAGAAAAATGAAGACTGTCTTTTCTCCTTCCACTTCACTAGGCTTGCACTGAGGTTCAAAATGTAGCTCTCCACCATGTTTGAGCTACACAACCCAAACATAGAAGCATTTCTCAAAAGCCCATGTGGAAGCAGTACCCTCTGCATCCAGCCACATGGGGAGGCTGTGAGCTCTGAAGGTTGTAGACTTCACCTCTGATATCCTGACTTACAAGATAAAGGACTGGGCTAATGCCCTTAAATGTGCAATCCTACATAGTGAGTTAGAGGAGGAGACTTCTGGGAAGTTGAAGGAATACAGGGCGGCAGGGCTCATCCCTCTTCTAAAAACAAGTGGAGAGGTAAAAACTGTGCAAAACAACTGTTCTGGGACCTGGGAGACCAGGGAAGTATGGTGCAGCATGCAGGAAATAGCAGGATGAGGATACTGAGGAGCTGCAGCAAAAAATGTAAGTGAGTCACTCCCACAGCAGTGGACAGTGTCCATCCCTCACCCTTGAGGCAAGCAGCCACAGGTATGGTCGTTGACCAGCTACTGTGGGCAAAGAGGGACGTGGAGATCTTCCTTCCAAGAAAAAGTTGTAGTATGGCAGAGGGCTGAATGTGGCTTCTAATTGACAAGTTTGACCACTGGACCCAGCCCTGAGTCACTGTTCTAGCCTGCCCAGAACAGGGATCTTCATGGCCATTGTTTCAACATTGCACAGTAGAGGTTGAAAAAAATACATTCCCTCCTAGGACTATGAATATAGGTTTGCCAAAGAGTGCCATATCCTGGACAGGCCAGGAAAACAAACTTTTTGGGTAGCCAATGGGCTTTTTGGTGTCTTTCTTGCCCTTCTCACCAGAGCCCTTTTGAACTTGTCTGCACTCCCTTCTTGGGTCCTCGGCCCTGTTTTAATCAGTTAAGCATGGGCAATTCTAAAGATCTAAAATAAGTCATATCAAGAGCCAAAGAAGAGCTTTCACAGAAAGCCAATCAACAATAAATCCCTAGGCAAGAGAGAAAAAGTGACCATCAGGATAAACTCATTAAGATAATTTGATGTCTAGACATTAGCAAAAAATTACAAGCCATGCTAATAAAAAGATATGGCCCAGTCAAAGGAACAAATTAAAACTTCAAACAACACACAGGATATGAAACAAATAATCAATAATGTACAAACAAATCTCCTAAATTATTTCAAGGAGATAAAGGACATTATAGTTAAAGAGGTAAAGTTTATTAAGAAGACGTTGGGTGAGCATAAAGAAGAATTTAAACACATGAAAAGAAAAATAACAGAACTTATGGGGTCTAGAGGCACAATAGGTAAGAGTAAAAATAATTTAGAGGCATAAACAGAAGATTTGAGCAAGCAGAAGAAAGCATCACTGAGTTAGAAGACAGGGCATCAAAAACTGAAAATACAGAAGAACAGATAGAGAAAAGAATGGAAAATTTGAGAAAGGTCTCAGTGAACTGAATGACAGCACAGAGTGCAAAAACATGTAAGTGTCCCAGAAAAACAAGAGAAAGGAAAAGGGGCAGAAAGCATATTTGAAGAAATAGTGGCTGAAAATTTCCCAAAACTTTTGAATGGCAAAAGTATCCATACCCAAGAAACTCATCATACACAAAATGGAAGAAATATGAATTAACCTACTCTGAGACCCATATTAATCAGAATATCAAATGCCAAAGATAAAGAGAGAATTCTGAAGCAGCAAGAGAAAAGCAACACATCACATACAAGGATGCACAATATAACTAAGAGCCAATTCTCATCAGAAACTATGGAGCTGAGAAGTCAGTGTCATGATATAAGTAAGATATTAAAAGAGAAAAATTGGTAGACAAGGATTCTTTATCTGGCAAAGCTGTCCTTCAAAAATGAGGGAGAGTTTTTTTTTTAATTTGCAGGTATATAGAAACTAAAAGAATTTGCTAAAAAGAGACCTGACCTACAAGAAATACTAAAAGTTGTTCTTTAGGCTGAAAGGAAGTAACAGGAGAGAGAGGCTTGGAGGAGTGTATAGAAGAAAAGAAGTTTATTAGTAAGAGTAGTAAAAAGGTAAAAAAAAGAGATAAAAATAAGATCTGACATATGAAAGCCAAGGGACAAAATGACTGAGCGAATGCTTTTAAACTAATAACATTGAATGTTAATGGATTAAACTCACCAATCAAAAGATACAGACTGGCAGAATAGATACAAAATATTAGCTATCTATATGCTGAATAGAAAAGAATCACCTTAGACCCAAGAGCACAAATAGGTTGCAAGAGAAAGTTTGGAAAAAGATATGCCATGCAAACTATAACCAACAGGATCTGGGGTAGCTATACTATAATCAGACAAAATAGACTTTAAATGCAAACTTGTCAAAAGACACAAAAAGGGACATAATATGTTAATAAAATGGACAATGCACCAAGAAGAAATGACAAACACAAATGTTTATGCACCTAAAAAGGTTGCCCCAAAATACATGGGAAAAAAAAACACTGGCAAACTGAAGGGAGAAATAAAAATCTCCAAAATGATAGAGACTTCTATAAAAGACTCTCACCAATTTTAGAACAACAAAACAGAGTATCAATAAGGAAACAGAGAACTTAAATAATATGATAAATGGATTAAAACTAACATATATACAGAGCATAGCATCTCAAAACATCAGGCTATTCAGTATTCTCAAGTGCTCATCGATCATTCTCTAGGACAACCACATATTGTTTTACAAAACAGGTCTCAGTAAATTTAAAAACAATGAAATTACACACAGCACTTTCTCTATCATAATGGAATGAAGCTGGAAATCATTATCAGGCAGAGAACAGGAAAATTCACAAATATATGGAGGGTAAACAACACACTCTTAAAAACTCATTGGGTCAAAGAAGAAAGTATAAGACAAATCAGTAATTATCTTGAGAAAATGAAAATGAGAACACAACATATCAAAACCTATGGGTTGCAGTGAAGACAGTGCTGACATCAAAGTCTATAGGGTGTTGGATGTGGGGGGCATTCAGGACAGGGAACACTTGGGCAGGCTCCAGGGAGTGTGTGAGTGTTCATCTTGTCATACTGCATTGTATCAGTGGTTGGAGACCCACATAATGTGCAGGAAGGTGTTGGTTTCCCATCCTGGGGAGTCCTGCTATGTTCTCAGATAGAGGGTTGGGAGTCTCTCGAGAGCATAGGCAGTGCCTAAGAGAGGACAGACCAGTGTGTCAAGCCCTTAATGTTGTTGCAAGTAACTATGAATCTTGTTGGATGGATACAAGCCATGTTAAATTTCATCAAAATGTATAAAAGTGTGTGGTCCAAAATGTAAACCATAATGTAAACTATTGATGATGGTTAGTAGCTATGTTTCAATATTTGTACATCAATTGTAACAAGTGTACCATCCACATATAAAATTTTATTAATAGGGGAAAGGGGAAAAGGGGGAGGATGTTGGATATATGGGAATCCCCTATATTTTTACATAACTTTTCTAAAACCTAAAACTTCTTTGAAAACAAAATGAAGAGTAAGACACTGGGGAAATAAATGGAAGAAAATGTCATTGTACATACAAGACAACAGATCTTACAGTTATGAAATACAATGTCAAAAAATATTTTGATATTTTTTCATTATTTTTTATGATTTCTAAATTTTTTAATTTTTTAAAAAAATTGTATTCTATTTCTTATTTTTAAAACTATCATTATTATTTCATTTTCTTATTAATTGTATTCAGTTATTTTGTTGGCTTCATTTTTGAAGAAGTTTTGGGTCACAGAAGGGTTCAACTATGACAGGGGAGGATCATTGGTGCGGGGTGTCAGTGATAGAGGGTATATGGGAGGAAGTTCACCTGGAGCATACATAAAAGGCATAATCTGTTCAAGTGTTCATAGGGCATGGTCAAGGTGGGTGGAGATTCACACAATAACCGAAAGAATATCAAATTCCCAACCTGGGGGGCTCTGCCACATTACCTAATGGAATAGCAAGAATCCCCTGAGTAAAAGGGCAATGTGTAGTGAAGGAAGATGATCCATTGACGGGTCCTTGATATTGATGACTGTACTTATAAACCTTTACTTTTGAAATTGAAACGTAGTCTAATATTATAGGGTGCCTAATATTATAGGGTACCTCCTGAGAGCGTCTTTGTTGCTCAAATGTGGCCTCTCTCTAAGCTGAACTCAGCATATAAATGCATTACCTTCCCCCGAGCATGAGGCATGACTCCTGGGGATGAGCTTCCCTGGCACTGAGGGATTACTACCAACCACCAACTAGCAAAGCAACTGGAAAAAGGCCTTGACCAAAAGGGAGGAAACGTAAAGTCAAATGAATTTATATGGCTAAGAGACTTCAAAGGGAGTCAGGAGGTCATTCCAGAATTACATTTATGCACACTTCAGAAGGATCTCATTGATGGCCAAAGTAAATACTGCTTCAAATAGCAGGGCTCCTGAGGGCTCTGGAGACATCCAGACACTATAGTCAGGATAGCTAGCTCAGGAGTTTGGTGCCTTGCCTGTGGGCCCAACTTTGGAATTTATGCTCCACAGTGTGACAGAGTTGGACTCAGTTGTAGTTTCCCTACACATGGCTCTTCTGATCCTTCTATTTGAACCTATAATTAGTACTAGAATTAATAGGTGTACATCCAAGAGACTTAAATCTTTGGGCTATCCATGTACCAGCTGGGCCCTGAATTTCAATGGAGTTGCAACACCTACTCTCCAGTTTATTGGACTCACCCAGGACAACTAACAAGGATATGATGATGGACAATAACCATCCCAAAGAACCGAGAGAGTCTACAACTGCAAACAAGAGAGTCCCATCTATCTGCCCTATGGGATCAAGGCCCCTTCTCAATTAGACGTGGAATGGGCATCACAATCCCAGAATCCTCAGTATTGGAGAATGAACTATGGACCAAATTAGACTTACTCATATTCTACTATAGACTTATTGTGATTCTATCAATGGAAGAACTTATTGAGTGGAGGCAGTGGCCACTGGAGGTTATGAGGGCAGGGAGAGGGAAAAACAGGTGTAATATGGGGGCATTTTCAGGACTTTGGAATTGTCCTGAATTATATTACAATGACAGATACAAGCCATTATATTTTTTGCCATAACCTACAAAATTGTGTGGGAGAGAGTGTAAACTGCAATGTAAACTATAATCCATGCATAGTGGCAATGCTCCAAAGTGTGTTCATCAATTGTAACAACTGTACCACACTAATGAAGGATATTGTTAATGTGGGAAAATGTGAGCAGTATAGGGAGTGCAGCATATGGGAATCCCCTTTATTTTTTTTTATGTAATATTTATGTAATCTAAGTATCTTTAAAAAATAAAAAATATATCAAAAAAAATTTTTTAATTTAAAAAATTAAATTAAAAATCTATGGGATGCAGTGAAGGCAGTGCTGACAGGGAAGTTTATAGTCCTAAATGTCAACATTCAAAAGGAAGAAAGACCTAAAACCAAAGACCTAAGTGCATACCTGGAGGAACTAGGAAAAAGGACAGCAAACTAAGCAGAAAGCAAGCAGAAATAAATAAAGTTTAGAGAAGAAATAAATGAAATTGAGAAAAACAAAACAATAGAATCAACAATACCAATATTAAAAAATTTGTATATGAAGATACTAAGAAAAACTGTACACCAAGAAATTAAACAAAGTAGACAAAATGAACAAATTCCTAGAAACGCACAACAAACTACACTGCCTCAGGAAGAAATAGAAGACCTCAACAAATCAATAAAACATGAAGAGATTGAATCAGTCATTAACCGCCACCACCACCCCCAAAAAAGCCCTGGAACATAGCTCACAGGTGAATTTGACCAATCATTCCAGGAAGAATTAATAGCAACCTTGCTGAAACTATTCCAAAAAAAAAAAAAAAAAAATGAAGAGGAGAGAAAACTACCTAACTCATTTTATGAAGCCAGCATAACCCTAATACCAAAATCTAATAAAGATACAATGAAAATAAAATTACAGACCAAGATCTTTATGAACATAGATGCAAAAATCATCAACAAAATACTGGCAACTCAAATCCACCAAGACATTAAAAGAATTATGCACAATAATCATGTGTGTTTTTATTCCAACTATGAAAGAGTTATTCAAAACAAGAAAGCCAACTAATGTAATACACCACATTAACAAACCAAAGGTGAAGAAATACATGATAATCTCATCTGATGCAGAAAAGACATTTGATAAGACTCAGCAACATTTCTTGATAAAAACACCTTAAAAGATAGGTATAGAAGGAAACGTCCTCAGTATTATAAAGATCATATTTGAAAATCCCACAGCCAACATCATACTCTATGGCAAATGTCTGAAAGTTTTCCCTGCAAGTACAGAAACCAGACATGGATGCCCCCGCCACCACTGTTATTCAACATTTTGCTAGAAGATCTAGCTAGAGCAATTAGGAAAGAAAAATGAATAAATATTATTAATCAGGGTTTTCTAGGGAAACAGAACCAGAACCAATAGAAGATATCTGTAAATATTATGCAATTTTGTACAATTGTCTAACATGGCCATGGGAAGCACAATTCCAAATTCCATAGGGTAGACTTGGTGCAGATGGCAAGCCAGGAACTCCAATGAAGATCTTAGATGAGTTCCCCAGGAGAAACTAGCTGTCTGAAGTAGAGATGGGAATTTTCTCTCTGAATGCTTCAGCTTTTAAGATCCTTAACTGATTGGATAAGATATTGTTCATTACTGAAGGCAAATTCCTCAGTTGATTAGTTATGTAATCACCCATAAATGCAATCAACTCACAATTGATTTAAGTCCACGAAATTTCCTTGCAGTACAATTGGTCCAGTGCTTGCTTGACCAATCAACTGGGCACCATTACATGGCCAAGTTGACATATTAGCCTATGCATCACAGTCTACCGCTTGTCAACATGGCTGCCATACACATGAACTTAAACCATATTTAATCTTTAAATAAATACGATAAGAGAAATATTTTTATTCACCTAACATTTATCCTGTGTACAATCAGAATAAGTCCCTCCAGAAGAGGATACAAATACCTTGGTAATAATCACCCTCAAACTTAAATCCTATAACTTAAATATGATGACATGAAATTAACACATCTTATGTCATATTATAAGGGGGTTGGATAGGGAAAAAACAGAATTTGTTTTATGTACATATACATATAGATCCTACGACCCAAGTGACAGAGCAGCTTGCACATCAGCCTGGACCTGAACAAACATCCTCCTGTTCTGGTACTCACTGAAAACTAACAGCATTTCTACTCACTCTGTAAAAGGGCTGACTTAGCACACCCATATGAGGGATATGTTGTCTCCAAAATCCAAAGAGGCCAACTAAGCATTGTGCTTCTTTTTTGGTCATAGGAGTGGCTAGATGCAACAGCTTATCTTTCACTTTAGAAGAGATACATCAACTTTCCCTACATTACTGGACACCTAGAAATTTCACTGAAGTGGAAGGCGCCTGTATTTTTGTTGGATTTAGCTCCCATCTTTAGATACACAGAGCCTACCAATAAGTCTTCAGAAATTTTCACTTCTTGCTCACTAGGTCCAATCAACATATCATCAATATAATATGCCAGTGTGATGTTTTGTGGGAGAGAGAGACAGTCAAGTTTCCTGTGGGCAATATTTTGAAATAGGGCCACAGAGTTGATATACACCTGAGGTAGGACAGTGACGGTATTATGCTGGGCTTGCCAGATAAAAACAAAGTGGTTCTTCTGGCCCTTACTAACTGAGAAAATTCACATTTGCCAGATCAATATCTGCATATCAGATACCAGGGGATGTGCTGATTTGCTCAAGCATTGATACCACATCTAGAATAGCAGCTGCAATTGGAGTCACCACCTGGTTAAGTTTACAATAATCTACTGTCAACCTCCAAGATCCATCTGTTTTCTGTACTGTCCAAATAGCAGAGTTGAATGGGGATGTGATGGGAATCAACACCCCTGCGTCTTTCAGGTCCTTTTTGTGGCACTGATATCTTGATTTCCTTCAGGAAATGAGTTTTGGTTTTGATTTACTATTTTGCCAAGTAGGAGCAGTTCTAATGGTTTCCACTTGGCCTTCCCTACCATAATAGTCCTCACTCCATAAGTTAGGAAACCAATGTCATGTTATGCAAAACAGTTGGTAAAGCTGTTTTCCTTCAAAAACTTGAAAGGTGTGGCTAATTTCATGTGTCAATTGGGCTAGGTTTTGTTGCCTAGTTGTTTCACCAAGCAAGCCCTGTCCTGATTGTGACTGTGATGGTATTTAAAGAATCTAAAGCATTGATCAGTTCATTGCTTCTATGGCTGATTACATCTACAATCAATAAAGGAAATTGCCTTCAGCAGTAAAAGATGTTCCATTCTATAATATAAGTCCTTAATGGAAGAACGAAGGATTTCAACTATCAGAAAGAAAAATGTCTATATCTACTTCAGTCCGTCAGTTCCTCCTGGGGAATAAAAGGAAATTTTAACTGTTTTTCCCAACTTGTGGTCTGTATTATAGAATTCAGATTTGCCAATCCTAACAGTCATGGGAGATAATTCTTATGAAAAAAACTCTAAATACTTGCATTTATATATATAAATATAATATGTATATGTATATGTATATATATACACACATACATACTTACAATTATGTTTGTCTGGAAAACCTGACTAATACAGATTTTGGAACTGAGAATGAGGTGTTGCTATGACAGCTATCTAATATTGGAGAAATGATGAACTGGATATTTATCCGAATAGATTTCTGAGCTATGTTCAGAAGGTGGTTCCTGGATTCTCCTCACATCTTAAAGCAAAATATAAGAGGAGAGAGATAAGTTGAAATTTAAATTCTTAAGCTAAAGGAGAAACCACAGGAAGCAAGATACTGGAAGTCAATTGGACCTAAAAGAGAAAGAAGAATATGCTGCCAAGTGCATTAACATGTGACAGAAAGCCAAGGACCAAGAATCACCATCAGCCATCCCCAGAGTGTCACAGTTTTTGGAGACAAAGCATTAATTTTCTTAAGCACTATTTTGCACATTTTCATTCTCAAAACTATGAACCAATAAATTCTCATTGTTTAAACCAAACTAACGTATGTTTTAGCAGCTGGGAAACTAAAACACAAGGCAAGTGCTTACTCAGCCTTTAGTTGGGGAGTGGTGCAAAATCATCAGGGTGATTTTGTGAACTGGCTTTTATTGAGTTCCTTTATTAGGATAATAAAGTAAAGTGGAGGATTCAGGAACAAATCTGCCTCTGAACCACAAATATTAGGAAATAGAAGAATCAAAAAAGTCTAATCTGCAACAGGCATGAGAATCAACCCAGAAGGAAAGATAACTAAAGTTAAGTTTATGGCCTTCCCACATGAACCTATAGTCTTAGATGATTCAAAGTAGTTGCTATTAAGTTGATGGGAGCGAGGAAGCAAGGATAAGATTCAATGCTGACAATTATATCCAGGAAAGAATTTTAGAAGTGGAAACTGACACATGAAACTCACATAAAATAAATAGAAGTCCACAAATCTTTAAGGGAATTGTATTGTATTCCCTGGGATATCTGTTTCTTGGTTTTACAACCAGCTGGTGATAAGGCAGAGTTTTCTGGAGCTTCTGACTTCCTGTCAGGAAGGTCTGCAAAGGCAAATGCAGTGTGCTGTGTTTTCCATGTCTTTCTGTGTCTATATTTTGTCTTGTGCTTATTAGTTGTTTGGAGCTCCCCTGTTCACAGAATTCAGCTACTTAAGTTTTTATGCTCCAAGAAGACTCAAATGTGCAGTCAGGTGGAGGACTCCATATCATAACAGTGGCCCCAAATTTTGATGTTCATTCAGTGCAGACCAGAGGGCAGATTGATAGGTGGGACCCTGTGGTGATGACTCACGGGAAAAATTATACTTTAATGCTTTTTCAGAGCATGTTTGAAAGAAAACAGCTATAACCTATTCTTGCTGAGATGGTGAGTAGTTTTTAATTCTTCCATAAGCCTCTATCCTTCACATTCCCCACAAATCTTGTTATGAGGAATAAATCTGTCCCTGAAAATAAAAAAAAATAAAAACACCATGGGTTTTTCCAGACTGTGTTCATTTGACTTTCAAAATTTGAGCCATCACCACAATGAGCTGTAGTTCATGGAAAGAGCAGGTGTTTCATATCCTCCTGATTTGGGAGAAGTACCTAAGGGGTAGCAAAAAATCTGCCTTCAGAATCTGGGCTTGGTATGAGGGGAAATAATGTAGTGGTGGGTTCCGAGGAACCAAGGGGGACACCATCCTCAAGGAAACTGGATGCACCAGCAGGCCTCCTCCTTGACTGCATGGTTGGGAACCACCAGTGCTAGGCTTGTGAATCTGCATCCTGAAGGGCTTCTGGTGGAGGGAGGGCAGCCAGTTTGCAAACTCTGTTCTATCCCATGCCCACACTAAGTGCCGTCCTTTGGCCCAGAATGAACTGATGTTCTCACTCATTAAATGGATCATCAGGGAAATGAAGAGGATGTTAGGGAAAAGCCAGTGTTCAAACTGAAAATTCTGCAGAAGCAAAGTGCTAACCTCAGAAAGAGGGTGGCAATTCTCTCAAAGCTCCACACATGCCATGGCTGCCGCATCATCCTAACTCTTCCCCAAGCAGGCATCCAGGGGGCCTCTTCTCCATCCATGGAGCAGGTGCCACTTAGAAGCACGGTGGTTGGGACACCTGGGGGTGAGGAGGGCCACAGGACAAATGGTCATCTGTTTCAAGCACTGCTCCAACTCCATCGTAGTTTCATGGTATCATCAGCAAGACTGAAAAGTGCAGCCTGTGGTAGACAAAGGACACAGAGAAACCCTGTCATTTCTCTGCCTGGCTCTATGTCTCTCTGGGATCTGGACAGTGTACCTATGCCTGCCCTCACCAGTGGCATTGGGAGCATCTCATGGCTCAGGCTGAGGTAGAAGAAGGACTGAGTCCTTGGCAGGAGAGTACACTCAAGGGGTGCAGGCCTTTGGAAACAAGACTGTCTCCCCATGCTTACTGCTGCCACTGGATATGCCCAGTTGTGAAAGTGGAAAGACTCTGTGCTCTGAGTTTTGGTTTCCAGGATCCAGGCTCTAGGCTTTAAGCTATATGCTCCAAGTTCAGTGACCTAGGCTCTGGCTCCAGCCTCTGGGATTTGCACTCTGGGGTCTGCACTAAGGGCTAAAAGATCCAGCCTCTGGACCTTGGGCTCCAGGCTCTGGACTCTGGGTTCTGTGCTGCAGGTTCTGTGATCCAGTTTCTGGGCTCTGGGCCCTGGGATCATGGCTCCAGGCTCCAAGATCATGGATCTGTGTTCTAGGCTCCAGGATCTGGTGATTTGGGATCTGTGCTCCAACCTGGCACTTTGCAGGGTGTCTCAGTTACTATGGTATTTAAACTCTCTCTCTCAGATTACTTCTCTTCAATGGGGCTGCAGGCCTCACTCAGAATGACTGAGTGGAAATGAGGCTGAGAGTCTGAAGCACTTAGCCATGTGACCAATGTGGCATGGACACTCAGTATATGTTGTCCTTCTCCCTACTGAACTGCATGCTGGGTTTGTGTAAAATCTCCATTGATGTAGTGAGAATATGTTTTAGTTTGCTAGGATGCCAAAATGCAATATACCAGAAATGGGTTGGCTTTTACAAGAGTGATTTATTAACTTACAAGCTTATGGTCTGAGGTTGTACAATTACCAGTAAAAGGCATCATCAAGTGATGCTTTCTCCCCAAAGACTCTGCCAACGATTCTGCTCTCCTTTGTCACATCGCAAGGTACATGGTGGTGTTTGCTGGTCTATTTCTTCTCTTCCAACTTTTGTCTTTTTGGCTTCTAGCTTTTCTGGTTTTGTTTCTCTGCTTCTGAATCTGAATTCATCCCATTTATAAAGGACTCCAGTAAGAGGATTAAGAATCACCCTGGGCCTTGTCCCAACTGAAGTAACCTAACCAACAGGTCCCACCTAAAATAGGTTCACACTCAAGGAATGATTAGCTATAAGGGCATGACTTTTCTGGGTCCATAAAAGCCTCAAACCATTACAATCCACCTTCTGGACCCAAAAAGCACACATTCTTTCCATATGTAAATACATTCATTCCATCATAACATTTCAAAAAACTATAAATCCTTTCAGTAATAACATTAAGCACAAAGTCTCATTAAAATTGGTTATGGGTGTGGTCTGTTCTGGGGCACAATTCCTCTCAGCCTGTGGACTTGTGAGACTGAGAGCAATTTATCTGCTTCCAACATACAAAGGAAGGGAAGTCATAGGATAAATGTTCCCATTGCCATAGGGAGAAATTGGAATGAAAACAGGGGTCACAGGTCCCAAACAGTTCAACAACCCTGCAATCCATGAGAAATCAAGGTCTGTTAGTCAGGTATAGAGGCCTTGCTCTCCCCAAACATCTCCAAGCATTGGGGTGACAACCTTGCTCTCAAGCTCCACCCTCATCAAGCCTCTGGATGGCAGCTAAACTCTAGCTCCACACTCAGTGAACACTGGGGTGATGGCCAGACTCTCCCCAATCTCTGGAAAATAAGCTCCACCCTCTGAGAAAACTCAGATGGAAGCCAGACTCTCTGCAATCTCCAGGGCACAGAGTCAACCCCCTTAGAAGAGTGGGGTTGCAGTCAGACTCTGCCAAGTCCCCAGGGAACGTGTTCCACCTCTGTGGAGCCTGGGGAGGCAGCACTCTTCATGAACAATGGGGAAGAAAACCCACCATCGTCAAGAGCTGGAGCACACTCACACTTTCCATACATGGGTGGGCTCACTCTCTTGGACTAAAAAGAAATCTTCAGTCCAGGCTTCAGGTTTCATGATTCTGCCTTGAAGTCATTTTCCCACCATCTGTCCCTTTTCTTTTTTTTTAGGAATTAAATTCTTTTTTTTATTATTTATTTATTTATTTATTTATTTATTTATTTATTTTTATTGTGGGTAAAAATCAAAATTTTCACAATACATACCAACATTTGCAAAATGATATATAAATGTATATGCATATATGTGCATTTGCTTACAAAAATGTTATTTATGTATATATATAAATATATTTTAAGAGGTGCTTAGATACCCAAAATATTACACGGAACCCACTGGGATTCCCATGTTGCCCACCTCCCACACCTCCCACCACATCTCACACAAACATCTCCCACAAGTGTGGCCCACCACCCTCAATGGACTTACACATCCTGGGGCCTTGCCACCAACCATAGACCACAGTTCACCCCGTAGACAACACTCTCTCCCACACAGTTCTTAGTGGTATGTGCTATTTTAAAATGGCCTACATCCATTGCCACAACGGTACTCAGGACAACCTCCAAATCCCAAAAAAGCCCCTGTATTTCAACTGCTCGTCCCCTCCCTGCCCCAAAAGTGTCTAGTGGCCACTGGCTCCACCTCATTGTTGTAATTTCTTCCATTGCTACAATCACCATATGTGAACAACACAATACCATCATGTTGGGGGATGGGGCATCTGTCCCTTTTCTATCCCATGGCAATGGTTCCATTCATACAGATCTCGGGAAAAAAAAAAAACTTCTCAGTTTTGTATGCAGCACACAGGGATCCCAACCTTGAGGCAATAAGACTTTCCACAAATCCTTTCTGGATAACTGCTTTTCCAATCCTGACTTACATTGAAATGACTGATTGGTTCCATGTGCAGTTAAATCCTCACATAGGGCACTCTTCTCTGGGGACTTGCTTTCCAAAAGCTCAGAACTTTCCAAACCATCAATTTCTGGTTTCTGTGTGTCCAGGAGTTCAGTTCTCAGTTTATCCCTTTCATCTTGCATTTTACTATAAAGCTGAAAGGAGAAGTCAGGCCGCACTTCCCACATATGGTTTGGAAATCTCCTCAGCTAAATATCCAAGCTCACCACTTTCAAATTCTGCCTTCCATTTGACAACAGGAGCCAATTTTGACAAATTCTTTGCCACTCTAAAACAAGAGTCACCTTTTTTTCAGTTTGCAATGACACATTCATCATTTCTGTCTAAGGACTCATCAGAAGTAACTTTAGCTTCCATATTTCCACCAACAGCTCTTCAAAGCCATCTAGGCCTTTTCTGCCAAACATCTTACAGTTTTTCCTGCATAACCAATCAGTAAGTTGTTTCCACATTTTTGGTATTTTCAATAGCATCACCCCAATTTCCTGGTACCAAAGCTGTTATAGTTTGCTAGGCTGCAAAAATGCAATAGATCAGAAATGGGTTGGCTTTTACAATGGGGATTTATTAATTTATAAGATTATGGTTCTGAGGTAGGGAAAAGGTCCAAATCAAGGCATCATCAGGTGATGCTTTCTCCCCAAAGACCAGCTGCCAGTGATCCTGAACTCCTCTGTCACATGGCAAAGCACATGGCAAGGCACATGGTGGCATCTGCCAGTCTCTCCCTTTTTTTCTGGGATTTATTGCTTTCTGCTACTGGCTTTCATAGCTTTATCACTCTGCTTCTATCTCTGTATTCATCCCATTTATAAAGGACTCCAATGAGAGGATTAAGATCTACACTGGGCCATGCCCCAAATGAAGTAACCTAATGAAAATGTCCCACCTAACAATAAGTTCACATATACAGGAATGGATAAGCTCTAAGGACATGATCTTTCTGGGCTCCCTAAAGGCCTCAACCTATCACAGGAAAGAAACAATATTGTTGAATTGTAGGAAGCTTTATGAAGACCCCACCAAGTCAGTATAGGAGGCAGGGTGGAGCCTTGTCTCCCCTGCATGGTAGGGTTTCCCCCAGGGTATAAGGTCTCTCCTGGGGTTTGGAGTCTCTCCTAGGATGCAGGGAATCTATGCGGCTGCAGAGTCTCCTCTGGGGTGAGTTATCACCAGGGCATGGAGTCTCCTCTGGGGGTTGGCATCTCCATGAAGGCAGAGGAACTCCTCTATGGAGTGTTCTTCTCTGGGGTGGGGTCTCCTCTAGGTTTGGGATCATACCCCCTGGGATGCAGAGTCTCCTCTGGGACACTAGGTGTCATACCCTGGGGAATCTCCAGGACAGATGGAAGAGTGTGGAATCTGCCCCTACCTGAAGGTGAGGTGTGACTCACCAAGTTCTTTCTCTACGGACACTCAGAGTCCACAGGCGGGAATCAGAAGTGCTGATCATGGAGTACACGAGGACATGCTGAGGTCGGGGATGACAGCAAGGGGGTCTACCCTAGGGGTCCTCCCTGGATCTCCACCCCTGGCCCCTCTTTTAGTCCCTCCCTGGGGCTGCTCCCTAGGGCCCCTCCAGTCCCCACAAAGCCCCACAGCCATCAATGAGCATTTGCAAGATGAAATTATTAAAAAAAAAAACAAATGTATGTGGAGTGGCCATATAGCTGTGAAATCATTGGTAATTTAGAACCGATCTGATTATTCAGGAGCCCATATAACAATAATATTCCCAGCTTTATTGAAAACTTGGCTTTTTAGAAGACTGAAATGTGGCTATCTCATGGGATGGCCCAAAGGTTTCCCTTGGACAAAAGCACTCCCGGGCATACTGAACCCTCAGCAGCGACCTTTCGTAACAGCCTAAAGGAGAAGGAAAGTGCATTGGCTGGAACTGAACAGGACAGCCCTGTCCAGCCCTGCTGAGGGACCCAGTGAAGCAATGCCTGGGTTGCTCCCACATCCTCCCAATCAGTTCTTCATTTCCAGCAGGAAAACTGTCTTCTTTCTCCTGGTATCTACTTACAAGCACTTCTGATTAGGGGTCCAGTAAGTAATTCACACTATACATTTATCTTTATAAGATTTAAACATATAAACAAAATGTGTGTTATAGTTAAAGGGACCATAGCTTAGCACGCCAGGTCCCAAAGAAGGGGACTGAGTGTGAACTTCAAAGATCCCTGCAAAGCCACTCCCAGAGGCTGCACTACCTCAAGCAGATGCCCAGTGTCCTCCTTGTGCCTTCAGTCTTGTTGGTCCTGGCCCCCTAACCGGCACTGCCACAGCACTGATTCATGCCCCCCACAGCTCAGCTTGTCCAGCAGATGTGCCCAGCCCTGCCCTGAAGTGGACATAGCCTGGAGCCCTAAGGGCCACAGCCTAGCTGCCTAGAGACCACATTGGCATCCCTCAGGTCCCAATTCCTCAGGACCCAGCCTTCCTCACACACAATGCCCCACACGCTGCTGAGGTGCACCTCCACATTCCCCGTGCAGTGCCAGGCCCTGCACCAGCCTCACCTGCAAACACCCTGGGGAGAGAGCAAGTAAGGGCCACCACTGGGCCGTGGCGGGGAAGGTGGGGTGGTCAAAGAGGGGGAAACGCCATACTCACCTGAGCAGACAATGCCCACGTACTGCAACGCCCCAACCGGCACCAGGAACACGGATGCATGGCACTTGGCCAGGCAGGTCTCAGCACTCTGATGGCATTCGTGGCTCAGCCCCACCTGGACAGCCCCACGAGTGGAGACAGGGGTGTCATAGGCCCGCTACCCACCTCCAGATTGGAACTGCCAGTGAGCAACTTCCAAACCCAGCAGGTTCAAGGCCTCCAGAAGGCAGCCTTGCAAGCTGATCAGGGATATTTCCACTAGCCCATCAGCCATCCCTCAGCCATAAGGCCTCTGGGAGACCTAGGAAGGGCAATGGATGGTGCAGGGCAGGAGTCCGGGGTGAGGAGGGAACCCCAGGAACCATGCCAGCTCCCACACATGGCGTTGTCCACTCCTCTGCTCACCGGCCCTCTTCCCCTCTGCAACTTCTCCATTTCCATCCTATTCTCCTGTCCTTTCTTCTTCCTTATCTGCACCCCTCCACCTCTTCCAGCCACCACCTGCCTCTCATTCTCAAGTTTGAGTTACACTCTGCTTTAAATTGTCTTTCATTAACATAGGACCCACCTTCTGTCCATCCCTGAATGACCTCCTCTAGGTTCTCCATTGCCTTCCCGGAGTATCGAAGGTCCACCCAAAGCCCTCCCATTCCCACAGTCCTTGCCATACAACATCTGAGCTGACAGCAGTGGCCATGTTTCCCAGGGCACAGGAAGGGACCCCCAGGTAGCTTGCTGGGTAGCTCTACAAAATGAGGCTTTTTGTAGAGCCTTTTTTTTCCCAAGCAGTGAAACATGTAGGGCCACCTGGAAACTTCACCTCCCTTCAAATGGCCTCCCCCAATGTCCACAGTGTGGACACTGTGTTGACACAACTGAGTTGGTGTCAGAGATTGATGGCATCTGATAGGTTCCAGTGGATGCACAGAGGAGTGCCCAAGCCCCCTGCACCTGGAGCTCCATGTGCCCTGCACAGCCACTGCTGCCATTGACCAGCTGGAACTCTGGGGACTCAGCATCACTCCTGGCCTGCAGACCCAGCACAGGTCCTTAATGGAAGCCCAAATCCTGATGGGGGTGAGGTGGGGGGTAGGGCATGAAAAAGCAGAGTCCAGAGCCCTGGGTTGTGGAATAATCTCTGCACATTGTGACTATGGGTCCTTAGATCCCAGAGGTCCTAACCAGGGGGCAGCGCTGAGGATCTGTTTCTCATCACTCGACAAGCCAGATGCTGACCAACCAAAAAGCACAGGCCAGTATAGGAGGAGATGGGCCTTGTGCCCTCAGCTCTGGGGGACCAGGCACTGGCAATGCCAAAAAGTGGGAAGAAGGAGGAGATATAGGGGTCCCCTCTGTGCACCAGGCCATATATGGCCAAGGGAGCATCCACCCCTGGTTCAGGGATAGACAATGACAGCAGAGGACATGAGACCCTGTGCTCCCCCTACCAGAATGTCTACCATCTTCACAGAGCAGAGCCAGGCTTTGGTACCCTGTGCCTGAAGACCCCACTCTGCACAGTCCAGATCCACCCTGGGGAGCCTGTGTCCAGGGCATTGTCTCTTGAGCATCTGAGCCTGGTGTCCCAGCTGTGACCCCACAGCTCCTTGGAGCCCAGGCCCCAGCAGACAATTAAATAGCAGGACTCACCCACAAACTGGAAGACCTCAGTCCACACAGACCCAGAGATTCAGCCAAAGTGAGCATGCCCAAGCATGGAGACAGTCGAGCTGCACTGCACCTCCTGGAAAATGGTGCGGGCCATGGTTCCATCCAGTTTGGAGTCACAGACAGTGTCCCAGGTCAGGCCATGCCTCCCTCCAGGTGACCAGTGCAGGGATGCTCCCGTCCCATGTGGTCTGGGACAGAAGGCTGCACTGAGTGGCCCTAAGAGCAAACATCTCAGGACTTTTCTAGTGCCAGGGCTGGATTTGTGCAGGATTCTGGGTGAAACAGCTTGATTACATCCCTGTCCTCAAGTTGCACAAGGATGCATGCTACAGGACAACCAGGTACCACCTGGCCTGGCATAGCCAAGGGATCCCAGAACCAGGCACCTGGGGGCCTGCAGAGCTGGGAGAACCCTCCTATCCCTTAACATCTCCTTTGGATCCTGGCTCTCATCTACCTGGTGCCTTAGACCCAATAGCAAACACTCATAGAGGGCATTCAGCTCCCACCCCTGAGTCCCCTTCACCTCCCAGAGACATGGGTCACCTTGACCACACCCTCTAGGGTAGATACGGACTGTTCCAGCCTCAGTCTTGTACCCCTAGGAGACTGGGCCTTCCTTTAACCATATGTTCCTCTTCCTGGGAGTTACCATTTCCATCTCTGCAGAAAGAGGGACTACCATGGTGAGGGAGAGGGCTAGATAGGAGCCTCTGGGGCAGAATGGGTGGTTTATAGGCACTGCAGCATAAGGGACAGCCCCATGGGCTTTCCTCAACCACGGGCAGTGGGGATACATAGAAATCACCTCAACCACCATTTACTGGAGAGATAGGGTCCCATTCACATCCACAGCAGTGGCATGGGTGACATTACCTCCAATCTCATATAAGAAAATCAATTCCTTGGCAACATGCCAGGCTGTGGCATCCCCACCTGAACACACCACCTCGGTGTGCAATGGGAGGTTACACTGTCCCAGCAAGTTCATGTTGAACCTGCAGGTGGAGATACTGGAATCTGTTGCCAGCAGGCCATGGCCTTCTGCGCCTTGCCCACCAGGCTTCCTCTGAGGAGGGCTCTGGACCACTGCACAGCCAGGCCATACCCAGACTGTTTTGCAAAAACATTCGCCAACTCGTTGCACAATTCACTTGTCAAGACAGAGTGGTCAGGAATTACCAGCTCAAGGGTCCCAGCACAGGGGCTGCCTACACCTCCCAGCCAGACTCCTTAGATGTCCCACCTGTAGGCACAGGGTAAACCAGGACTTTGTGCCTTACCTGTGGCACCTGTGTCAGTGCCAGCTCAGGAGCTGTGATATGCCACTCAGCACCTGGAGCTTCAGAGTCCCACCTGCTGAGATTGTGACCCAAGTCAGGATCACCTGCCATGCCTGAGTCAGGTGGACAAGTCTCACATGATGATACTCTGGTTTTAACAGATGAGGTATGCAAGCAACCCCCTGGGAATGCCTTGAAGTCTGGGGAAGGGGTGTGGGATGCGACAAGCAAAAACACAAATTTAGGGACTGAGCTGAGAAATCTGGACACCGATTTTAAGTAAATGAGATGGGGATCTAGGCTGAAAAGCTGGTGGATGGGTGAAGTGCATGATCCAGCAGCAAAGGCAGAAAAGCTCTTCTGCTCCTCCTGCAGACAGATGGAAATGTCAAAGCCCAGAAAGGACAGGCACTCACAGGGTCTTGGGCAAGATGTGCATCCCTACTGAACCCTGCCCTGACCACTGGGCCAGAGCCCTTCCTTCTGCCTGGGGGGCTGCTTCAGCACAGCTGACGTCATGGAAAAGGGCCTTGGCAGGGAAGGGAATGCAGGGTCCCTGAGCAACCTACTTGAGCAGGTCATCACTACCACACACCTACATGCACAGGCACTCAGCAGCCCCCAGATCCCCAGGGAGCATTCCCACAATGAGACCTCCACGCCCTGGCAGCTGGGAGTCTACATCCAGAGCCACTACATCTCCTGGGGTTTCAGCACTTAGGTGGGGGCCCCCAGGGCAGTGCCACAGTGAAGCTGTCTGCAGATCATGGAGGCTTCCGTCAGGCCCCAGTGGTCCTGGCACAGGACGCCCATGAGCACAGAAGCCTCATGAGCGCAGGAACCAGCATTTGGAGCAAGAATATAGGAAATAGGGCATGGGTATAAAAAGCTTTCCTTTAGAATTTTTGAGGATTAAGAAGTTAAATCTCACTTTTAATGCAAATCCCCACATTTCTGTCAAATATCTCTACCATTTTACTCTTCATTTTAGCGAATTCAATTGTTTCAATAAAATAAAAAGTTAGCAAAAATGTGTCCAAGACAATCAGGTAACAGGGAGGTGTTGGTGACTGGTGTTTCTGCCAGTCTCGAATAAGCAAAGTGATAGGCTCAGAAAGTAGATTAGAGGTTACCAGAGGCAAAGGGGAGGGGAAATGTGCAGTTATTACTTAAGGCGGACAGTGATTTTGTTCAGGGTTATAGAAAAGTTTAAGTAATGAATGATGGTGGTGGTAGCACAACATTGTGAATGCACTTGAAACCAATGAATTATATGTTTGAATGTGCTTAAAGGGGAACATTTAAGCTAATATGTAAGTTACTAGTATGAAACATTTTTAAGAACAACCAAGGACTATGAAATACAATCTGTGAACCTTTATGTAAATTGTGGACCAAAGCTAAATGTACAATTATAATAATTTTCTTTCATCAGTTGGAACAAAGGCACCATACTAATGCAAAGTGTTAATAATAAGAACAATCGTGTGTGAGGTGTATATGTCAAAACTTTATATTTCTACATCATTTTCCAAAATCCTATAATATCTCTATTAAATATATATATACATATATATATGTATATATGTATAGACAGATATTAAAAAAAAAAAACATCTAAGAATAACTAAAACTGCCCACGTTCATTACCTCATGGTCTCCATGGTCAGGAGTGCAGGCTTAGTGGGATCCTTTGCTCAGGGTCTCACAAGGATACTATCAAGTGTCAGCCAGGGCTGTGATCTTATCTGAGACTCAACCGAGGAAAGATCCACTACAAGTTCCCTCTGGTTTTGGCAGAATTCATATCCTTGCCCATTTTCTATGCCCTGGGGTTGGTAGGGAAGACAGTTGGGGAGCTGGGAGCTAAGCAGATCTTTTTGTACCAGTATTCAGTCTTTGGGTATCTCTCTAGAATTTCCTGCATTGAAACATCTAGGGAACATAGGTTTGAGTCCTGGGGTGAAGGCAAATTTTGGAAACCAAAAACATTCCAAGGAATCAAGTTATGGAGAACAGAAGATCAAGACTGGGATCTTCAATGAAGATGTAGGACAGAGAGCAAATGAGCTTGGGAGGTAGAGACAGAGAGGTTCACCCTGGGGACAAGTACTGTTATCAGCTCCATGGAGCTCTGAAGTGCTGGCCATTGAGTCAGAAGGATACACTAGCTTCACATGTTCCCTTTGCCCCATCTCCAATACTCATGAACAAGCCCTGCTGATCCACATCTCCATGTGGTTTGCTCCTGTGCTCTTCCTGCCAGGCTACTCCTATTGACCTTTGGACTTATCCTTTAGCCCTCAACAGAAGTGTACCTCCTCATGGAGTCTTACCTGATGTTCCTGGCACCATAACCACTTCCTTCTTTATGCCCCAATCTTATCTCATGTACTTCTGCACTTCCTATCATGCTGAAAGGAATTTATGGTGTTTCCTGCATCTCTCAGTAACTGCACTATTGGGAGTTACTGTGAACCTACAGTTGCTCAGTGTTAACAATGTACTCATTTTTAAAATTTGCTTTTTGTGTGATAAGATTTGTATTTTAAACTATTTTAAAATTTCTCTTTTACTCTTTTAGACAAAAGTCTAAAAGTGTGTACTTTTGTCTTTGACTTCTGTTACTCAATATTATATTTACATGATTTATCGAAACTAATCTCCAGTTTGATTTATTCTTTGACCTATGATTTATTTAATTTTGTAATGCTTACCTTCCAAAAATATGAGGTTTTTAAAGTTATCTTTTAATTATTGAATTTTTGCTTAATTTCACCATGGTCAAATAGCATAGGATGATTTCACTTCTATCAAATTGTTGAGATGGCTTTATCATGCAGCATCTTGTCCATCTTGGCATCTATTTCATATGTACATGAAAAGAATGTGAATTCTGAAGTTGCCAAATACAAAGTAGATATATCTCCTTTACAATTTTTCTATATTTTCCTTCATTTTGCTTGTCTATGCTTCTATCAAGATATTTTCTTTTAATATATCATTCATTCAGTATGTCTATGTTCAACTGTGTCTTATCTTCTGTCAAATCGATCCATTTACTTCTTAATTTCAGTTGTTTTTATTCTTTTCAATTCAAGAATTTATGGGGGGCCTTTTTTTGTTTTTGTTTTCAGTCCTCTGGGCCAAATTTCTCCATCTTGACTTTCAGTTACTAAACATATGCATATGTATAATAAATTCTGTCCAATAACTCCATTGTTAGAACTTTGTGAGTTTATTCTACTGCCTACTGTTTCCCTTAGTTTCTTAGATTCTGTATGTGTATCTTCTCATATGTTTAATCATTTTATCGAGCTCTTCATATTTTATATTTTTTAAATTATAGAGATTATTTGAGGTTTAAATTAAGTTATTGTGTTCCAGAGAAGATTTACATTTTCCTCTGGTAAATACCTGGGGAGGGGCACTAATAATTCCAAATCACCAGGATCCTTTCAGAGGTTAGATGATTCAAAGTTGGCCTCTGTCATCAAGACGGCTAGGTTACTTGTAGTTTAGTCGTTATCTAACTATCCATCCCATTGGGTTCTCAGCTGAAAGGTCTCAGTAAGTAACAGGGATCTCCTCCTTGGCAGACCTTCAACTCCCATCTTGTCCATCCCCAACCCATCCACAGACCATTGAGTCTTGCAGAGGTTCTGCTTGGCTTTTCAGCTGCCTCCACCAGAATTAGCAGAAACCTCTGGGGGACAAATGGCCCCTGATGCCAGGATTACCTTTCTGGGCATCCCTGTCTCTTGGATCTAGTCCTTGCAGTGCTGAGCTTTCAGTACCTTCAAACAGATGGGGTTTTATTGGGTTGTTATTCATCTCCTCCAGGTTTCTCAGATGGAACGTTAATATAATGATTAACTAAATGCAGAACCCAAGATTTTCTTTATATATATATTTTAAATTGCTTGAAATTCTGTTTTTAATGGTGAAAGGAAAGCACTAAGATGCAGCCAACGGTCAGGAGGACAGAGAGGAATGGCCCAGTCATGCATCAGCACCTTGGAGAGCACCACAGCCACCCATGCCAGTTGGAAGCAGACTGGCTACTCAGCTTCAGCTGCCACAACAGATATTAACCAATGGTCTATGCTTGGCCCCAAGTGGCAGAGACACCATTACCCATTCACTGGACTTGATGAAGTGTTTGGAGACATGCAGGGCTGCTGTGAGGATTAAACTATGTATTTTGAAATATCCGACATGTAGAAGACACTTTTCAAAACCTCATTGTTTCCTCTAGCTGTTTTATTACTGCCCATCCTTCCATAACTGTGAAGATCATTAAACTCCAGTGAAACTCAGTTTGCATGATCTATAAAATGGAAATACATCCATAGCATCTACACCCTTCAGTTGAAACAATATCATATACATGAAGATCACTTAGCAAACTATGAAGTGCTCTGCACATTTGTGCCATTTTAAATCTATGCAAACCATGGAATTTCTGTCCTGAGAAGGGAGTATACCACAGAGGTTTAGAGTTCAGAACTAGACACTCTTGGTTTAAACCCTGCTGTGTTTAGTAGTTGTGACAATTTATTTAGTCTTTGTCATATATTGTCACTTATTAACTTTTGGAACCATTACTCTAATCCAAATATAATGTAAAATGAACAAAAGCCACACACAAAAAGGACAAATGCTTTATGATGCCATTTATATGAAGATAATACACAGGCAAAAATACTGTCTGGAGTTTGGTGGTGGAGATTATGGTCAGAGCCTAGGGCTGTAGATAGAAGGAGCATCGGGCAATTTTGGGCTCCTGGCGGTATCTGCTTCTGAAGCAGGGGTGTTTTCAGTTCCTGAAAATTCATCAAATTATACACTTAACAATTTGGGCACTTTCCATATATGTCCTATGTTTCAATAAAAGTCTACCCACCAAAAAATAATCTAATCCCTTTGAAATCTAGATAGTAGGAGAATGGAGAAATGGGTGAAAAGTAATGCACCACAAAATTAGGGTTAGGATCAAAGGCAGAGAAGGTCCAGCCAGCCTTTCTTGTGACTTGAATGTGTTCAGGTAGTAGGCAGGGCCCCATGGGGTGCAAGGAAGCCTGATGTCTTGGCTGTGAATTGGGTCATGTGGGTGTTTAATATCTAAGCTGTGTGACAAAATAAGCAGAATTCAAAGTGTGCTTGAGTGAAGCTGCAGTCCCTGCCGGGACTGAGCAGGTCAGCCACCTCCTTGCAAGAAAATGCCTCAAAGATCAGGAAATCAGGCAGGTGATGAGGAATGGAAAGGCTCCAAAGCCTCAGCCCCTTCAGCCTCCCCTCCTGAGTCCAGTTCACAAGGAGGACACCCCAGCTCATGAGACTCACCATTAACACTCTCTCCTTGACTCTTGGCTCCAGCTGCAGAGGTTTTAGCCTTCAGGAGACCTAATTGCTTTTTTAAATTAATTGACTCCTCCAGATGAGGCCTTTGGTGAATTTGATGGCATTATTAATTGACCTCACAAATTTCTACATGGGACAAGGGCAGGGGCATCAGAAAGAGTCTTCCCAGGCCTCTGGACCCAATCCCTGCTCTGCGTCTTGCTGCTGGCTAATGAGCCAAAACTATCCAACTTTTTAATGGATCTGGAGCCTGGCCAGGTGGCCTTCCAAGGTTCTGCCACTCAGCCTCCCAAAGGCCCCTGTGCTTTCTTTTTAATGATGCCCTGTGGAAAACAGCTCATTTGTCTAGAGTGCTAAAAATCGTCTTGCATCAAAGTTGGCTAGAAACATTGTAAAATGTAAATTTGTTTGGGTACCAGGAGGTTTGTGAATTATTCCCCAATTGTCTGCAAACACAGACTTTTTCTCAGGAACAGCTTGGAAAGAAATTCCTTCCTCTTGCCATGCTACCTGCATTTTGGGAGGGACAGGTCAGGGAAGAGGTGAGAGAAGAGGAAGCTACATATTGCTGCATGAGCAGCTGAGATGTGTTGAGGAACATCCAGAGGAAGCAGAGGTTGATTTGGTAATCACAGGCCATGTCCTTGGACTCAGCCATCCCAATAGCTGCTACGACTTCAGGCCACGTGGGTCAAGGAAGCTGAGATTCTGAGGCATTAAAACAGATCAAGGGGGATACCAAGACTTGTTCAGGGTCCTCCCTGCCCAGGGAGGAAGCAGCTGCATCAGGGGAACTGGAGGGCTTGCAACCAGCAAGTGAGCTGTCTCTCCACCCCCACTGGTGGCCTGTCATGACCTGAGACCTCAGCGTCTCTCATTTTCCAGCTGTTACCAGGAAACTCTGGAAGCAGCCTTCACCAAGAAGACCACACGATTGTACAGAGAGGGTACAGCCCCCAGCCCCTGCCATTCACCTCTGTGAGGTCCCTGCCATTACCTCAACCCTGCTGCCCATATCCCCCCAGTCTCCCACCAGCATTTCCATCATTTATGTTCACATCTGAAAGCACACACCCTAAATGCAGGGCCACGTGGTTCTTCTGTGTGTATGGACCACCTCTGGACCCTGAGCAAATAGTCCAACCACAGAGATAATCTAAAGATGGCAGAAACATGAAACCTATGATGCATGATGTCACTGTGAAGGAAAAATCAGAGTTGAGTTTGCAAACTACAGGAATTTACTTGGAACACTAATGATTTGCTGCAACAGAAGAAGCCAGAAATGAAGTAGCTTTGGGGTTCTACAGATGGCAAATAAATTCTGTAGACATAGAAAAGAAGTTAGTTTGACTTCTATTGATTGCATGAGGATTTTTCCATCTTAAAAGGACAGGTATAGAGCAGGAGAGCTTTGTTTTGTATTGGGTGAAAGGTAATGAAGTAAGGGCTTGATTGGCCTTCAGGATTGACTACTTTGGTGGTGTTTCAAAAGATAGAGAAGAAGCTCTGCAGGACATGTTTTTTTAGTTGTTGATGTTGTTTATTTTTTTGCTCTGAAGGTCCCTCAGGACATTCTCTATACAATTTTATCAAGACTGAAGGACAACAATTGTTTTAGGTGTAAGAATATTGAGGTTATGTTTTCTGAAGTGTCTTTTTCTGTACTTATGGATAAAATCATAGTATACACTGAATTTTCTTTAAAATGAACCAGCAGGGCAGTGGGAAGGTATAAACATATAGACAAAAGGATATTGGGGATATTGGACATACAGTAATAATTTATTGAAGTATAATGAGTACATAGGGTTTTGTAGTTCTATTCACTCTGCTTTGTGTATGCTTGAAAATTTCCAAAATAGAAAGGTATGTTTAAGAGAACTCTGATCTCCTGCCTAGAACTGCTTATCTCCATGGGGTCCCATCCTGGTTACTGGCACCAACCTCCAGCATCACCCCATGTCTGGATGAGAGGTTTTCCCCTCCCCCAGTGAGCCCCCAGCCCTGTTCCCATATCTGACTGGGTGCTTTCTCCTCCCCTACTCTCACCCCCAGTCAGGCACCAGCCCCATCCCCATGTCTGGATGGGGCACTTTCTCCCCACCCCACCTATGTCCACATCATAGTCCCCAGATCTTGTGAATATGTTACCTTACATGGTAAAAGAGACCTTGCAGATATGATTTAAAGACCTTGTGGTGGGAAGACTTCTCTAGATTATCCAAGTGGGCCCTGTGTAATCACAAGTGTCCTAATAAGAGGGAGGCTAGGAGGACAGAGTCAGGGGGAAGGCAATGTGGGGACAGAAGCAGAGATTTGTGTCTTGGGCTTTGAAGAAGGAGGAAAGGGTCACAAGACAAGGAATAGGTCAACCATGCTTAGTTGGAGAAGCAATGAAATAGGTTCTTCACTCAGAACATCCAGAGGGAAACAGTTCTGCTGATACCTTGACATTGGACCCTTAAGACTCATTGTGCAGGGAAGTGGATGTGGCTCAAGTGATTGGGCTCCTGTCTACCATATTGGAGGTCCCAGGTTCAATTCCTGGGGCCTTCTAGTGAAGGCAAGTGGGCTGCACGGAGAGCCCACCCATGCTGAGAGCCGGTGCGACAAGATGATGAAACAAAAATAAGAGACACAAAGGAAAAAGATAACGAGAGACACAACAAACTAGGGAGCTGAGGAGGCTTAAGTGATTGAATGCCTCTCTCTCATATCAGAAGTTCCCAGGATTGATTCCTGGTGCCTCTTAAAGAGAAGATGAGAAGACAAGCAGACACAGAAGAGCACGCAGCAAATGGACACAGAGAGCAGACAGCGAGAGCAAGTGGCAAGGGGGGTGGGGAATAAAACAAAATAAATCTTAAAAACAAAGACTTATTGTGTAATTAAGATTGTGCAAATCCAGACATGGATTTGGTGCCTCAGTAGGGTAGGGGAAAGCCTCCAATCCAGACATGGGCTGATGCTAGAGGTTGTTGCAAGTAACCAGAATAGGACCCCATGGAGATAAGCAGGTCTAGGCAGGAGATAAGAGTGCTCATGGGCAAACCTTTCTATTTTGGAAATTTTCAAATATACATAAAAAAGTGTAAGAGAATAATTATTTTTGTTTTTAAAACCACAAGTATTGTGGTAATTTGTTATATCTGCCCTAGGAAAGTAAAACAGTATTTTTTTTCTTTTTTAAAAAAAATATTTTAACTTATATAAGCACCTCCTATCTTCCAGTTTAAGAAACTATTAAAATCAGAAGCTGTAACCATAAGAAAGGTCTAGACTAAGATCCCTGAAATCAGTGATGTGCAGACTGACTACATCCAGAATAGAAAAGTAAAAGGAGTAATTGAAGTTTAGTATTAAGTGCTGTTACTATGACATAATCCTGAAGTTTAGGGCTAATGACTAATTGCTATATGTTCCAAAAACTAACAATTCTTTGGAATTACCTGAAGAAACTTTTACTACTTCATTGTGTCTATGCAAGATGAAAATTCATTCCCTTTTCCCTTCACTTTTGTACAAAATACAGTGGTTTTGCATGTCAGCAAGTAATAATATATTCTTTATGATTGAGCTAATTCTGGAGGGAAAAATATGTGTGGCCCTTAGATTTTCTGGGGATTTTGTGACAAAGAATAATGTTGTGTGCATGTTTTAGAAACTTTTAGTATAACTCACTTGGAGTATATTTTAATGCTGTAAAGTTTAAAAGTAAAATTGTCCTAAAACTGTAATGAGAGTAACTTTAATGCTGGAGCTGGAGCTGGATGGAGCTGGAGGTTCAGAACCATCAGAAAATACATAAGCAAATAAACATTGATGTACCCAGTCTCATAATAAATATATATATATATATATATATTTTTTTTTAAAAGATGCTTAGACTACATAAATGTTACACAAAAATTACATGGATTCCCATATTCCCCACCTCCCACACCTCCCACAACCTCTCACATAAACGTCTTTCATTATGTGGCACATTACCTGCAATGAATATACACATCCTGGGGCTTTGCCACTAAGCATGGGTCATAGTTCACATTGTAGAACACACTCTCTCCCACACAGTTCTGCATGTTATATGCTGATGTAAAATGGCCTATATCTGTCATTGTAATGTCACTCAGGATAATTCCCAAGTCCCGAAAAAGCCCCTGTATTACACCTGTTTTTCCCGCTCCCTGTCCCAAAAGTGTCCAGTGGTCACTGGCTCCACATCAGTGTTGTAATTTCTTCCATTGCTTGAATCACAATATGTCTACAACAGAATACCAGTAAGTCCACTCTAGTCCATAGCTCTACCCCCAATCCTGAGGAGTCTGGGATGGTGATGTCCACTCCACCTCCAAGTAAGAGGGAGCTTATATCCCATGGTGCTGGAGTTTGTAGGTGTACTTCCAGAGACTGGAGCCTTTGGCCTGCTCGTGTGCCAGCTGTGCCTGGAATCTCGGTGATGCTGCAATTCCTACTCCACAGCTCAATAGACTCACCCAAGACACCTGGCGAGGAGATGATGATGGGCAACGGCCATCCCAGGGAATGGAGAGAGTCTGCAGCTGCAGGCAGGATAAAACAGTATTTTTTTTTAACATTAAAGATTACAAATATACAAATAGACGCTGGCAATGGCAAGACAACATTAACTTTCCATCCTGGAGGTCACTTAATTGATACTTAGCTCTCAAGTTCTACAGGAGGTACAAAATTTTGGAGACACAGTAACTTTTCTTGATGGACTCACAGGCTGATGGGAAAGATGGAGCACACACCTAAACAAATAGCCCATGAAATAATAATACATGTAGCATTTGTATAAGCGTCTGCACTTCTTGGGATGTTTTCCCAGCAAGGATTTCATCCCAGTCCTGTGTGGTGGGCAAATGAGCAATTATCCCTTCCTTATCAAGGTCAAGGAGACACCAAGGCTCTTGTGAGACCAAACAGGAAGTTGTGGGAAAGGTGGAGCTAGAATCAGTTTCTTCTTTCCACAAAAAGTGGAATTCAGTAAAATGGACTTTTTTTACCAAAAGTCTGCTTACCAAAAGGGCTTCTTCTGTGACCTAAACATCTATGCAGATGACTAAATAGGTGTTAAGAAAAAGAATTGGGGAACACACAAAGAGGTATCAAGTTCAATTCAGAAGGAAAATTTTCATCAGAATAACATACTGAGGCTGATATAAACCTAGTCTTCTGCACATTTATTATTTTAGATGGAGCTGAAATCTGTGTTGATGATATTTTAGATAGAAAGCAAGTAAGAGAAAACTCAACCCAAACCTACTTAAACAACAGATATTTGTTGTTCCTGTAAGAAAAAACTTGAGGAAGTGCAGCTTGGTCAAGGTTTGGGCTCCATTTCTTTCAGATTCTTTGTTTTTAACAACTGAAATATATCAGCTTCTTTTATGGGTCATTTTCCTCGGGATGGCAAAAGAGCTGCCAGCATTCACATCTGCATGTCACATGCCAAAGCAGGAGAGTGAGTTTTTCTGCCCCCAGTAAAGTCCTGGCTTCACTCTGATTGGGCCGACTTCTGACATTTCCCTATGACCTCTTGGTCACTTCCTTTGTCCTGGTTGTCATGTTTCAGGCATTGAAGATTGTCCAAATCTGGAATGGGGTCTGTGACCATAGGGTCAGATGGGTCAATGGGGTGGGGTGTGGCAGTTGAGAGGAGACAGGGTGGGAGATGGTGTCTGGCCAGAAAAAAATTCCCTAGTTCCAGTACTGATAACTCAAGGAGTGATGGTCTCAACTGAAAATATATTGTGATATGCCCTCAGATGTGAGCAAGCAAGGAGTGCTCTGGTTGAACAAGCTTCAGGATCTCTCCCTCTTACAAGGCTTTCTGGAAGTGAGAAAAGTTCCCCTGGTTTTGCTGGGACCGGCCTCGGTGACAGAATCTTCCAGGTTGGACACACTGGGGGGGATGGATGTGGCTCAAATGGTTGGGCGTCCGTTTCCCATATGGAGGGACCTGGGTTCGATCCCCGGGACCTCCCGGTAAAAAAACAAAACAAAACAAAACAACACACAGGTTGGATGGAGCCTTTCTCCTTTGAAAGGGCCAAGGACACTTCTGAGGAGTCTTCTGGCAAGCACTCTTACTCTGAGTCCAGCCCCAGGTAGCAGTGGTCCTGACCTTTCTTGTAGAACTAGGAAGGGTAGACAGTGCTTCCATCCCTCTGAATTTCATCTTTGCCTCTGTGAGAGGGTCACAAGAGGAATTGGCCTTTGCTGGTTCACAGAGAAGCTTCTAGCTCCTAAGGACTGTCTCCTTCACCAGCTTTGCATTTCTCCAGGAGAAGTGTCCAGGGAGCAGGGAAGCATGACTGCTGCCCACCTCAAATCCTCAGAATTAGACTCAAATAAGTCCTCCCTGCACATGGTTCACCAGTCCCTTCTATTCAAACCTATATGTGATGCAGGAGTTTTTAGGTATACTTCCAGAGACTGGAGCCTCCCGCCTACCTATGTGCCAGGTGTGCATGAAATCTAGGTGGAGCTGCAACTCCTACCCTACAGCTCAATGGACTCATCCAAGTCACCTGGTGAGGAGACAACGATGGGAAATGGCCATCCCAGGGAATGGAGAGGGCCTGCATCTGCAGGCAGGATCATCCCACCCACCATATCCATGGGATATAAGCCCTCTCTCACTTGGAGTTGGAGTGGACATCACCATCCCAGTCCCCTCAGGATTGGGGGAAGAACTATGGACTAGAGTGGACTTGATGGTATTCTCTTGTTCACATATGGTGATTCTAGCAATGCAAGAAATTATAACAATGAGGTGGAGCCAGTGGCCACTTGACACTTTTGGGGTAGGGAGGGGATGAGCAGTTGAAATACAGGGGCTTCTTTGGGAGTTGGAGGTTGTCCTGAGTACTGTTGTGGCAACGGATGTAGGCCATTTTAAATCAGCACACACCACTCAGAACTGAGTGGGAGAGAGTGTGGTCTACAGTGTGAACTGTGGTCTATGGTTGGTGGCAAGGCTCCAGGATGTGTAAGTTCATTGAGGGTGGTGGGCCACACTGTGGGAGATGTTTGTGTGGGATGTGGTGGGAGGTGTGAGAGGTGGGCAACATGGGAATCCCAGTGGGTTCCGTGTAATATTTTGGGTAATCTAAGCACCTCTTAAAATATATGTATGTATATATATATATAACATTTTTGTAAGCAAATACACATATATGCATATATATTTATATATCATTTCACAAATGTTTGTATGTATTGTGAGAATTTTGATTTTTACCCATAATAAAAAATAAATTAATTAATTAATTAAAAAAAAAAAAAAAGAAGTAGAATTTCCTCTGGAAAGAAATAGGAAACTCTACCACCCTCCTTGTTTTCCAAAGGCTTTCATGTTTTCTTAGCTGACATGTGTTTCTCCACACATGGACAGTCTCATTGGTGGTCTTCTCAGGTCTTTCTTGCCAGGGAATGGTCGGGATGGCGGTGCCAGAGCCTCTTTCTATCCCCGCTAGTGCTCACATATGCATCTGGAAAGTCTCTCCACTATCTGTACAGACAAACATTGGCCTCCTCCTGAAAGAATTGCTGATGTCTTCATTTTGGACAGTGTTTTGTGGAAGAAAAATGAGGCCTAGATGGAATATAATAGCAGATATCTTTGATCTTCTCCACAGACGTGACTTTGGAAATATGACAAGCTATGGACTGTTTCTGTTTTGAAGTTGCCAGAACATTGCTTCAGAGAATGTCACATATGGTAATTGGCTGTGTTTGAGGGCAGAAAGACTTGGGTCAATGACTTGGAGCTTAGAGTAGATAAGAGTCAAATATGGGAGGAATAAGAAATTCTGCTTTGAGGTACAAGTATTGGGTGATGGCTGAATCAAGAACCCACAGCTTTAAAAATGGTAGGCAAAGCTCATGTCACTCTTGCTAGACCTTCCCTTCACCCTCCCTGGTGTGGTTGTGAAGCCAGCTTGTACTCCCATTGTGGGTTCTTAGTCTGGTTCCAGAAGGAGCAGAGTAACCCTATGTGCATACTGGGATCCCTGAATATGGGTGCCAGTCTACTGGGTGGCAACCTAAAAGACTGAACCAGGAATCTTATCTTTGGCTTGCCTTACCAGAACTTATACTGTAAGATGAAGCAGCTTGCAGACAGCTAAGGCAGTGTAAGGCACAAGTAATGCAATGTAACCTGGGGCAAAGGATTACCTGCAATAAGTCATAAAATGGAGCACCAAGTAGGGGAAACTATTTCAGAGGCAGTAGAGGGGGCCTTCCAATTCCTCTAAGCAGGGAAATACATAAGTCCATGAGCAAGCACAGGCCCAGACTAGAAGCAGGCAGCACACAGGCTCTGATACCACAGAGAGGACACTGAACTATACATTCATTTCAGATCTTCTTGAGAGAAAGGTTAAGATCTGAAGGAGACTACCACCCAAAGCAGAGTAATTTGCAAAGATTTTCACAGGTGTTTTTGTTTGTTTGTTTACATTGGTTTGATTTTTTTCCTCTTGGAACTCCTAGAAATCTCTGCTATATCACTCCTTGGAACCAAAATTAAGGAACAGACAGATGAGAGACTAAATCCCAGAGTAAACACTTTAGAGTATTAAAATATACATAGAATAATAAAAGATTATACATAAATAAACAGTGAACAATGGCCCATCCAAAGAAAACAATATGAAAATCAAGAAACCATCAATGAAGAAGACCAGACTTGGACAGAGTCTAGTCTAAAAAAAGTCTAACTACAGTTTAAAGTCTGAAGACAAAGTCTTAAAAAATGTTCCTCAATATGCCCAAGGATATAAAGGAAACAAGGAGACTAAAAAGATGTAAGGAAAATGATGAACGAATAATGATGAATGAACAATATGAGATTCTCTAATAAAGAGAAACTAATTTTAAAAAGGAAATGAACAGAAATCCTGGAGTTGAAGACCACAATAACTGGAGAAAGAATCAGTAAACTAGAAGGCAAGACAGATGAAAAGACAAAGGCTGAGAAAAAGGAAAAGGAATAAAAAAGCAAAGACTAAGAGAACTGTAGTACACCTTCAAGCATAGCTATATATGCATTATGGGATGCAGCAAAGGCAGTGCTGAGAAGGAAAATTATGGCTCTAAAAAAGTGAAAGGACACAACTAAAATCAGAATTGAAATGGGGCACATTACTACTTATCTCACAGAAATAAAAAAGGATTATAAGGAATATTATGAACAAATGTGTACCAACAAATTAATTAACCTAGATGAAAAGGACAAATTCCTAGAAATACACAAAATACCTATACTGACTCAAGAAGAAATAGAAGATCTCAAGAGATCAATAACTGCTCAAGAAATTAAATCAGTAATCAAAGCCTTCCAACAAAGAAGAACCAGGACCAGATGGCTTCAGTGGTAAATTTTACCAAACATCCCAAGAATAATTAACACCAATCATGCTCAAACTCTTCTGAAAACCTGAAGAAGAGGGAACACTCCTGAACTCATTCAATGAGAACATCACACTAATAATAATAATTTTTTTAAAAGCCAGATAAGATACCCCAAGAAAAGAAACTTTTGGATCAATATCTCTTATAAATCCAGCTGTAAAAATCCTCAAGAAAATGAATTAAACTCAATGATCAAGTGGGATTTATCCCTGGTATTCAAGGGGGGTTCAAGAAAAGAAAACCAATTAATATGTTACACTGTATTAACAGAACAAAGGGGAAAAAGACATGAACATTTCAAATGATATAGAAAAGGCATTTGACAAACTACTGCAACCCTTCCTGAAAAGAAAAAAGACTTAGAAACCTAGGAATAGAAAGAAATTTATTCAGCATAATAAAGGGCATATATGAGAAGTCATATATTCAGCTAACATGATACTCAATAGTGAAATTTGGAAAATTTTTCCTCTAAGATCAGGAAGAAACAAAGGTGCCCACTGTCATCACTGTTATTCCATATTGTTCTGGAAGTTCTAACCAGAGCAATTAGGCTAGAAACAGAAATGAGAGGCATCCAAATTGGAAATGAAGTAAAACTCGTATTTGCAGATGACCTTATCCTATATAGCAACTCCTGAATAAACCACAACAAGAGTGCTAGAGCTAATTAAATAAATTTGGCAGTGTCATGGCACAAGCACAACACCCAAAAATCAGTAGTACTTTCTAATTAATAATCATAAGAGGAAATAAAAAATATATCCCATTCACTGCAACTAAAATAATCAAATGTGTAGGAATAAATTTAAGCAAGGATGTAAAGGACTTGTATGCAGAAAATGACATTGATAAAAGAAATCAGACAACACCTAAATAAATTAAAGGAAATTCCATGACCATGGATTGGAGGACTAAATACTGTTTAGATGTCAATTCTATCTAAAGTGATGTAGCGATTCAGCACGATTCCAATAAAAATTTTGAACAAGATTATTTTCAGAAAGGGAAAAGGTTTTGGATCACAGGAGGATCACAGCAGAGGCAGGGGAGAGTCAATGGTGCTGGGCATCAGTGATTAAGGGATGCATGGGAAGGGGTTCACCTGGGGCATAATTTTAAGTCATATGAATATGTTCAAGAGTTCGTGGGACATTGTTTGGGTGCGTGGAGATCCACAAAATAACTGAAAGAATATTGAATTACAATTCTGGGAATTCTTGCTACATTCGCTAATAAGATAGCAAGAATCCCATGAGTCAAGGGCAGTGCCTAGTGAAGGAAGATCATTATGACAGGCCCTTGATATTAATGATTGTATTTATGAACTTTTCCTTGTGAAATTGAAACTTAGCCTAGTATTATGCACTGCATAAGAGTTAACTCCTGAAAGCCTTGTTACTGAAATGTGGCTTCTCTCTAAGTCAAACTCAGCATATAAACTCACTACCTTCCCCCCAGTGTGGGTCATGATTCCCAGGGATAAGCCACCTTGGCACTGAGGGATTATTACCAAGCACCAACTAACAATGCATCTGGAAATAAGACCTTGAACAAAAGGGTGAAATGGTAAATACAAATGAGCTTTTATGGCTAAGAGATTTCAAAGTCAGTTGGGAGGTCATTCCAGAGGTTACACTTATGAAAGTCTTAGAAGGAAGTCAGTGACTGCCACAGTAAGCAGTAAGCAGGGCTGCTGAGGGCTCTAGAGACATCCAGAAACTATAAGGAGGGCAGACATCTCAGGAATTTGGCACCCAGTCAGTGGACATTATTTTGCAATTTATGCTCCCCAGCATAACAGAGTTAAACTAATTTATAGGATCTCTACTCATGGCTCTCCTGCCTCTTTTCTTTGAAACTATAATCAGTACTATGCTTGATAAATATATGTCCTAGAGACTTAAATCTTTGGTCCATCCATGTGCCAGTTAAGCAATGAATTTCAGCAGAGTTGCAACACCTACACTCCAGATCATTGGACTAGCCCAAGACAACTAAGTAGGAAATGACAATGGGCAACACCCATCTCAAGGAACAGAGAGTGTCGGCAACTGAAAACAAGAGAGTTCCAACCATCTGCCCCATGTGATCTAAGCCCCCTCTCAATGAGCAGCAGAGTGTGCACCACCATCCCAAAATCCTCAAAATTGGGGAATGAACAATGGACTAAAGTAAACTTATTATTATTCTACTATAGACATTATTCAGCAATGGAATAACTCTTATCACTGATGTAAAGGTGGTGACCACTAGAGGTTCTGAGGGATGGGAGAGGGAAGAATAGGTTTAATACAGGACATTTTCAGATCACTGGTCTGTTCTGTATGACATTGCAGTGATGGATAAAGGCATTGTTTGTCATAACTTACAAAATTCTGTGGGACTGAGTGTAAACTGTAACATAAACTATAGTCCATGGTTAGTAGCAATGCTTCAATATGGGTTCATCAATTGTAACAAATGTACCACACTAGTGAAAAATGTTGTTAATGTGGGAAAGTGTGGTAGGGGGAGGGATTGGGGCATATGAGAATCCCCTACATTTTTTGTAGCATTTGTGTAATCTAAATCTTATTTTAAAATTAAAAAAATATTTAAATAAAATTTATATGGAAGGTTGTGGGAACCCAACAGCCATAGCATCTTGTAAAAGAAGAGTGAAATTGAAGTATTTACTCCTGCCTATTTTTAAACTTAATACAAAACTACAGTAATAAAAACAGCAGGCACTGACAAAAGGATAAATATATGGCCTAATGGAATTGAACTGAAGGATCAGAAATAAACTCACATCTATGGCCAACTGATTTTTGACAGGGTGTCAAGTCCACTCGAAGGGTAAAGATTGGTTGCTTCAACAAATGGTAATGGGAAAACTGTATATCCATATGAAAAAAAAATGAAGGTGGATCCTTATCTCACATCATATACAAAAATTAACAAAAAATGGATCAAAGACCTAAACATATGACCACAAACTATAAAATTCCTAGAAGAAACCATAGAGAAGCATCTTCTGGACCTTCTGTTCAGCAATGGTTTCTTAACTTTACACCAAAAACATGAGCAACAATGAAAATCAGATAAATTAAATTTTATCAAAATTAAAAACTTTCGTGCATCAAAGGACTTCATCATGAAAGGACAAAGACATCGGAATAGTATAAAATATTTGGAAGTCACATTTTCAATAAGGTCTAATACTCAGAACATATAAAAAATCCTATGACTCAACAACAAAAGAACCAATGACCTAGTTTAAAAATAGACCAAAGACTTGAGTAGATATTTCTCAAAAGAAGATATACAGGTAGAGGGCGAGCGTGCGCCGAGCCTGCGAGCTGTGTGGGTCCCAGCCGGGCGCTGCCGGTTCCGGCAGGAGGTGGGCAGTAGAACATGCTGAACCACTCGCCAGTGCACTGAGGAGCTGTCGTCCGGCCTGCGCGGTCCCAGGTCCGCTGAGTCTATAGAAGCTGAAATCCATCAATCACCATTCTTCAAAATGCAATGGAATGCACTACGGACTGTATGTCGACTGACACATAGGACATGGCTGGACTCACATAAAGCTGGTCTTTTTGGAAACTGTCGCAGCATAAAGGGACCATTATTTCTGTATACTGCTGAATCCAAGAGGAGTGAATGTCATTCCTTTTCTGGAACTAATTGGGTTATCCGACAGCATAGTGAACATTTTGAAAAACTCCCAGAGTGGAGACGCACTCACGGCATACACCCCGTTTAAGACTGCCACCCCCGCCCGGTACACTGTGACTCTGGGAGGTACATCACTTGCTGTGAAGTATTTACGTTGTCGTGGCTACATGTCAACGCCTCCCCCGATTAAGGAGTATCTACAGGACAGGATGGAAGAGACGGGAGCTTATCACCGAGAAAATGGAAGAGACGAAGGACAGGCTCACTGAAAAACTACAAGAAACCAAAGAAAAAGTTTCTTTTAAGTAAAAAGTGGTATAGGATGCCTTATATAAAAAGATTATAGAAAATCCATGTACTTTAACCCTTTGGAGACCAAGGTTTTTGTTTAGTTGCCTAAATATACCAGTTCTCTGAGGGTTAAAAAACCAAGATACCTTTTTCAAAGTTAAAGATTACCAGAAAAAATCAGTGTTATTTTGAAAGGAAATAATGAACCCAATATAAGAATTTCATATCAACAGCAGCATTAAGCTGTGATTGCTGTCAGAGTTCAGATGTTCTTTGTCGGAATCATCCTCAAAGTCAGAGTTCTTTGTCGGAATCATCCTCACTTTATATTTGGTTGTCAGCTATATGTGTGTGGAGGAGGCATGGACTCAAATAACAGACATGGCCTGTGTTCAGGATGTTAATACTAGGTCTTAATTTTTATTTTGTTCATTAAATCTTTATCTGTATTCAGTTCTCAGTGTGGAGACAAACTTATCAAAACTGCCTGTGAAAAAGAGAGTATTTAAATAGTCTTTCTATAAAAATAGCATATTACAGCTACATCCCAGATAAAATATAGACTTTAGATGAAGAAAGTAGAATTAAAACTGAGACATATGTATGTAAATAAGATGTATTAGTTATATGTAAATGAAAAATAATTGACCCTTTGTATTAGTCAGCCAAAGGGGTGATAATGTAAAATACCAAAAAATGGGTTGGTCTTTATAAAGGGTATTTATTTGGGGTAGAGGTCCACAGATACCAGGCCATAAAGCGTTATGTTTCTTCTCTCACCACAGTCCATTGCCACGTGTTAGAGCAAGACAGCTGCCGGTGTTTGCCAGGGTTCAGGCTTCTGGGGTTCCTCTCTTCCCGGGGCTGCGTTTCTCTCTGGGCTTAGCTCCTGTTTCCTCTACAAGGTCAGCTGGCTCCTGTTTCCTCCACAAGGTCAGCTGTAGACGATCAGGCAAATGGCTTGCTTCTCTTCTCCTGGAGCCTTCTTTCCGATATCAAAACTGCTTCTCAAAAGACTGCTTCAACTGTCCTTTGCCTTGCCTTTTATATTCAATTCCCCACCCACCAAGGGGTGGGGCTCAATGCCCTAATCCTAACCTAATCATGCCCAGATTAACAGATCAGTTTACAAGCATGATTCAATTATATTTTTGGAATTCATAATTACATCAAACTGCCACACCCTTTAAAAATGATTTTTTTTACCTGAAGCTCATAGTAATCAAATTTTTTAAAGCAACTACATGTATGGTCACGGTTCTAACTTGTATATTGGTGATAATCACCTAGAACATAAAACATTATTGTGAATTGTGTGTCCTCTTTAATCTTTCAGAGGAAAAGTGAAGATACTTATTCCTTCCATTTATTGTTGAAATCAAATATCCTTAAGCAACAACTCCAGCTTGTGCCTCTCAACTGGATGAAGCTTTGGGAGACACGAAACCGGCATCAGGTTGTCATGGAGATTATTCCCTGTCCCTGTCTTTTGTTTCAGCAAGCTGGTGATCCTTTCCCAATGATGTCCATTTCATTATGGAGTAAATTTTAAAATCATAGCTTCTTTGAAATGTCCTTGCTTGAGCATTTTACTTGAATTTTTGTTAACAAAGCCAGACAATAAATTACTAAATAGAGCCACTGCCAAAAAAAAAAAGAAGAAGAAGAAGCTATACAAATGAATGGGCTGGAAGAGAGTTTGGTGGTTCCTGAGAAAGTTAAGGAAAGAATTACCATATGACCAGGCAATCTGTAGTTTTGGTATATACTAGGTATATACCAAAAGAATTGAAAACAGGGATTTGAACAGATATCTGCACAAATATGTTAACAGTGATGTTATTCACCATTGCCAAAGATTGCATTATCCCAAGTGTCCATCAACAGAAAAATGGATAAACCAAATGTGAAATACATATACATGTGTGTATATATACATATATACACACACACATACATACACACACACACATGCATGCAATGGAATGTTTTTAGCCATAAAAAGGAATGAAGTTCTGACACATGTGACAACATAGGTGAATCATGAAGACATCATATTGAGTGAAATAAGTCAGTCACAAAAGGACAAATATTGTATTACCTCATCTATATGAAATAATTAGAAAAAGCAAATTCATAGAGTCAGAAATGAGAATACAGATTAACAGCATATAGACGGAAGTAGGAAATGGGGAGTTAATGCTTAATTGGTAGAGAATTTCTGTTCAGGGTGATGAAAACTTTTGGTACTGGATATGGTGATAGCATTATATTATGAACCCAATTAACAGCAATGAACTATATATTTGATTAGGATTATAAGGGAAAATTTTAGGTTGTATATATGTTAGTACAATAACAGGTTTTTTTTCTTAAATCATAGGACTATACAACAGAAACAGTGAACAACGGGGCTGGAACTCAATGCTGAGTCACACTCTAATGATGTGATTGAAGCAAAGCCCTAATCTTAACATAATTTAATCAGATGTCTCAGCTGAATCTAATACATTCAATAGGGATCATGCCCAGAGAAGCAGACCAGTTTACAAACATAATCAATATCTCTTTTTGGAATTCATAAGTAACTCAAACTGTCAGGCATATAACTGAGATATTCCAAGGAAAGAAGCAGAGAAGGTATCCAGAGCAATACTTGAGACTCCAAGACTTACAAATGACTTCAAGTTCACATTTCAAGGAGCACTTTGTACATCATGAGGCTAAAAATCTAACACTAGGACAAGAAGAGGAAATCAGTAGATGCCAAAAGACAATAATTTAGAAGTTTATAAGCAAAAATATTGTGATGTTCAAGGAAGAAACAATTACACTGAGGACCTTATTACCTTTTATAAACTGTGGAAGCTGGGAGTGAAAGTGCTGGTAGGAAAAATAGCTGACCTAGAATTTGATACACTTCAAAATCCAAAAAAGGAATTCTCATTTTGTAGATGAAATCACTAGACAACATGAATGGAAAGGCCAAGAGTAGCTAAGAATGGATGCAGCTCATGGTGTGGAAAATGTGTAGCAAGAGGATCTGTAATTGATGCAAGAATTCATTTAGTATGTAGAAAAGTATATGAAAATAACATGTGTCCATCTGTGTTGATGAGTAAAGAATAACTTGAATGGTAACTTGAATGGTAACAAAGAATTATTGCAAAGGTTAATCACAAGGATTTGCATCCAGAAGTCCCAAAATAGAAACCCGTATCATGATCATGAAACACAGGAAAAGTGAAGGATATTTAAAGGCTAGAATGGATTATGTGAACTAACAGCTGGTGGAAAAGAGACCATGGATCAGAAAAGGATATCTGTGGGGAAATTGCTGAATTTCCAATAAAGACTACAGTTTAGTTAACCATTGTACAAATAAGTGATAATTACTATGATTACGTAAGATGTTCGCTTGAGGGCAAGAGGTGGCAAAGGAGAGGAAAGGAGTTTCAAGAGCACATAATATTTTATGTATCTTGGCACCTTGGTGAGGAGTTTTAAGAGAACACAAGCTCCTATATATCTTGGGACCTCAGCAAGGGAGTGTCAAGAGCACACAATCTTTTATGTATATTTACATTTCTCTGTAAAACTAAAGTGTGTTCACAGGAAGGTTTTTACTTTACTGTTCATGTATTTGCTTTGTAAAAGTTGCCTCTAGAAGACTGTGGGAACATGCATTGGACTAACAGACAGAGCTCAATGCTCTGACTAAAGCATAGAGAAAGAGTCAAAAGCTGTCCAAGGTACCTGTTTTGGGGTTCAACATACTAAGACAGTGCTAACCAATTCCCAGGAGGGTGAAGGACAGAGAGAAAAAGGCAAAACAGCAAATATGAGTTACCAAGCCCCCACAGTGGCCAGGAAATGCTCCCCTAACCCACTCCCAAGATATTAAGTTGGGTAAAATGCCTGGCTTACTGCAGTGGAAACAGACATCTTCCTCCCTATCAGCTGTTTCATGGTACACGGGAGAGGGAGTCCGTGGGCAGAGGGGGTGGTTCTTCAGTGAATTCAGCAAACAGAGCTGCTTTGAATCTATGCTCTTGAGATTCAGCACAGGAACACAGGAAAGCCAAGACAGAAACACCTTAGTGGAAAGGTACATGGATCAGAGCCATCTGCTGGCCAGTCTGGAAATTGCATGGGCAAAACTTCTTGGATCTCTCTGTATCCTTACCTCTGGGAGAAATTTGTGCCCCACTAGTTAGTCCTTGACCAGAATCAAGAATAAACAGATCCTTAGGAACCAACAAAAAATTACAAGCCATATTAACAAACAGGAAGACATGGCCCACTTTTGCAAACAAACTAAAAAACAGGAGGAGATGCAGAACATGGTACAACTAATCAAAGAGGTACAAACAAATATCATGAATCAACTTAATGAAGTGAAAGAAGAGATTAAGGATATTAAGAAGACACTGGGAGAACATACCAAAGAAATTGTAAACATACATAAAAAGATATTGGGTATGGTGGTGGTGAAAGGAACAATGCAAGAAAAGAAAAATACCCTGGAAGCACGTAACAGTAGATTTGAACAGGCAGAAGAAAGAATCAGCAATGTGGAAGACAGTACATCTGAAATCAGACAGCTAATAGAACAGATAATTTAAAAGATAGGAAAAAACCAGCAGAGACATAGGAACATGAATGACAACATGAAACACAAAACACACATTATAGGCATGCCAGAGTGAAAAGAGAAGGGAAGGGGGCAGAAGGAGTTTTGGAGGAAATAATGGTTGAAAATTTCCCAACTCTATGAAGGCACATGAACGTACATGTTCAGGAAGCACAATGCACACCAAACAGTATAAATCCTAACAGACCTGTCCTAAGACATATACTTTTCAAATTGTCCAATGCTCAAGACAAAGAGAGAATACTGAAAATAGCAAGAGAAAAGAGATCCATCACATACAAGGGAAGCTCAATAAGGTTAAGTACTGATTTCTCATCTGAAACAATGGAGGCAAGAAAACAGTGGTATGACATAGTTAAAGTAATAAAAGAAAAAACATCCAGCCAAGAATTCTCCATCCAGCAAAGCTGGCATTCAAAAATGTGGGAGAGTTCAAAATATTAACAGATAAACAGAAATTAAGAGAGTTTGTCAATGAGAAACCTGCCCTTCAAGAAATACTAATGGGAGTTCTGAAGCTTGAAAGGAAAAACAAGAGAGAGAGAGTTGGAGGAGTGTAAGAATAGCTAAAAAGATAAAAAGAGAAATAAACACAACATATGGTATAGTTACATCTAAAAAAATATGGCTAATGTACATAATTACTTGACAGTAATAACAGTGAATGTTAATGGCTTAAACTCTCCAATCAAGAGACACATATTGGCAGAATGGATAAGATAATATGACCCATCTATATGCTGTCTACAGGAAACTCACCTTAGAGGCAAGGATGCAATGAGGCTAAAGTAAATGGTTGGAAAACAAATTTGCATGCAAACAATAAACAAAAAGAGCAGGAATAGCTATACTATTATCAGACAAAATAGACTTTAAATGCAAAACTATTGTAAAAGACAAATAAGGATGCTATATATTAATAAAAGGGGAAATCTATCAAAAAGAAAGAACAATCATAAACATATATGCACCTAACCAGGATGCCTCAAAATTCATGTGGCAAAAATTGGAACAAACTAAGAAGTGAAATAGATACCTCTACAATTATACTGGGGGACACCATTATCACCATTAGATGGAACATCTTTACAGAGAATCAATAAAGACACAGAGACCTTGAATTATACATTAGAGGATCTGGACCTAATAAACATATACAAACATTACACCCAAATACAGCAGGATATATATTCTTCTCAAGTGCACATGGATCATTTTCCAGGATAAGCCACATGCTAGGTCACAGGACAACTCTCAATGAATTAAGAAACATTGAAATTATACAAAGTAATTTATCTAACCACAATAGAATGAAGCTGGAAATCAGTAAGGGTATGAGAAGCAGATTAGGCATAAAGATATGGAAGTTAAGCAACACACTCTTAGAGAATTAGTGAGTCAAGGAGGAAATTGCAAAAGAAATCAATAACTACCTTGAAATGAGTGAAAATGGCAACACAACATATCAAAACGTATGGGATGCAACAAGAGCTATATTGAGAGAGATATTCATAGCCATAAATGCCTACATTAAAAAAGAAGAAAAAGCTAAAATCAAAAACCTAACTGCACACTTGGAGGAACTAGAAAAAAGAACAACAAACTAACCCCAAAGGAAGTAGAAAAAAGGAAATAACAAAGATTAGAACAGAGCAAAATGAAATTGAAAATAAGAAAGCACTAGAAAAAATAATCAAAACCAAAAGCTGGTTCTTTGAGAAGATTAATAAAACTGACAAACCCTTAGCTAGACTAACAAAGAAAAAAAAAAGAAGATGCAAATGCATAAAATAAGAAACAAGGAAACAGATAATACCACAGACTGCACTGAAATAAAGAGTATCATAAGAAGTTACTTTGAAAATTTGCATGCCACCAAGACAGACAATTTAGAGGAAATGGACAAATTTCTAGAAACACAAAAGAAGCCTACATTGTCAAAAGAAGAAATTGGTGAACTCAACAGACCAATCACAAGTAAAGAGATAGAATTAGTCATCAAAAGTCTCCCAACTAAGAAGAGCCCAGGACCAGATGGCTTCACAGGTGAATTCCACCAAACATTCTAGAAAGAACTAACAACAATTCTGCTTAAACTCTTCCAAAAAATAGAAGTAGGGGCAACATTGCCTAACTCATTCTATAATGCCAACATCACTCTAATACAAAAAAAAAAAAAAAAAAATCCATATGAAAGGAAAACTATGGACCAATCTCTCTAATGCACCATGACCAAGTGGGTTTCATCCCTGGAATGCAAGGATGGTTCAACATAAGTAAATCAATCAATGTAATACACCACATTAACAGATGAAAAGAAAAAAATCACATAATTATCTCTATAGATGCAGAAAAACATCCGACAAAATACAGCAAACTTTCCTGGTAAAAACACTACAAAAGACAGAAATCAAAGGAAACTTCCTCAACATGATAAAGGGTATATATGAAAAACCCACAGCTAACATCATATTCAATGGTGAAATCCTAAAAGCTTTCCCTCTAAAATCTGGAAGAAGACAGGGATGCCCGCTGTCACAGCTCTTATTTAACATTGTGTTAGAAGTACTTGTTAGAGCACTTAGACAAGAATAAGATAAAATGCATCCAAATTAAAGAAGAAATAAAAATTTCACTATTTAAAAATGACATGATCTTATACCTCAAACATCCTGAAAAATCAACAACAAAGCTTCAAGAGCTTATAAATGAGTTCAGTAAAGTGGCATGTTATAAGATTAATGTGTAAAAAATAGTAGCATTTCTGTACACCAATAATGAGCATTCTGAGGAGGAAATCAAGAAAAAAATCCCATTTACAATAGCAATTAATAGAATCAAATACCTAGCAATAAATTTAACTAAAGATGTAAATGACTTGTATGCAGAAAACTACACAACACTGTTAAAGGAAATCAAAGAAACCTAAATAAATGGAAGAATATTTCCTGTTTATGGATAGGAAGACTAAACATTAAGATATCTATACTACCCAAACTCAATTACAGATTTAACACAATCCCAATAAAAATTACCACATCTTTTTTTACTGAATTGGAAAAGCTAACTATGAAATTTATTTGGAAGGGCAAGAGGGCTCAAATAGCCAAAGACATTTTGAAAAAGAAAAATGAAATTGAAGGAATCACATTACCTGGCTTTAAAACGTACTACAAAGCTACAGGGGTAAAACTGCATAGTATTAGCACAAGGATAGACATACTAACCAATGGAACTGAACTGAGAGTTCTGATATAGATCCTCACATGTACAGTCAACTGATATTTGACAAGGACACCAAGCCCATTCAACTGGGAGAGAATGGCCTCTTCAACAAATGGTGCATGGAGAAGTGGAAACCCATATAAAAAAGAATGAGAGAGGAACACCATCTCACACCTTATACAGAAATTAATTCAAGGTGGATCAAAGATCTAAATATAAAAGCAAAGACCATAAAGGCCTTGGAAGATAATGTAGGGAAGCATCTACAGTATCTTGTATTAGGAAATGGTTTCATGAACTTTACACCCAAAGCACAAGCAGTGAAAGAAAAAATAGAGAAATGAGATCGCCTCAAAATTAAAAAGTTTTGTACCTCAAAGAAATTTGTTTAAATAGTTAAAAGGCAGCCTACTCAATGGGAGAAAATATTTGGTAACCATATATCTGATAGCGGCCTAATATCCAGCATATATAAAGAAACTCTACACCTTGAAAGTAAAAAGACAAACAACCCATTTAAAAAATGGGCAAGGGATTTGAATAGACTCTTTTCCAAAGAAGAAATACAAATGGCTAAAAAGCACATGAAAAGATGCTCAACATAACTAACTATTAGGGAAATGCAAATCAAAACCACAATGAGATATCATCTTACAACCATTATATTGGCTGCTATTAAAAAACAGAGGACTGCAAATGTTGGAGAGGATGAGGAGGGAAAGGAACACTTATCCACTGCTGTTGGGGATGTAGAATGGTGAAGCCATTGTAGAGGACAGTTTGGCAGTTCCTCAGGAAGCTCCCTAAGTACTGCTATATGATCCAGCAATCCCACTGCTGAGTATATACTAAGAATTGAAAGCAGGGACATAAACAGATAAATGCACACCAATGTTCATAGCAGCATTATTCATTATTGCAAAAGTTAGAAACAACCCAAATGTCCATCAACAAATGAATGGATAAATAAATTGTGGTATATACATACAATGGAATATTACTCAACTGTAAGAAGGAATGAAATATTAACACACAGGATAACATGGATGAACATTTAAGACGTTATGTTGAGTGAAGCAAGCCAGGCACTGAAGGACAAATATTAACAAATTGAGCAGACTCACAGAGCTAGAGTCTGGAAGCTAGGTTTACAGGAGACAGAAAGAGAGAAGAAGGTTGTGACAAAAGGCTCTCAGGAGACAAAATCTATGATAACATAGAAGTGTATAGTTGTGCAGTGGATGGGCATCACAGTGGTGCAGTGATACTATAGAGTTGGATGGTGCTGTTTCGTGAGAGGGGCAGACTGGGGAAGGTAAGTTGGACTGTCCATGGAACTGGGGGGAGTTTTGGGGGAGGGAACACTTGAATACTGGGGATTTGCAGGTATGTGGTTGAACAATGTTGGGAGTGTTCTTTTGGCAATATGGCAAGGTAGGGTTACTGGTTTAGGGTACTGGATATGGGGTGTATTGGGGTTTGGGCACACCTGGGCCAGGCTTCTAAGGAGTGTGTGAGTGTTCATCTTGCCATAGTATGTTGGATCAGTGGGTGGAGACCCACATAATGAGCAAGAAAGTGTTGGACTCCCAGCCTGGGGAGTCCTGCTATGTTCTCAAATAGAGGAGCAGGGGTCTCTCGAGAGCACAGGCAGTGCCTAATAGGGGAGGACAGGCCAGTATGCCAAGCCGTCAATGTTGCTGCAAGTAACTATGAATCTTGTTCTTCAAGGAGTGACACTGGGGTTTGCTGTGGGTCCTGAGGACAGGGGAAGGGAGGAATAGAATAGATGGAACATGGGACGTTTTGGGGGCAATAGAAATGTTCTACATGATCTTGCAATGATGGATACAGGTCATGCTAAATTTCATCAAAATTTATTAAAGTGTATGGTCAAAAATGTAAACCATGATGTAAATCATTGACTATTGTTAGTAGCAATGTCTCAATATTTATACAGCTATTGTAACAAAGGTACCATCTGCATGTAAAATGTTATTAAAAGGGGAAAGGGGGAAATGGGGAGAATGTTGGGTATATGGGAATCCCCTCTATTCTCTACATGACTTTTCTGTAACCTAAAGCTTCTTTGAAGACAAAAGAAAAAAAAAAAAAGACACTGGGGGAATAAGCAGAAGAAAACGTCACTGTACATACAAGATAACAGATCTTACAGTGATGAAAGACATGTCAATTTTTTATTTTACATTTTTAATTATTTTATTATTCCAATTTTTTTAATTTGTATTTTGTATTTTATTTCTTATTTTTAAAATTATCATTATTTCACTTTCTTAATAGTAGTTGGTTATTTTTTTAGCTTCATTTTTGAAGAAGTTTTGGATCACAGAAGAATTACAATGGTGGCAGGGGAGGATCATTGATATGGAGTGTCAGTGATGGGGATGCGTGGGAGGAGATTCACCTGGGGCATATCTATAACGCATATAAATCTGTTCAAGTGTTCATGGGGCATTGTCACAGTGGGCAGAGATTCACATAATAACTGAAAGAATATCAAATTCCCATCCTGGGGAGCTCTGTCACATTCTCTAATGGAAAAGCAAGAATCCCCTGAGTACAGGTGCAGTGACTAGTGAAGGAGGATGGATCTTTGACAGGCCTTCGATATTTATGAGTGTACTTATGAACCTTTTCTTCTGAAATTGAAACTTAGCCTAGTATTACATAGTGCATAAGTTTTACCTCCTGAGAAGCTCCTTGTTGCTCAAATATGGTCTCTCTCTAAGCCAAACTCAGCACATAAATGCATTACTTTCCCCCCAGCATGAGACATGTCTCCCAGGTATGAGCTGCCCTGGCACTTGAGGAATTACTACCAAGCACCAACTAGCAATGCAAATGGAAGAAGATGTTGACCAAAAGCAGGAAAGTGTAAAGACAAATGAGTTTATATGGCTAAGAGACTTCAAGTCAGTGGGGAGGTCATTCCAGAGGTTACAATTATGTACATCTCAGCAGGATCTCATTGACTGCCAAAGTAAATATTGCTTCAAAGAGCAGAAACATCCAGATGTTATAGGCAAGGCAGACAGCTCAGGAGTTTGTGCCCTGCCAGTGGGCTCTAGTTGGGAATATATTCTCCCCAATGTGATAGAGTTGGACTCAGTTGTGGTTTCCCTACATGTGGCTCCTCTGCCCCTTCTATTTGAACCTATAGTTAGTGCTAGAGTTGATAGGTATATGTCCAAGCGATTTAAATCTTTAGGGTGTCCATGTGCCAGCTGGACCCTGAGTCTCAACAGAATTGCAATGCCTACTCTCCAGTTCATTGGACTCACCCAGGACAACTAACAAGGTGGTGGTGATGGACAATGACCATCCCAAGGAACACAGAGAATCTGCAACTGCAAGCAAGATACTCCCATCCATCTGCCCCATGGGAGCTAAGCCCCCTCTCAGTTAGAGGTGGAGTGGGCATCACCATCCCAGAATCCTCAGGATTGGGGAATGAACTATGGACTGAAATGGACTTACTGGTATTCTACTATAGATTTATTGTCATTATAGCAATGGAAGGACTTTTGTCATTGATGTGAAGGCAGTGGCCACTGGAGATTCTTAGGGAAGGGTGTGGGAAAAACAGATGTAATATGGGAACATCTTGGGGACTTTGGAATTGTCCTGAATGACATTGTAATGACAGATAGAAGTTATTATATATCTTGTCATAATTTACAAAAATGTGTGGGAGAGAGTGTAAACTACGTGTAAACTATAATCCACACTTCGTGGCAATGCTTCGAAAATGTGTTCCTCAATTCTAACAAATGTACCACACTAATAAAGGGTGTTGTTAACGTGGGAAAATTTGGGAGGGGTTTGGAGTGGGGCATATGGGAAACCCCTATATTTTTTATTTAACATTTATGTAATCTAAGTATCTTAAAAAAATAAAAGTATATATTTTTAAAAAGACAGGAAAACCTCATGCAAAATATGAATTTCAGTGATATTGCATATATAAGACTGTTTATACAAAATATAAAGACAAATATACTAGAGAGAAGGAAAAAGAATTGCATCTATGTACGGAAGGGAAAGTATATAGAGATTAAGAGATTATGAGTTCTGTTTGTTTTTTGTGTTTATTATTATTATTGGAATAATGAAAGTGCTCTAAGAATGATTGAAGCGATGAATGCACAAATAAGTGATTACACAAAATATCATTGTATACTTTGGATGGATTTATGTTTTATTAATATGTATCAATAAAATTCATTTGTTAAAAAAATAGAAAATGTTTTGATCAAGATGCTTTTTATCTGTGATAAGTAAGAATCAATGTTAAATCTTGATGGAGGACTCTTACTAAGTAGGAAATCAAACAATAAAAGTTGCCTCTTAGGATGGATGGCCTCTATTGACTCTGCTAAATGACTCTTTGTGAACTTGGCCCAGGTGTCTGTTTTTCTGTGTTGCTGAGTGTGATTTCTCTATGATTTAGTTTGGTTTAGTTTTGTTAAAGTGTGTGCCTGTGAGTTTGTTTTTTGTTAGAGATTGGGCAAGTGTTGGTAGCCTTAGTCTGGGGCTTCAGAGTAGGATTGTGGATCTCTGAGACATCTCAGATCGACATGAGGCCCAGGCCCAGTGTACTCACAACCTCCCTACTCACCTACACACACATGAACGCACAAACACCCAGGAAGCTCCTCAAGCTGCGTGCTCTTCTTCAGGCCCCAAAATGGCCAAAATCATCTGGGCATATATAGAACCTACTCTCAAATGCTTAAAAAATAGATTTTTTTTAAAAATGAGTAATACGGCAAAGGTGGTAAACTTAAAATTTGGTGGATCTGAGTATCTGTGTGTGTGGTGTATTGGTGTTCCCTCTATGGGTTTTATATTGTCTTTGCAACTATATTTTTAAAGTTCAATATATTTCAAAATAAAAAGTTAAAAAAGGAACTTCAGGGCACACCTGTCTTGGGGTTACCATATGCACTACTGGAAGGACCATCTCAAGAACACCTTCATGCTCACCAACAGCTCAGATAGACCCAGGCTCCCCAAGCTTCCCCTCAGGCTGCCCCAACCCAAGGGGCCTCTTCCACAGAGGGCCTGGGAGCCATCACCACCCAGCAGTAAGGAGCACACACAGTACCTAGACCTTGGTGTCTGGGCACAATTCTCCAGTGACAGGAATCAGGACTCCTTGGAGAAATGGCTGATTCCAGGGCTGCAGCAGGAAAAGTAAAACAAGAGCTTACAGCATCTTATTGCTAGGAATAAAGAAAGGGCTCAAAAAGCAAGGAAATCCATAAAAAGGACAAAGAAATCAGCTTACAGGGACCCCACTTGCCAAATCAAGACAATTGTACCAATAGAATCATTAATGATATCCACAGATTATAGCCTATTGAATTCAATAGGAAAGCATAAGTCCATATTGAAATAAACATATAGATACATACATACAAACACACATACATGTGAACAGTATGATGATGGAAGGGATACTTAAATAGTTTCAAAGAAGTTTGCCCCCAAAAATACTTATGCAATGAAGAAAAGAATAACTATATGTAGTAGTTTGATATTATTTATGAATTCACAGATGTCACTTGCCATCTTGCTTCAATACGTGGCAACGGAGTTTGGTGAGAAAGCAACCTTGTGTTGGATTCTTTAGGGCATTGTAACTGTAAGCTTTTACTCCAAATAAATACCCTTTATAAAAGCCAAGGAATTTCTGGTACTTTGCATCAGCACCCCTTTGGTTGACTAATACACAATATAGTGGAGAAGCTAATCAGGTGATTTGATTAACTATCAGTGATGGAACAATTGAAATCAGGAGCCGCCTTCCAGGATGCCAAAAGAACCTGGCATCACTTCTGTGATATTCCTCTGAATATTCACATATTCAGATGCACAACATCAGGCACACAAGTATGCATCACTGACCACCAATAATCAAAATGTCAGGCTCATGAAAGTCAAGGGAACCCTGGGGAACTGGATGAGCCTGAAGGTTATTCACACTCATCAAATAGAGCCAACATGTGATAGTGGACTGGCTACTTTTGCTATCAGGGAACATTATTGGGACAACTGATAAAACATTAATGGAAAGTAATGATTAGATGGCGATGTTTCAGTGTCTATTCCTGATACCAAGGGTAGTAATATGGTTACGTAGAATGCCTTATTTATAGGAAATGTTCATATAAGTATTGGGAATGGTATCAGGTCAATAACTTACTCTCACCTGATTTAGGGAAGAAAAAAGGGTTCTCAGGTTTCTATTTGCAACTTTTCTCAATTTTTGATTATTACAAAATTAATTGTGTGTGTTGGTTTGAAGGTGTATGTACCCTAGAAAAAAAATTTTTCTTAAATTTAATCCATTCCTGTGCATGTCCACACATTGTAAGTAGGACCTTTTGATGAGATTATTTGAGTTAAGCTGTTGCCCACCTCAGTCAGGATGGGTCTTCATCCTATTACTGGAGTTCCTTATAAGCAGAAGAAAATACATAGAGAGAAAGCCACAGTGAACAAGAGGTTGGACATCTGTGGAATGTGGAAAAGAAGGAAAAGACAAGAAGAAGTTGCCATATGCCTTTCCATGTGACAAAGAAGACAAGAATTGCCAGTGACCTGTCCCAGAAAGACAGTCTTCTGGAAGAAAGCATTTTCTTGCTGATGTCTTGATTTGGAATTTATTTTAGCCTCAAAACCAAAAGCTAATAAATTCCCATTTTAACATGATCCATTTCATAAGCAGCCCAGGAAACTCAAACACTGCATGAATGGTGCTTTTAGGGAACGCAGAATGTGTCACTGAATGAATTGTGGCATATATCATTAAAGATATATATGTCCAAAACATGTTCATACAGAGTTTTGGCGAATAGAAGTGGGATGTGATTGAGAATGCCTGAGTGATGAGCCTAGGTCTGCAAAATGGGGGTGGGTGGGAGGAAGGTGGGTGAGAGATGACGGCTCCTGAGCCACCCATGTGAAAGGGTGGGAGGGTGTTGTAGTTGGGCAGTTTGATGTAATTATGAATTCCAAAAATATAATTGGATCATGCTTGTAAACTGATCTGTTAATCTGGGCATGATTAAGTTATGATTAGGGTGTTGACTAGGCCATGTCAGTAAGGCATTGAGCCCCACCCCTTGGTGAGTGGGGGAATCGAATATAAAAGGCAAGGCAAAGAACAGAGTTGAAGCAGTTTTGATGTTGGAAAGAAGGCCCCAGGAGAAGAGAAGTGAGCGGTTCACTTGAGAGTCTACAGCTGACCTTGTGGAGGAACCAGAAGAGCTAAGCCAGGAGAGAAACGCAGCCCTGGGAAGAAAGGAACCCAAGAAGCCTGAACCCTGGCAAACGTGGGCAGCTGTCTTGCTCCAATACGTGGCAAAGGACTTTGTGGAGAGAAGAAACTCAATGCTTTATGGCCTGGTATCTGTGGAATTCTACCCCAAATAAATACCCTTTATAAAGACCAACCCATTTTTGGTATTTCACATTAGGACCCCTTTTGGCTGACTAATACAGAGAGTAAGAAAAGGGGCTGGAGATGGCACCAACTGCACTGAGGGCTCTGCGCACTCCTTACATCTGTCTCCCAACCTGGGAGAACATCCCAAACCCTTGTTCTATTTGCTGCCTTTGCAGATGCTGCACTGATTCTTCCCCTCCCATGCCATGCCCTTCTCCAATCTCAGTCAAGATTCTCCTGCTCCAGCAACCCTCATCCCCGGTGGATACAAAAGCCCACCCTCCTGGCTCTCTCACCCTTGTCTCCTCCTCCATGCCCAAAAGACCCCACAAGAAGGAAGGTCTACAGACCAGCTTGGGGACTTCTGGGAGTAGGGTCAGGCTAAGATTTCTATGGATCCACTACTCCCAGCATCAAAAGCTTTGGCTCTAAATACTTCCTAGTCCAGCCCAGACAGGTGAGCATGTGGGCAGGTGAGCAGAGACCCAGGCACAGCACCAAGACAAGCTTAGAATCCTGAGTCCAACCCTGAGGTTCTCAGGACTGACCCAGAAATTCCCCTTACAGGAATTCATCCTGAGGAAATAATCAATTAAAGGGAAAAGGCAGAGATATTCTCCAAACATTGCTCATAAATGTGGACCCATTTAAATGCCCAACAGTATGGGACTGACACTTCAATTAACACACACCCACATCAGGCAATGCCAGCCACAGATTAAAAGGTCGGCCTTCATCTTTAAACTTTGACATGAAGAGATGTCCGGATATAAAGTTAATTGGATTAAACAGAGAATTCAAAGCATTAGAGTTTAATTGAATAGAATATTTGTTTGCAAGCACAATGAATTACAACCTGCAGTGAGAATCTACCATATTTCATCCTGCCTGGGTCATCTCCACCCAGGTTTGCCTCTCAAGACTTTAGGGAGAAACCCCTGTGAACACAGAAATGATAGGACATGGCTGATGGCCCACTCCCCAAGGTAGCTGTGTGGGGAGTTGTACCTTGTGCCATGGGCAAATGGAACATCCTTTGCTCACTAGAAAGGCCTGAAGCAGACAGAAATTGTCCCAGGAGCTGGATTCTTTGATCTATTACTGACTGAGCAGGAAGACACCTCCTTTGACTCCTGATCTTGTGAACATTTCTCAAACAGTTTCTCCACTATAGAAAGCAACTAATTAAACCATTTAAATATGGAAGTGGTCTAAAGGACCCCTCAGAGCTACTCAGGGGACCCTCCCCAGAGAACTCTGGAGACTTCCTTCTTTAATTCTGTATAACACTCTGTAACTCCTCATCGTGAACAGCTAGCCAATGACCTCCATTACTCCTGGGGTGCTCCCTTTTGGTGAAGGAAAGCTCATCCCAGATGCCCCCTGAAAACTCAAAGAGCATCTGTAATCCCCAGAAGACATCACTGGAGGCCTGACCATTAAGCCACTGTTCATGGAAACCAAACACAGTGCTACCATCTGCAGCCAGGCTTTAGGACCCTCCTTGCCAATTTCCTGACCTTGGTTGAACCCCAGCCACTTCAAGTCCTGAGCTCAGGCATGACTTCCCTGTGGCATGCAATTCCCACCTCCTCTTCCCACTCATGTCCCTTGGTCCTCTCCTCCAGCTATTTCATCTTTGCTCAAGTCATTCACTCCAAATGCATTAGCCGAACCCCTCTGTCCCTCCCCAGTAGACACCAGGTGGTAGGAAGGAAAAAGACTAAGCCTGGCTGGAGAGTAGGTGCTGGCTCAAACATGGGGGTGGGGAAGGAGGACAAGGCCTGCACCATTTCTGGGGGCCTGGAAAAGAGATGGAGTTTCAAGAGAGACTCTCTCCAAAGAGCCCAGGGAAACCTAGGAATCAACAGTCACCAGTGAGTGTCTGGATGATTGATAACCTTCAGGAACATAGCTCTGTGCCTTCAGAGGTACTGGTGGGAGGGCAACAATGACAAACAGTATGCTAGAGATGCTGAGTATTACACACAAAGAATGGGGGCAGTTTGATATATGGGGGCACACAAGGCAACTTTAGATAGGATGTCAGCAGGGGTTCCTCAAAAAGGGGCCCTGTGGGCAGAAATGGGAAAGAAGTGGGGACCCCAAGGTCGGAGCCTACCTGAGTTGTGACAGGAAAGAAGAGGCCATGAGGACCCACTCAGGGTGGGTGGGACAGAGGGGAAGCAGGAAACAGGTGCAGCTACGTGGTCAGGTCTGGCAGCTGCCACACAATCCCACCATTCCACTTCTAGGCTTTTACCCAAGAAATGAAAGTAAACATGCTGATAACACTAAGTATGTTCCTCAAGGTCACAGCAGCTTTATCTGCAAGGACCCAAAGCTGGAACCAACCCAGATGCCCATCAATGGGGAAAATTGTGAACAAGCTGTGGCCTCACCGCACCATGGAATGCTACACAGTAATAAAGAAGTGGACTTCAAGTAGTTATGAAGAATTAAAGAAGGTGGACCAAAAGGGAGAGAGATAAAGAGAGGTGTGTGTGTGTGTGTGTGTGTGTGTGGGAGAGAGAGAGAGAGAGAGAGAGATGCTATCAAGCTATACAATTCCATTCACATGAAATTCTAGAAAGTGCAAGTGAATTCATAGTGACAAAAAGTGCATTGGAGGGTGGTCCCTGGGGATGGGGACAGAAGAAGGAGGGGAGATGGCAAATGGGCATGTGGGAACTCTGGGGGAGGTGGATGTGTTCCTACCTTCAGCTTGGCTTCATAGGAGGATACACATGTCAACACATCAAACCATAACAAGTGCAGCATCTAAACCTGTCAGTTTATAGTGTGTCAGTTATGCCCCAATTAAACAGAAGGAAACAAGGTCCTCAGGTTGGAATGAGGGTAGGGCCGGAAGCTTTGTAAACTGAGAAGCAAGAGAAGAGATGAAATAACCATGTGGGAGTGTGTGTGGCAGAGCACACGTACGAAAGGGTATGAAGGGGTACATGGGGACTCAGGGCCCAGAAAGGCTCATGGTGACAAGAGTGAGGGTGAGCGCAGGCCATGTGGTCCTGCCTGTCTTACAATGTGGTTGTTTTTATCAAGAGAGCTTGTGGTTTGGGGATTGCTCTCTCCTTCTCTCTCATGTCCCCTGCTAATTCTGCCCTCTCTGGGCTCTGCTTAGTTAGCCAGGACTTTGATCTCCACAGACCACCTTGACATTTTCAGCCCTCAGTGCCCCTCTCCTCTCTCTCTCTCTCCTGTCTCCTGCCATGACCCAGGCCCTGGCTGCTTTGAATATCTTCTCACCATTTCTGACACCATCAACAGCAAATTCTCACCTGGAATGTGCAAGATCATCCCAAGCACTTTCAAACCAAAACTTGGAATGTAAATCAGGATGTTGTGCTCCTTAGAAACTCAGGTCACTCCCTGTTTAGAGCAAAGAATGTGCCAGAGAGAAGCTTCAGGGGTCCAGAGTGATCAGAGAAAAGAGGAAACCCTTGAGCTTGGGCCTATCCAGATACCTCAGAAACAGAGGCCACAGGATGGGATGCCCTTGTCTGCTCTAATTTTGAGGGGTGTTCTTTGAGTTGAAAATTCTCTCTTATGTTGATGCAGCTGGTAGAACTTTATCATTTCTGGAAATCCACAAGTAATGGGCTGATCTGCCTGGTCTGTGAATTGGTCACTCTCCTCTCAGGCCCTCACTCCCCAACTCTGTGGCCTGTAGAGTCATTGGAGCTCCAGGGCTCTGCATGGATTACCTTTGTGGGAGGATGAATTCTTGAGACTGCAGTGGGGTCTGTGTAGCCTCCCACCTGCAGGTCTGCTAGTCCATTGTTGGAGCCTGGGCCCCCCTCCAGAAAGGTGCTGGAGGGGTTCCCCCAGGGCAGTTCAGTGAATCCTTCACACGAAGGCATTGAAAAACCCATGCCAGGAGGAAGGAGAACAGCCTCCTGAGGACCCAACTTGTACCTGAAAGCAGAGAAGCAGCAAACAACATGGACATGGGGGGTGCATAGCCACAGAAACCAGCCACACCCTCGGCCTGCGCCTCAGCATCTCTGAGAAAGCATCGGTCACACAGCATTCTCCACTGCTTTTCTACTCTCTTGGTCTTTGCTTTCAGAGACCAAAACAAAGTCAGATTATGCTGACTACAAATTTTGTTTTTTCCTATGTGTGATCAGGGAAAATTCTAGGCCTCAGGCCAGCCACTGGTCCTTATGAGTAAACATCAGATTATTCACCCCACCCTCATTAACTGTAAGGGATGGCAGCTTGGGACATTACGAGCTTCCTTTGTGGCTGGTTCCTCAGGTGCCTAGGTTATTCGCCCCTTGCCCTTCTAATTTTACCTGTGACTTGTATTCTATCCTTTGTCTTTTCCCTTGTACCTTAGGTTTTACCTCGTTATCACTTAGATGTAAGGTGTGACTACCTCATCTTACCTTCAACTTTCACTCTACCTAACAGGTTTTGGAGAATAACTTTCATTCCTAAAGACAAGTGACAATGAAATTGAATAGCTCTGGTTGGACAGAAACTTAGGAGAGAAGCCAGTAGAAAATCTAGGTTCATCTCTGCACTAAATCTACTAGGTTGTAAGAAAAAGAAAAGCTAGACCAGCTTGGGGGCTTCTGGGATCAGGTGCTTGCTCTGTGGACACAAATACCAGTCAGGGAGGAGGTATATTACATTAGTTGATTTTCTCGTCTTGAGCCACTCTTTCATACTTGGGATAAAACCCATGTGATCATTGTGTATAATTCTTTTAATGTCTTGTTGGATTTGATTTGTGAGTATTTTGTTGAAGATTTTTATATCTATATTCATTAGAGATCTTGGTCAGTAATTTTATTTTTTCATGGTATCTTTATCAGCCTTTGGTATTATGGTTATGCTGGCTTCATAAAATGAGTAGGTAATTTTCCTTCCTCTTCACTTTTTTGGAATAGTTTCAGCAAGGTTGGTATTAATTAATTCTTCCCGGAATGATTGGTTTAATTCACCTGTGAAGCCATGTTCCAGGGCTTTTCTTTTGGGGAGGTTTTTTATTACTGATTTAATCTCTTCAAATTTTATTGATTTGTTGAGGTCATCTATTTCTTCCAGAGACAGTGTAGTTTGTTGTGTGTTTCTAGGAATTTGTCTAATTTATTGGTATACAGTTTTTCATATCATCTTCATATGAAATTTTTACTTTCTGAGAAGTCAGTAGTAATAGCCCTCTTCTCGTTTCTGATTTTACTTATTTGCATCTTCTCTCTCTCTTTCTTTTTTAGTCTAGGTAAAGCTTTGGCAATTTTATTGACCTTTTCAAATAACCAATATTTGGTATTGTTGATTCTCTCTATTGTTTTGTTTTTCTCAATTTCATTTATTTCTGCTCTAAACTTTCTTGCTTTCCTTCTGCTTGCTTTCAGCTTAGTTTGCTGTTCTTTTTATAGTTCATCAGGTATGCAGTTAGGTCTTTGATTTTAGCTCTTTCTTCCTTCTGAATATAGACATTTAGGACTATAAATTTCCCTATGAACACTGCCTTCACTGCCTCCCATAGATTTTGACATATTGTGTTCTCACTTACATTTATCTCAAGATATTTACTGATTTGTCTTGCAATTTCTTTGACACACAGTTTTTAAGAGTGTGTTTTTTAGCCATCATATATTTGTGAATTTTCCTGTTCTTTGCCTGATATTGATTTCCAGCTTCATTCCATTATGATAAAGTGGTTTGTATAATTTCAGTCTTTTAAAATGTATTGAGACCTGTTTTGTAAAACAACATGTGGTTGTCCTAGAGAATGATCCATGAGCACTTGAGAAGACTGAATATGCTGATGTTTTGAGGTGCAATGATCTGTATATATCTGCTAGTCCTCATCCATTTATCATATTATTCAAGTTCTCTGTTTCCTAATTGATCCTCTGTTTAGTTGTTCTAAAATTGATGAGAGTGTTTTATTGAAGTCTTCAGCTATCATTTTGGAGATGTCTATATCTTCCTTCAGTTGCCAGTGTTTCTTCATGTATTTTGGGGCAACCTTGTTAGGTGCATAAATGTCTCTGTTTGTTATTTCTTCTTGGTATAGTGCCCATTTTATTAGCATATTATGTCCTTCTTTGCCTTTTATAATAGGTCTGCATTTAAAATCTACTATGATTTTATTATACATACCTCAGGACATTTTGGTTATAGTTTGCATGGAATATCTTTTTCCAACCTTTCTCTTGCAGCTTATTTGCATACTTGGATCTAAGGTGAGTCTTTTCTACTCAGTATATAAATAGCTAATATTTTTTATGCATTCTGCCTGTCTGTGTCTTTTGATTGGTGAGTTTAATCCATTAACATTCAATGTTAAGAGTTAAAAAGCAATGCTGCAGCCATTTTTACCCTTGGCTTTCATATGCCATATCTTTTTTATTTTTTTCTTTTTCACATTTTTAATTACTCTTACTGATAATCTTCATTTCTTCTACACACTCCTTCAAGCCTCTCTCTTCTATCATTTCCTTTCAGCCTGAAGAATACCTGTTAGTATTTCGTGTAGGTCAGGTCTCTTTTTAACCAATTCTTTCATTTTCTGTTTTCCAGTGGATATTTTTTAAACTCTCCCTCATTTTGAAGGGCAGTTTTGCCAGATATCATAACACTGACTTCTAAGCTCCCTAGTTTCTGATGTGAAATTAGCTCTTAGTTATATTGGGCACCACTTATATGTGATGAGTTGCTTTTCTCTTGCTGCTTCAGAATTCTCTTTGTCTTTGGCATTTGATATTCTTATTAGTATGTGTCTCAGAGTTGGTGTGTTCATATTTCTTCCATTTTGAGTATGATGCGCTTCTTGGGTATGTATATTTTTGTCATTCATAAGGTTTGGGAAATTTTCAGCTGTTATTTCTTTTTTTTTTTTTTTTCCTGGTTGCTTAATTTGTTATAATGAGAAAATGGAGAAAATGAACATTTACTGTATGTTTATCATTTTTAGGCTTTTAAATAAACATTTATAAAAGTGTTATGTTTTATATGTTACCTCATTCTTTTTTAATTTTATTTTTTTATTTTTTAAAAAGATGTTTAGATTATAAAAATTTCATATAAAAAATATAGGAGGTTCCCATATGCTCCATTCCCCACACCTCCCAAATTTTCCAACATTAACAACATCCTTCATTAGTGAGGTACATTCACTGCAATTGATTAACACATTTTGGAGAATTGCCACTAAACATGGATTAAAGTTTATATTATGGCTTGCACTCTCTCCCACACAATTCTGTAGGTTATGACAAGATTTATAACGGCCTGTATTGGTCATTGCAATATCATTCAGGACAATTCCCAAGCCCCCAAAATGCACCCGTATTGCAAGTGTTTTTCCCTCTCCTTGCCCTCAGAACCTCCAGTGGCAACTGCCTCCACATCAATTATTTAATTTCTTGTATTACTAGAATTACAGTAAGTCTATAGTAGAATACCAGTAAGTCTACTTTAGTCCATAGTTCATTCCCCAATCCTGAGGATTCTGGGATGGTGAAGTCCACTCCAGTTCTTATTGAGAGGAAGCTGTGTTCTCATAAGGCCTGTAGATGGGACATTCTTGCTTTCAGTTTTGTAGACTCTCTCAGTTCCTTGGTATGGTAGTTGTCCATTATCACCTCCATGTTAGTTGTCCTGGGTGAGACCAATGAATTGGAGAGTAGGTGTTGCAACTCCATTAAGATTCAGGGCCCAGCTGGCGCATGGACATCCCAAAGATTTGAGTCTCTGGGACATACACCTACCAACTCTAGTGCCAATTATAGGCTCAAATAGAAGGACAGAAGAGCCATGTGTTGGGAAACCACAATTGAGTCCAACTCTGTCACTCTGGGGAGCATAAATTCCAAAGTAGGGCCCACTGGCAAGACACAAAATTCCTGAGCTATTTGCCCTGACTATAGTGTATGGATGAGTCCAGAGCCCTCAGGGGCCCCACTATTTGGTGTACCATCTACTGTGGCAGTCAAAGAGATCCTGCTGAGATATGCATAAGCATAACTCTGGGATGACCTCCTGACTCATTTTGAATTCTCCTAGCCATATAAACTCATTTGTCTTTACCTTTTCCTCCTTTTGGTCAAGGTCTTTTTCCAGTTGCATTGCTAGTTGGTGCTTGGTAGTAATCCCTTGGTGCCAGGGAGGTTCATCCCTGGGAGTCATGTCCCATGCTGGGGGGAAGGTAATGTATTTATATATTGAGTTCAGCTTAGAGAGAGGCCACATTTGAAAAACAAGGAGGCTACAAGGAGACAACTCTTAGGCATCCTATAATACTAGGCTAAGTTTCAATTTCAAGAGTAAAGATTCCTACACACAGTTATCAATATCAAGACCCCATCAGTGCACCATCCTCCTTCACTAGTCATTGCCCCTGTACATGAGGGATTCTTGCTGATCTATTAGAGAATGTGGCAGAGCTCCCCAGGATGGGAATATTCCTTTGGTTACTGTGTGAATCTCCACCCACCGTGACAATGCCCCATGAAAATTTAAACACATTTATATTCCTTATATGTATGTCCAGGTGAGCTTCCTCCCATTTATCCCCCATCACTGACACCCCACCACAATGATCTTCCCCTGCCACAACTGTAACCTTTCGGTGATCCAAAACTCCTTCAAAAGTGAAGCCAAATACAATTAATAAGAAAATGGATGTTAATGATAGTTTTAAAAATAAAAATAAAATACAAAAAAAATTTTAAATAAAATTAAAATTTGGTATAATAAAAATAATGAAAAAATATTTAAAAAAATTTTTAAACATTTTCCCTTTCATCACTATAAGATCTGTTGTCCTATATGTAAAGTGACATTGTCTTCCATTTATTCCCCCAGTATCTTATGTGTTGTGTTTTTTTGTTGTTGTTGTTTGTTTTTTGTTTTGTTTTGTTTTGTTTAGTTTTTTCATTTTGTCCTCAAATACATTTTACATTACCAAAAAGTCACATACTGAATACATGGGACTCCTATATACCCAACATCCTCCCCCTTTTCCCTATTCCCCTATTGTATGTGGATGGTACATTTATTACAACTAATGTACAAATATTGAAACATGGCTAACAACCATGGTAAATGGTTTACATTATGGTTTACATTTTGGACCATACACTTCTATAAACTTTGATGCAATTCAACATGACCTGTATCCATCATAGGAAGATCATGCAGAACACTTCCATCTCCACCAAAATGTCCCTTGTTCCAGCTATTCTATTCCTCCCTCCCCCTCCCCTCAAGACCCATGACAACCATCAGGATTCACTGTTGGAAGGAAAAATTTCACAGTTACTTACAACAAAACTTAGGACTTGAAATACTGGTCTGCCTTCCCCTACTAGGCACCTCTCAGGCTCTCCAGAGACTCCTGCTCCTCTATTTGAGAACACAGTGGGCCTCACCAGGATGGGAGTTCACCAACTTGCCACTCATTATGTGGGCCTCCACCCACTGATATAACACACTGTGGCAAGAGGAACACTCACACAATTCACACAATTCTTAGAAGACTTCCCCAGGTGTGCCTTGCCCTAAATGTTCCCCACATCCAACACCCCAAACCAGCAACCCTCACTTGCTATATTGACAAAAGAACATTTCAAACATTGTAGCTTCAACCAGTACTCACTAATCTCCAGTGTTCACCTGCTCCCTCCCTCAATCCTCTGCCCATTTCCAAGGACAGTCAAACTCACCCTCCCCACCACAACCCCCTTAGCACCAGCACCACTTAACCTTATATATGCAGGATATTAGGCCCCTATCAGATATATGTTTACCAAATATTTTCTCCCATTGAGTGGGCTGCCTTTTCACTTTCTTGACAAACTCCTTTGAGGTGCAAAAGTTTAAATTTTGAGGAGGTCTTGTTTACCTATTTTTTCTTTCATTGCTCATGCTTTGAGTGTAAAGTTCATGAAACTTTTCCTAATACAAGATCCTGTAGATGCTTCCCTATATTATCTTCCAAAGTTTTTATGGCCTTGGCTTTTATATTTAGATCTTTGGTACAACTTGAGTTAATTTTGGTATAAGGTGTGAGACGGTGTTCCTCTCTCATTCTTTTGGATATAGATATCCAGTTCTCCTAGCACCGTTTGTTGAAAAGACCATTCTCTCCTAGTAGAATGGGCTTGGTGGCCTTGTTGAATATCAGTTGACTGTATATGCAAAGATCTATATCAGAACTCTCAGTTCAGTTGCATTGGTCAGTATGTCTATCCTTGTGCCAATACCATGAGTTTTGACCACTATAGCTTTGTAGTATGTTTTAAAGTCAGGTAGTGTGATTCCTCCAATTTCAGTTTTCTTCTTCAATATGTCTTTGGCTATTGTGGACCTCTTGCCCTTCCAAATAAATTTCATAGTTAGTTTTTCCAATTCAGTAAAAAATGCTGTGTTTTTTATTGGGATTGTGTTAAATCTGTAGATCACTTTGGGTAGAATAGATGTCTTAATTATGTTTGGTCTTCCTATCCATGAACAGGGATAATTCTTCCATTTATTTAAGTCTTCCTTTTTTTTCTTTTAACAATGTTGTGTAGTTTTCTGCATATAAGTCATTTACATCTTTAGTTCTCTTTATTCCTAGGTATTTTATTTTTTAGTTGCTATTATAAATGGAATTTTTTTTCTTGATTTCCCCCTAGGATTGCTTATTATTGGTGTACAGAAATACTACTCATTTTTGCACATTGGCCTTATATCCTGTGACTTTATGGAACTCATTTATATGCTCTAGAAATGTAGATTTCTCAGGGCTTTTGATGTACAGGATCATGTCATCTGAAAGTAGTGAAATTTTTACTTCTTCCTTTCCAATTTGGATGCCTTTTCTATCTTTTTCTTGTCTAAGTGCTCAAACAAGTACTTCTAACACTATGTTAAAAAGAAGCAGTGAAAGTGGGCATCCTTGTCTTGTTTCCGATCTGAGAGGGGAAACTTTTTAGGATTTCACCATTGAATATGATGTTTTTCATATTCACCCTTTATTATGTTGAGGAAGTTTCCTTATATTCCTATCTTTTGTACTGTGTTTATGAGGAAAGTTTGCTGTACTTTGTCAAATAATTTTTCTGCATCTATAGATATGATCATGTGGTTTTTTCCTTTTGATTTGTTCATGTGGTGTATTACATTGATTGATTTTCTTAGCTGAACCATGCTGCATACCAGGGATGAAATCCACTTTGTCATGGTGTATAATCCATTTGATGTGTTGTTGAATACAGTTCACAAGTATTTTGTTGAGGATTTTAGCATACAGGTTCATTAGAGAGATTGGTCTATAGTTTTCCTTTTTTGTGGCATCTTTGTTTGGCTTTGGTATTAGGGTGATGATGGCATCATAGAATGAGTTAGGCAGTGTTCCCTCCACTTCTATTTTGTGGAAGAGTTTAAGCAGGATTGGTGTTAGTTCTTTCCAGAATGTTTGGTAGAATTCACCTCTGAAGCCATCTGGTCCTGGGCTCTTCTTAGTTGGGAGGCTTTTGATCACTCATTCTATCTCTTTACTTGTGAATGGTCTGCTGAGTTATCAGTTTCTTCTTTTGACAATGTAGGCTGCTTGTGTGTTTCTAGGATTTTTCCAGTTCCTCTAAATCTCTAGCTTGTTGTCATATAAGTTTTCAAAGCATCCTCTTATGATATTCTTGATTTCTGTTGGGTCAGGGGTGATATCCTTTTCCTCAGTGCCTATTTTAAGTATTTGTACCTTCTTTTTTTATCTTTGTTTCTAGCTAAGGGTTTGTCAATTTTATGAATCTTTACAAAAAACCAGCTTTTAGTTTTGTTTATTCTTTCCAGGGCTTTCTTATTTTCTGTTTCATTTAGTTCTGCTCTAATCTTTGTTATTTCCTTTTTCTACTTTCTTTGGGGTTAGTTTGTTGTTCTTTTCCTAATTCCTCCAGGTGTGCAGTTAGGTCTTTGATTTTAGCTCTTTCTTCTTTTTAATATAGGCATTAATAGTTATGAGTTTCCCTCTCAGTACAGCTTTTGCTTCATCCCATAGGTTTTGTTATGTTGTGTTGTCATTTTCATTCATTTCAAGCTAGTTAATGATTTCTTTTGAGATTTCCTCCTTTACCAAATGTTTGTTTAAGGGTGTTTTTCTGCTCCTTACTGATTTCCAGCTTTATTCCATTGTGATCAGAGCAATTACTTTGTATAATTTCAGTCTTTCTGTGGCCTAATATGTGGTCTATCCTGGAGAATGATCCATGTGCACTTGAGAAGAATGTATATCCTGCTGTATTTGGGTGTAATTTTTTGTATACCTCTATTAGGTCAGGTCCTCTAATGTATTATTCAAAGTCATTGTTTCTTTATTGATTCTCAATCAAGATGTTTTGTCTAATTGGTGATAATGGTGTAAAGTTACCCATTATAATTGTAGAGGCATCTATTTGTCCACTTTGGTTTTCCAGTGTTTGCCTCATGTATTTTGAGGTGTCCTGGTTAGGTGCATAAATGTTTATGATTATTCTTTCTTTTTGGTAGATTACCCCTTTTACTAATATATAGTGTCCTTCTTTGTCTTTTTCAATAGTTATGCATTTAAAGTCTATTTTGTCTGATATTGGTATAGCTACTGCCGCCTTTTTATGGTTACTGTTTTTTTGTAAAATTATTTTCCAACCATTCACTTTCAGCCTCCTTGCATCCCTGAGTTTTAATGTAGATTTCTCATAGTTGGCATATAAATGGGTCATACATCTTTATTCATTCTGCCAATCTGTGTCTCTTGACTGGTGAATTTAAACCATTAACTTTCAATATTATTACTGTCAAGGAATTACTTACATTAGCCATATTTTCTTTAGGTTTATGTATGCTATATGTTGTTTTTATTTCTCTTATCTTTTTAGTTGTTCTTATAGTCTCCTCCAACTCTCTCTCTCTCCTGTTGTTTCTTTTTCACCTATAGAACTCCGTTTAGTATTTTTTCATAGTACAGGTTTCTTTTTGACCTATTCTCTTAATTTCTGTTTACCTGTGAATATTTTGAGCTATCTTTCATTTTTGAATGCCAGCTTTGCTGGATCGAGAATTCATGGCTGGAAGTTTTCTCTTTTAGCACCTTAACTATATCATACCACTGCCTTCTTGCCTCCATGGTTTCAGATGAGAAATCAGCAGTTGATCTTATCGAGCTTCCCTTGTATGTGCTGGTTCTCTTTTCTCTTACTGCTTTCAGTATTCTTTTTTTGTCTTGAGCACTGAACAATTTGACAAGTGTGTGTCTTGGAATAGGCCTGTTAGAATTTATGTTTGGGTTGTGCGGTGCTTCTTGGACATGCACATGCATTTCCTTCAATAGGGTTGGGAAGTTTTGTTTTCTGTTTTTTTCCATAGAAAATTGTTTATTTTTTTTAATGTTATTTTGTACATTTAGGATTTGAAAATAAAACGAAAGTTATATAAAAATAAAGTTATAAACAATTAAAAACTAAAAAGTAAACACAGATAAATAAATGCATACATTTCTTAATTAATTGTACTGGATACATAAAATTTTTTAATCAAAATATATGTTGCACAATATATTTGGTTCATAGTAATGCAATCATACAGTATTTGTACTTTTGTGTCTGGCTTGCTTCACTCAACATAGTGTTCTCCAGTTTCATCCATGTTGTCATATGTTTTATGACTTCATTTCTTCTTACAGCTGCATAATATTCCATCATGTAAATAGACCACAGTTTGTTTATCCATTTGTCTGTTGATGGACACCTAGGTTGTTTCCAACTTTTGGCAATCATGAATAATGTCACTATGAACATCGGTGTGCAGATATCTGTTCGTGTCACTATTCTCAGTTCTTCTGGGTATATACCCAGTGGTGGTATTGTCAGGTCATGTGGCAAGACTATATTCAACTTCTTTAGGAAGTGCCAAATAGTCCTCCACAGTGACTGTACCATTTTTCATTCCCACCAACAGTGAATAAGAGTTCCTATCTCTCCACATCCTCTCCAACACTTGTAGTTCTCTGTCTTTTTAATAGTGGCCATTCTGATAGGTGTAAAATGATATCTCATTGTAGTTTTGATATGCATTTCCCTGATCATGAGTGATCTTGAGCATTTCTTCATGTGTGTGTTTTTTTTGTTGTTGTTTTTTTGTTTTTTTGTCATTTATATTTCTTCTTTGTACAAATGTCTATTCAAGTCTTTTGTCCATTTTTAAATAGGGTCATTTGTCTTTTTATTGTTGAGTTGTAACATCTCTTTATATATCCTGGCTATTAAACCCTTGTCAGATACGTGATTTCCAAATATTTTTTCCCAATGAGTTGGCTGCCTCTTCACCCTTTTGACAAAGTCCTGTGAGGTACAAAAGTATTTAATTTTAAGCAGGTCCCATTTATCAATTTTTCCTTTTGTTGCATGTGTTTTGGGTGTAAGGTCCAAGAAACCACCACCTACTACAAGGTCTTGAAGATGTTTCCCTACATTTTCTTCTAGTAGCTTTATGGTCCTGACTTTTATATTTAGATCTTTGATCCAATTTGAGTTGATTCTTGTATATGGTATGAGATAGGGGTAGACTTTTACTCTTTTGGTTATAGATATCCAGTTTTCCTAACGCCATTTGTTGAAAAGACTTTTTATTCCCGTTAACATGGACTTGGTAATTTTGTCAAAATGGTTGGGAAGTTTTCAGCCATTATTTCCTCCAAAACTTCTTCTGTCCCCTTTCCCTTCTCTTCTCCCTCTGGGATGTCTATAATGCATATGTTTGTGCTTTTGGTGTTGTCATTCATATCTCTGAGTCCCTGCTGAATTTTTTCTATATTTTTATCTATCCTTCCTACCATTTGTTTAATTTCAGATGTACTGTATTCCACATTGCTGATTCTTTCCTCTGCCTGTTCAAATCTAGTGTTGTGTGTTTCCAGTGTGTTATTGATTTTTTGCATTGTGCCATTCATCACCATCATATCCATTATCTTTTCATGTATGTTTACAATTTCTTCAGTATATTCTCCCAGTGTCTTCTTAATATCCTTACTCTCTGCCTTCACTTCATTAAGTTGACTCATGATATTTTTTTCTACCTCTCTGATTAGTTGTTCCATGTTCTGCATCTTTTCCTGGTTTTTAGTTTGTTCATTGGACTGGGCCATGTCTCCCTGTTTCTTAGTATGGCCTGTAATTTTTTCTTGGTGTCTAGGCATCTGTTTACCTTCATGGTTTTATTCAGGTAATTAGCTTCTCTCTTTATTCTTTGGGTTTATTTTCTTGTTGTTTTTATGTGTGTGGTAAGATTTCACTTTGACACTTTGTCCCTCTTATTCTATTTCCTTACTGTTTTTTATGTTCCTTTGAAAAAGATTAGGGCCAGAGAAGAAGAAAGAGATAGGAAGAGAAAAAAATAATAGTAATAATAATAGTAAAAGGTCAGAAAGCAACCATACAAGGCCTAGGAAATTGAAAAATTAACAAGAGTAAGAAGCACAGAGGAATAAGATTAGAAAATTGGTATAGAAACAATGAAACAAGAAACAGAATAGAGAAAAATATATAGAATGAATTAAAAAGCTGGAATGGTGAGAAGAAGGGAAAAGAAAAGAGAAAAGAGAGAAAGAAAAAAGTTTTAAAAAGAAAGAAAACAGAGAAAAAAGGAGAGAAATATAAACAAGAAAAATTAGAGACCAAATAAAAGAGGTGTAATGAAAGAACAACAGAAAACAAAAGAAATAAATATGAAAGAGAGAAAAGAAATAGCATAGGTAGAGTATATCAGTAAACAAAAGAAAAAAAGAAACACAAACAAGCAGAGAAACAAAGAAAGGGGATACACAACAACAAAAACAAGACAGCAGCAACTCATTTTTTAAAAAAGGAGACAGATAAAAAGTAAAAAACAAAACATAACAAAATTAAACACAGAAAAACAACCTTCTCTCTTAGATGGCTAAAGATCTTCTCAGGCTGCTGGTGTTCATCAATTACTCACCCTGAATCCTGCCCCCTGCAGGTTTTAGACTGGGTTTTATTGAGTAAAATAGGGGAAATTTTTAAAAAGGAAGCTTTTTTAAAAAAATAAGAAATCCAAGAAAAGGTAATACAAAGAGAATGTCTATATATTCCCTGTCATAAAGTTTCAGCTGGATGCCTGGTGACCTGGTGGATCACTTCTCAAGGAATTGAGCCAGGGACCTTGTATATGCTAGGCAGGAATCTTCCACTGAGCTATTCTGCCTCCTTAGGGTAGTGAGCCTTTCAAAAGGCTATCCACCACTTTTCCCTCGGGTAGGTTACATTCCCTGCAGTCTGCTGGAGTGGTTCTGATCAGCCACCTGCCTCCACCTCTTCTCTTTACCTAGGCAACTGGGCATGACTTCATGCCTGAGGAGATCACCCTCCCCTCTCCCTGTTGAGTTGGGGTCCCTTCCGATATTCAAGGGCGGCCCAGCTGACTAAACTCACTACAAAGGAATAAATCTCCACCCTCCCAGACCCCTCTTCCTCACAGGGAATCTGCTATCATACTCCTGTTTGAAGCAGGAGGCCAGGGGCTCTATCTGTTCTTCTGTACATTCAGTTTCAGATGCCCTACCTTCCAACTCAGTGGTCTTTTCTTTTGCTTGCTCAAATCTTCTGCTGTATGCCTCTAATTTATTTTTAATCTTATCTATTGTGCCTTTAATTCCCAAAAGCATTGTTATTTTTCTTTTCATGCTTTCACATTCTTCTTTATGTTCACCCAATGTCTTCTTAATATATTTTACCTCTTTAGCTATATTTTCCTTCATCTCCTTGAAATAACGTAAGAGATTTGTTTTTATACCATTGATTATTTGTTTAAAATCCTGTGTATTGTCTGGAGTTTTAATTTGTTCCTTTGACTGGGACCTATGTTCCTTTTTAATAGCATGGCTTCTAATTTTTTGCTGATGTCTTGCTGATAGTTACTTTCATTCTTGCTTAAGGATATATTGCTGATTGGCTTTGTGTTAAAGCTGTTCTTTAGCTCTTGGTATGACTTACTTGAGATCTTTAGAATTGTCCATTTTTAACTGATCAAAACAGAGCCAGGGACTCATGGATGGAGGGCAGACAAGTTCCAAAGGGTCCTGGTGAGAAGGACAAGAAAGACACCAAAAATCCTCCCTTGTAAATGATCTTTTAAGGGAATTTCCCACCTGTTCATGTCACCATGCAGCTCATCTCCATCCATAAAAGATGTCCATATTTTTGGTCTCCTCTCCTCAGTAAAAGCTCTAGGTCCCCACAGTCTGTGCAATCTGATGGCCTGCTTGGACCAGGCAGCCCTGAGTTGAGCCTTGTCCTGTGGGCTGGGACTGCTTCTTCCAAGCACAAAACTCCCTGGGGGAAAGTCATTGCATTGTTGTGAGAATCCTCATAGCCATAGGACAAAGCTATACATATACTAGGGGCTCAACACAATTTTATTAATAAGTTCCTATGGATAATGGGGCTTACATGCTACACAAGATGGTTACCTGCTGGAGGTAATGGAGGTAATGGGAGGTAACCTTGAAATCAGTATTCCAGGGATCTTGATCACTGATTATTATTAGAAATCACCATGCTTTAGAAAAATAATGTGTTCACTTAAGAAAAACAGATGTAGTGAACATTATATCTCATCTAAATAAATTAAAAGATTTATTTAAGTTTCCATGATCTTGAAATTTCATGGCATTATGTATCATGTGAAATATTCATATATAGCACGAGAGATTCAAACTATGCATTAGTATTGGACTGACAATGTAGGAGATTTTGAAAATATAAGCATCTAGTGGTTATTTCTTTTGCAAAGTTAAGAACCACTTAACATTATTAACAGTCCTCTTGGTTGTTTGTAATAACAAGTTTTGTCATATTTTGTGAAGGTGGTTTTTAAGATAAATTAGTATATATTATTTTTTTAGTTCCATATACTGGGCATGTTTGAATGATACCACCATCAGATTCCTTATTGATCAGTTGTGAAGCTTTGGTCACCCAGGAAAGCAGCCAGCTGCTATGAGTTCACTGCACCATTATGCAGGCCAGCAGCAATGCGCCTGGCTCTGCATCTTGTCTTCTGAAATTCCAGCTGGGGATGAGAGCTGCGTGGCTCAAAGTTGGGACTTTCCCTGCTGAGGTGCCAGGAACTAGGGCTGGGCCTGCAGATTCTGACCCTTGACCCTCTTTGGACTCGAGATGTTTCTTCAAGCTAAGCCCCAAGAACAGTTCAGTTTCTCTCCTGGAGTCTATGGATACTCGAAATATTGCTGACACTTAAAACGTGTGATTAAAAAGTCTCTCTTGTGCTCACTTTGACAGCACATATACTAAATATGGAATGATACAGAGAAGATTAGCATGTGCCCTGCCCAAGGATGACAAGCAAATTCATGAAGCTTTCATATTTTTTATAAGGGTTAATATCCATGTTATATAAAGAGATCATACAACTCAAAAATAAAAAGACAAACTACCTAATTTTAAAAAATGGGGAAAAGACTTGAAAAGACAATTATACATAGAAGAAATACAAATTGTGAAGCAACACATTTAAAAAAAGGTTCAACATCACTAACTATTAAGGAAATGCAAATTAAAACTACAGAGAGATATCATTACACACCTATTAGACTGGCCACTATTAAAAAGTTGGAAAACTGTAAATATTGGAGAGGATGTGAAGAGATAGAAAGGCTTACTCATTGGTGGTGGGAATGTAGAATGGTACAGCCACTCTGGAAGACCATTTGGCAGTTCCTAAGGAAATTGAATATAGACTTGCCATGGGACCCGGAAAAATCATTATTAGGTATATACCTAGTAACATTAACAGACATCTTTACAACAATGTTCATAATGTCATTATTCATAATGGCCAAAAGTTGGAAACAACCCAGATATCAATCAACTGATCAATGGATAAACAATTGTTGTGTATATATACACAATGGAATATTATGCAGCAGTAAGAAGAAATGAAGTTGTGACGCATATGACAACATGGATGAACGTGGAGGACATGTTGAGTGAAGCAAGCCAGATACAAAAGAACAAATACTGTATAATTGCACTATCATGACCTAAATATATTATGTAAATTCATGGAATTAATAATTAGACTATAGTTCACCATAAAATATAATGAGGGTAGAGAATAGAAAGCTGAAGCTTAATTTGTTCAGAAGTGGCTAAAATGTGGATTGTAAATCTTTGAAAATGGACGGAAATGGTGAAAATATATCATGGTGTTTGTGACTAGCATAGATATTATATGGGTATGACAGTAGTCAAAAGGGAAAGTCTAAGGACATATATATTACTAGAAGGAGGGCTAAAACTGTAACATGGGAGTGTATAGCATAGTGAAACTTACTATAAAATATGAATATGGGTGATATTGCATATATAAGACTGTTTTACTAAATATATTTAGCTGTTGGTTCTGCGTGTGAGTTAAGTTTTCTCTTTGGCAGTTTTTCTTCTTATTTTATTTCCTTACTTCTTTCTATGTTCCCTTGAAGGCAAAAGATTAGGGCCAGAGGAATCAAAAGATGTAAGGAAGGCAGAAGGATAATAGAAATATTGATAAAAGTTAGAAGAGGGGCAAAATGAGACTTAATGAGATGAATATTTAACTTGTGTAGGCAGTGTAGAGTACTAGGAAAAAATATGGAGTTCCTATAATGGACTGGGAAAACAAATGGAGGAATATATATATATAGTGATTTAGAAGGCTAGAATTATGAGAAGGTAGAGAAATAGTAGAGAAAGGTCTGAAAGGAAAAAGTTAATACTAATAAAAAAAAAAAGAAAGAAAAAAGAAGAATAAAACAAAATAGATGGGATAGAAATTGACACCCTTAAGTTGTGGGCCTATGAAAAAATGTTGTCTCTAAGAGCCACAACAGAAAACAGAAGGCAGAAACATGCAGGAAGGATAAGCAATAGTTTGTAATACAGAATCAATATATACAGCGAGTGGGAAATTACTGAATAAGAAGCCCAGCAAATAAGCGACCAGCTGGCAGCACCTATTAAAAAAAAAAAAAAAATAGAAGGAAAAAGGAAGGGGGGAGTAAAATGGGAATAATAGCAATAGACCAGAAAGTAACAGAGAGCAACCAAAGATCCACACAGGCAAGCAGTCAAACAGAGCTAAGGGGGGTCAATGATTCCCCTAGGGTCCACGTGGATCCTTCCTGTCTACTTGTGTTTATCAATGAATTTCCCCACAGGGTTCTATATGCAGGTCCTGAAGCAGGTTTTAGCTATTAAACTAAATTAAAAAGAATTTATTTTTCATTTGTTGAGGTGACCTCACTTTTTTTTTTTTTTTTTTAGCCAAATGCAGGACCCAAAATAATTCCTCTTCTAGACCAACCCCCTTAAGGAAGGGACCCTAGCTGGGCCCGTGGAAATTAATCAAGCACGTCCCACTTTCCGGACTCCCCAGGTTAGCTGAAGCTCTGATGTTAGTCAGTGAAGAGTGCTAAAGACGGCGGATTCCGCCCCTTCTGGCGCCGAGCTCCAGCGTCACCGGGCTGCTCAGTAAATCAGTTTGAGTGCAGATTCGCGTCTGCTCTCAGCCTGGTGCTGCTTCAGGTTGGCTTATCTGCTCCCCAAAGCTATGGGGCGGTGCAGGCAGCCAGATCAATGTCTAAAAATATAAAATACCCTTCCCTGTCTTCCAACCGAACCCTCCCTTTTTTGGGAAGTGTCCCTTCCTCCTGGCTCCGCAGCGGCCCGGGTCTTATCCCTGGGTGGCTAGGGAAATCAGCTGCGTTCCCCGACCAAAATCCCCCTCCAGTTCACCGGGTGCTGACTAGCTCGTTTGCTCTGTTCACACAAGGTCCAAGGGGCGCCAGGCAGCCAGCTCCCCAGAAAATAAAACTTTTCCGCCCCGCCCGCAGCTCCAAATGGCCGTTTTATTTTTTTTTTCGTAACCGCGGGGCTCAGCCGCCTGTGCCAACCTCCACCGGCAGCCTCAAAACTCACGAATCTCCACCGTTCGGTCCACGCCGCTGATCCGCGCAGATAGATGTCCCAAGCTTCTCACTCCAGGCGTGCACAGCACAGACCCCCTGTTTTACTAAATATAAATGCAAATATTGTAGAGAGAAGGAAACAAAATAGTAGCTATGTATGGAAGGGGAAGCAGAGAGAGATTGAGAGGTGATGAGTTTTGTTTCTTTGGTTGGTTTGTTTTTGTTTTTATTATAATTATTCCTGAAATAATGAAAATGCTCTAAAATGATTAAAGTTATAAACACACAAATATGTAATTATATCAAGTACCATTGGTTGTACAGATTTATGCTTTATTAATATGTATCAAAAATTATTTGTTCAGAAAAAATCCCAACTTATCAAGTTCAACACCCTCAGTGGTAAGTCCTGTTGACAGCATGCAAACTTGACAGGATGTGATGAGAAGGGCAATTTACCACTGTGGTCTTCCTCATAAACCCAGTCAAATCACAAGAAGAACCTCAAAAAAATCTGCAATGTGGGGCCTCCTACAAGTTCCTGATCAATCCTTCCCAAATGGTCAATGTCATCAAACAAGCACAGTCTGAGAAACCATCAGTGACAAGTGGAGCCCAAGGAGAAGTGATTACTAAATGTCATGTCATGTTCTGGATAGACACTGACACAAGCAGAGAACATTTTGGGAAAACTGAGGAAATCTGATTGAATGCTTGAGTTTAATGTTTAAAATTATATCTCAGTATTGGCTCTTTAATTGTGAAAAAAAGTGCCAAATTAATGCAAGATGCTAAATTTGGGGAAACTGGGTGTGAGGTATGTAGGAGCACTCTGTACTATCTTCCCATATTTCTGTAAATCTAAAATTATTGTGAAGAACCCCACCCTCAGCTTCCTGTAGATTTGGCTGTACACTGTTCCTTGCCTGGTGATTACAACAAAATCTTCTGATCTGAGGGCCCAGAGCCAAGAAGCACCATCAGCTACCTTGCCAGGCTCATGCCAATGGGGCCAGGGGATTTCCCTTAGCAGGTTGGTCTAGGAGCACCTCCCCAAGGCATCAGGGCCCTGTCATGCCCATGTCCCCTCCCTAGGTCCAGAATCCATCCCCTCCTGGAGACTGCATTTGCAAGACTCATGTTTACCTCCAGCTGGGGATAATTGCTCCTTGAGGGCCTCTCCTGCTGCTCGGCCCTCCATGCTCTCCAGGGACCTTGGGATCCACACTGAGTGAAAAGTCTCCCTTAAAGGACAGCAGCAAACAATGCAGGCTCCAATCAAGAGGAAACAGAGTTTCTAAATCCAAGGTTCTATCTCCACTTTAATCACAGTAATGATATAGTTTATATTTTCAGGAAAATGTTAATATCATGTAATTGGATTGGTAGCAATTGGGGGTATCTCCCTAGAAATTAATAGGGTATATATTAATTGTGAATAAACATCTGTCTGTCTATCCCCTGCTTTTTGGACTATCTTTCTAATTTTCCTTTCAATGTTTCTGTAAAAAAAGATTTAGTTTAGACCTCACCTAAAATATTACTGGAAAATGCTTCATACAATAACTTTGTTCCTGTCTTTTATTATTTCAGTTTGAAATACTGAAGTGCCCCAAGACTATCTCAGAGCTCCTTGGCTCTGCTGCTTCCAGCCCCATCTGTGCATCTGATTGGTAAGAAAGAAAAACAGCGTCTGAGGTTTTGATTCTAGAATAGGTCGAGGTCTTTAAAATAAGCCTCTCTAAGCCACAGGAGCTGATGTTGACCTAGTCAGCTCCTGTGAATTGCTGGTCGGAGGTGCCGCAGTCTGGATGCACAGGCAGGGTGTGCCGTGGATATTAGCCATGGACTGTGATTTGAAGCGGCCAGAGGAGGCCTTGAATATCTGAGCCCACATGCAGATGGTCCCCTGCTTTGAGGTGAAGGGTGTGTGGCAGTGGTCAGTGCATCGGCCCTAACAGAGACCCTCAGATGTGAACACCCCGGTATTGAGGAACCCCCTCTCCACCTTGCTGCACCTTTAGTACCCCAATTCTGCAGGGACACAGCTTGGGCTTCAGTCAGCAGCCATGCACACTGTGGCTCTTGTAAAGGTAGGGGTAAAGAACGTGAGGGGAGTGAACAGGGCAGCAGCCAGCACTGTCAGAGAATCCCCGATGTGCCTGTTCCCACATTCCACACACTGAGTGTTCACTACCACATACATGTTTCTGTAAATCTGCAGCATTTCTGTTCACGGGACACTGGAGAGAGACCATCACTCTGGTTAGGATGAGCACATGTTCACAGCTCCTTGTTCTCCAGCAATCCTTACCCACCAGGAAGTTTGCAAGGCAGGTTCTCAAACCTCCAGCTTCCTTGGGCTGTCTGGGCCCAGGGGCACCACAGGAGAGGAGATGGAAATGTTCACTTTGGGGTTGATGGATCAGCAGTTCCTTGTGCCCTGGTTGTGGAGCTCAAGGAAGAGTCTCTGCATCTAAGGTGGGCCCTGATCTGCCTGTGGGGGCCTCTGTCAGGGATCAGTTGCTGGACAGGTGAGTGAGGTCCGGGTTCTCTCACAGATCTGAGAACTGGGTGGGTTCCTTGACAGAAGGTTCCAGGGCAGCACTGAGGCTGTGTCTGTGACTATGTTCATTGCATCTCCAGCCAGTGGCACCTGCTGACACTCACTGAAAGAACAAGCTTCTCACTTTGACCAAGAGAATCTGAATGGGGTTTTGAAGAGTTGAGCTCTGGGCATTGGCAGGATCCAGCTGCTCAAACAGCAGCCCTAGATGTCCACTATCCAGACCCTCACATACTCTGGGTAGCAGACTGAATTGAACAAGGCAGGATGGGGTAGTTGTGATTTTGATTGGAGATCCTGCTGCGAGCTTAATTCACAGCTATGCTCTGGCAATGCCCTTGGGTTCCTCTAAAGCTGGTGCTGCAGAAACCTTCCAAGGCTACACCCCAAGCACCCAGCCAGCCTGTCAACTTCACCCACTGCAGGTGAGAATTCTATCCGTCTTTCAGGTGATCTTCTCCATGAAGCCTCATCCAGTCCCCAACTCAATTGGTTTTTCCTCCTTAACAGTATGGAAGCCTTGAACCTGCTGGCCTGTCTCCCTTGGCAAGTCTGCCTTCCACATGACACTTGTAGATAAGCATAGTGTCCAGAGCTCCAAGAGCCATCTCTAAGTTGTTTTCATGAGTTCAAATAATGTAGGAAATCTTCACAATTGAAGTGAAAACTGACTTCACTTTCTATGTAAATTACTGACCATTGGCTTCCCAGCCATAAAAAGGAAGGAGAAGCTGTCATGGTTAAGGGGGTCTACAGTACTTGGAAGAGTTATGTGGGAGGGAGTATTATAGGGGAGTCTTAATCCTCTGATTGTTTCCCTTAGTGCAGGAACCTAGAGCAATATCTTCTTCATGTGTTTTCTAGGGCAAAGAGATCACTACAAACACCCCTGAAGATTCTTAGAAGACTGGCATGTGGGGAGGACACATCTCCTACCCAGTCTTTCGGCCTCGCTCTGCCCAGGCACCTGCTGCTTCCCAGGACCCCAGGAGAGGTTCACTCCACTAATGTTGGCAAGCAACCACACAGCCCTGGTGGAGTTTGTCCTGCAGGGATTCACAGAAACTCCCTGGCTCCAGGGTGCCTTCTCTGCTCTCTTCCTCCTCCTTTACCTGACTGCTCTTGCAGGGAACAGCCTCATCCTCATGGCCATCTGCATGAACCCAAACCTCCACACTCCAATGTACTTCTTTCTCACCAACCTGGCCATCTTAGATATTGTCTGCACATCCACTGTTCTCCCCAAGTTGCTGGAGAACCTGGTAGCCAAGGGCAGCACCATCTCCTACAGAGGCTGCATGACCCAGCTCTTTTTCCTGACTTGGTTTCTGGGGGCTGAGCTGCTGCTGCTCACCATCATGGCCTATGATCGCTATGTGGCCATTTGCAAGCCCTTGCACTATGGCACGATGATGAGTAGGCCCATCTGTGCCCTGCTGGCAGGCAGCATGTGGGTTGTGGGTATAGTTGACTCCTCTGTACACACCGGCCTGATGGCAAGGCTAACATTCTGTGGCCCCAATCAGATCCCTCACTTCCTGTGTGAAATCCCCACACTGCTGCTGCTTGCGTGTGGTTCAAAGTTTGTGAACAATGTCATGGTTATCATGGCAGACATTTTCTTTGGGGTGTTAAACTTCCTGCTCACCATGGTGTCCTATGCCTTCATCATCTCCAGCATCCTGCGAATCCGCTCAGCTGAGGGAAAGCGCCGTGCATTCTCCACTTGTTCCTCCCACCTCCTGGTGGTCTGCATGTACTACTCCACTCTTATCTACACCTACTTACTCCCAGGGTCTGGGTCCTCCATGGAAAATGTCAAAGTAGTCACTGTCCTGTACACAGCGGTCAGCCCCACCCTAAACCCACTCATCTACACTCTTCGGAATAGGGATGTAAAAGTGGCCCTTAGGAGGATGTTTTCCACATTAGGTAAATGAAAGGAAATGCCATGGTAATTTTTCTAGATGTTAGGGAGATAATTTCAAGAAAATTACTTTGGAAATAAGTCAAAAGTGGCAAGGAGTAGAAGGTGATTCATATGATAGATTCATAAGCAATGTACTTCCAACCCAGTGGAAGTTGACCAAACTTCTATTGGAATCTTTCATTAAACTTTCCAAGGAGCTAACCGTAAATACTCTCAGGGCTTCAAGGTATTAGGAAGTGAGGGAGGAAACAAAGCAGAGTGAGTGGCCGGGAGGAGCAGGAGTTGGCCCAGCCAGGTATGCCTGCCACTCTGTCTCCAATGTCTGCTTAAGCTTACATCCGTATATGAGAATGAAGGGACAAAGCTTTAGCTTTGGACATGTGGACACCACTGGCCACTTTCAAAGTGGGGTTCTCAGGTTCAGGAATGAGGACCATTATGTGCACTGCCTGGTACATTTTGATATGGGGTCTTTTGATATCATACTTTAGAGAATCTCACCTGGACCCTGATTCTCCATCCCACTTCCTCTTGGCCTGAGTTTGGGGGATAGACAAGAGGCACTGCTCATTATCATTTCTTAAAGGTATCATGACCTTGACACTATGAAGAGGGCCAATTTTAGTTACCTGCAGTAACAAAGTTTATTTTTGTATACTTTATCTTTTCACATCAGACATCATCATTCTTTAACCAAGTTGCTTTGCCATTACAGAAAGACTTGTTTTGGGTTCCTTAGTTTGGACATAAGAGTCATCATTTCATTCAGTTCCTTTCCAATGTCATTTTATTAATATTATTATTAATTATTATTGTTAGCCATATCTTCTCTTCTAGCTTCTGAATATTTGTGTTTTGTACTGCTTCAGCTTAGACCCTCTTCCCTTTCTTGATAATTACTTTCATATTCACATATGCATGCTTCATTATATTTACTAGCAAGACCAAATTTATAGCACTATCTGTAACTAACCTCCAGACCCCAGAACTCACTAACATAGCACTTGGAAGTTTTCTAGGGTTCTTATTCAATAGTCTAAATGCGTGATTTTCAATCCCATCCACTGCCTCTAGTTGTAAGCATCCTAATCACTGAGAAATTATTGATCTTATTCTGTCTTGTATCCAAAGCATCGTCAAATCTCATTGAATAAATTGAAGAACTTCTGATATATGAATGTTCTCCCATCACTATCACTCACCATAAGATGTCATAATATCCCTTTTGGATGACCTGACCCATTCCAGTTCATCTTTCTACATCTATGATTGACCTCCCAAGATTTGTTTGCTGCCTGTATCTAGAGTTATAATTGTCATAAAAGGTTATGAAGGAATGCCTCAAGCACATGACAAAGTTGAAAGATATTTACAATTTTGCCAATTAATTAACTTCTAATTTAACTTGTTCTTACATGTGTTTATTACTTATCCATCCATTAATTCATCTTGTTTTATGCATTTCAAAACAAGTTGCAACACCAGTAAACTTCTCCTTAAGTACTTCCGCATGCATATCATTAATTATTATTTATCAATTATTTGGTTAAATTTTCAAACAGTAAAATGCATAAATAAGGGGGTGTTATTTTCTAAGTTTTGACAATTGGTTACAGCTCTGAAATCCACCCTCTGTCAAGAATATAGAAGCCTCTGACTCCTGAAGCTTCCCTCCTACCTTTTCCCAGTGTATTCCTGGCACCCACCTTGAAATCCTCACTGTTCTGCATTTCTACACCATAGATCAGTTTGATATGTTCTAGAACTTCATTTAAATGGAATTATAGAGTACATGAGGCTTCTTTCACTTAGCATATTATTTTTTATTTTAATTCATGTTGTTGCCTGTATCATTAATTTGTTTCTTTTTTTGTGATTAGCATTTCATATGAATATACCACATTATATTTATCCATCCACCTTTTGACAGACAAGTGCTTTGTTTCTAACTTTTGGTT
>JAKSZT010016779.1:656540-686819 GCA_026826555.1 Tolypeutes matacus | reverse complement strand
TTTTTTTTTTTTTTTTTTTTTTTTTTTTTTAGCCAAATGCAGGACCCAAACTAATTCCTCTTCTAGACCAACCCCCTTACGGAAGGGACCCTAGCTGGGCCCGTGGAAATTAATCAAGCACGTCCCACTTTCCGGACTCCCCAGGTTAGCTGAAACTCTGATGTTAGTCAGTAAAGAGTGCTAAAGACGGCGGATTCCGCCCCTTCTGGCGCCGAGCTCCAGCGTCACCGGGCTGCTCAGTAAATCAGTTTGATTGCAGATTCGCGTCTGCTCTCAGCCTGGTGCTGCTTCAGTTCGGCTTATCTGCTCCCCAAAGCTATGGGGCGGTGCAGGCAGCCAGATCGATGTCTAAAAATATAAAATACCCTTCCCTGTCTTCCAACCGAACCCTCCCTTCTTTGGGAAGTGTCCCTTCCTCCTGGGTCCGCAGCGGCCCGGGTCTTATCCCTGGGTGGCTAGGGAAATCAGCTGCGTTCCCCGACCAAAATCCCCCCTCCGGTTCACCGGGTGCTGACTAGCTTGTTTGCTCTGTTCACACAAGATCCAAGGGGCGCCAGGCAGCCAGCTCCCCAGAAAATAAAACTTTTTCGCCCCCGCCCGCGGCTCTAAATGGCCGTTTTATTTTTTATTTCCGTAACCGCGGGGCTCAGCCGCCTGTGCCAACCTCCACCGGCAGCCTCAAAACTCACGAATCTCCACCGTTCGGTCCACGCCGCCAATCCGCGCAGATAGATGTCCCAAGCTTCTCACTCCACGCGTGCACAGCACAGACCCCCGGGCAGGACCCCGTCCCCAATCCGCCTTGTTCTGGGAGCTTGCAGTGTGCGCCCTCCTACACCAACGCCATCTTGCCGCCTCCTCCTACTACTATAATTTTTTATTTCTTTAATTCTCCTAGCAGTTCCACCGATTTTAGCTAGTGCATTTTAACCTGTTATTAGGTTTTTATACATTTATAATTGTTTGTTCTTTTTGATGAATTGACCACTTTCTGTTATGAAATTACCTTCTTTATCCCTGCATATATGACTGCTCTGAAAATTACCTTTTCAGATATTAAAATAAGCACTTCTATTTTATATCGTTAGTGTAAAATATTTGTCAATTCTTTTACTTTTAACCTACATCAGTCCTTGTATTTAAAGTGTACTTTTGCAGACAGTATATAGTTCTTTTTATTTAATCCAAATATCTCCTCCTTTAATTGGGCTGTTCAACTCTTTACATTTAAAATGGTTGCTTCACCATCATATTTGCAGAATATTTTTGCTGGGTATAGAGTTTCATGTTTAGATGTTTATTTTTCCTTTCAGCACTTAAGTTGCTGCTCCTTTGTCTTCTTGCTAGCATTGGTTGTATCAAGAAATGTGTTATCATCCTTGTCATTTTCCTCTCTACAGAACATATAAATTAATTTGAGTGATTATTTGATTAATGTTTTGGTTGCTCTAGACTATAAGTTCTCTAAAGTTAGAGATGTGATTTTTCTCATCACTATATCTCCATTCAATAACATAGATTTTGGTACATTATAGAAACCAAATAAATATTCTAACAGATAAAAATTTAACCCTATTTAATTACCTATATCATCTATTGAGGTTGATTGGGTAGTGAGAAAGAGGAATTCAAGAGTCAAAGAGAACTCTGTGAAAAGATCCTTTTAGGACCTTTTGTTTCTTATTCTTAATACTCTAAGGAATGTGAAGTGAATTATTCATCCATGCTTTTGAGTCCAAAATCTAGTGTTTAGCTTGGATTATTGTGCCTATGTTCTTGTATTTGAGATCCTGAGCAGAAGAAATCAAAGAAAGCAAAGCAACAAAGGTTGCTTCTGTCTTTTTTCCTCTCCCACCCTAGCACTGGAACATGATAAATAAGCAATGCAGAAATTGACTTCCTTGGAAAAGAAATAGACACAATCCAATAGAATGAAGTCTTTGTGGCCCAAATCTTTAAAAAATGCTTAATTCTCTTTTCATATTTTGGAGAGACATCACAAGAACTAGATTCTGAAGTGTCCTGCAGTAATGACATATTTGTCTACATGTTTGACCGTTTCCCATACTTCATGGATCAGGGATACAATACCACATACATTACCACTCATCAGGGAGTGAGTAAATTTTGGGAAGCAGATGGCCCAGGGATTAACCTAACCCTGCTTTGGAAGTTTAACACAAGTTCCTAGGGCTGATACTGATTCTCTAGGGACTGCTGCAAGGACTTAAGATTGTGGGTTCTAAAAAAATAGCCCCATAATTGACTACTGAGATCATCATTGTGAATCTGACTATAAGTAGACCCCGTGCAAAAAGAATTCAGTTCAAGACACAACCACTTTTTTATATCTGCTCATGCATTTGATTGTTCAGTGAAACATATATGTAATAGACCCCTAGTACAAGGTGGTGAAGAGGGAGTCATGACCTCCAGAGTTAAGGAAGAGTTTAAAGAGCAGCAAATTGCTGCCCAGTGATCTCTCTCCTATGATAGATCTTTATCTAAAATATAGACTGTGCAATTGTTTCTCATAACACTCCCTACAAAGTCTCCAAGGTCCTGTATGATCCAGCTGTACCCCTTCTAATCTTGCTTCCTCCTTTCTCTTCACTCCAGTTCCAGTATCACTACCTGGCTCTCAATATGTCAAAGTGCCTTTCAGCCCCCCTCACTTGTCCTCTGACATTTCACCTGTATTGAATCTTGATATACTGTAGTCTCAGATGAAATGCCAAGTAAGAGAATTCTTTTTGCCTCTTTATCTAAAAATTTCCCCTTAAATACTCCCACTATATTATTCTTGTTGATTTCCTTTAAAGCATTAATCACTAAGTGAAATTGCCTTGTTTATTATTTAGCCATTTATACTTTAAGGGAATATAAGCTCCATGAGATGATGTGGTTTCTCTGTTTGGTGCAATCCTGTATTCCTAGCATTTAGGACAGTAAGTGGTATGTAATAGGCATCATCTAATATGTACCAGCTGAATGAGTGCATGCCTCCCCACAGCAGAATATAAGTACTATGCCTGTGAGAATCTCATCTACCTAATTCAGGTTGAGCATGAAATAGAATTCCTGGCACACAGTAGGCTCTTAATAAACATTGGATGAATGAATGGCATGTCCATGTTCTTCAGGAAAACTTTAATGCTGGACTCCAGACTTTAAAGATGAGGTATTAGAATTGAGCCATACATCTGTATGATGTTTTATGACTAAAGAAGCCAGCTTTTCCTGATGGTTGAGAAGTCAAAGAAGCAAAGTGGCAGTGGTGATGAAAACCTGAAATGCATTACCAAGCATTCTGTCACTCAGCATTGCAGAAGAAGGCATGTCCCCAAAAGGCTGCAATGGTTTGAAGGGATGCAATGGTGATGTCAGAAGGGTGGAGAAACTTAGTGGCCTTCCTCTGAGAGAAAGACTGAAAAAGCACATACACTCCTTTAAAGGAAATTCCCAGGAGAGTTGGAACTGGGAAAATAGAGAGTACAGGAAAGTGCATTGGAGAAAGCTTTTCAGCACTTTTCAAGCCAAGGAACAACAGCAGGTCTCAAGAATGTTGTCAGTTTTTACTTCATGATTAGATCCACCCCTGAGACCTAGTCACTTTCTCGGATTCTGCTAAATAAAGCACATAAGTTCTGTACTAATTTTTCCCTTGAGACCACAGCCAACTAACTATAAGGGAACATCTCTGGGGTTATTTCAGGTAATATAAGGACTCTCTAGTCTTTGTTACAAATTTCCTGCATTCCCTAAATATACCTACAGTGATCACTTTACTTTTTTTTTTAATCACTTCTGATAATTCTCTCTATATATAAATTAATATACATATATATTAATTTTCTGAAAAAGATATCAAGAATCCAGGAATTCAGGAAGATTTTCTTCAGTTATTTGAAAGACCCAATTATAACTGAATTTTTATTCCATGCATCATGCATATTTTGAATATGAATAACAATGTTTTGATCATGGTGAATAATTGCATTTGACTTTGTGACTAAGTGAATTTTTTTTTAAACCGAGCTATAAACATTGGGAATGAAAATTCTCTGACTAGTTAAAAAAGGGAAAATGGGCAACCTGGATATGATAGTGTAAAAATTGTATTACTGAGTAATGAGCTCACTGCCTGATGCACACATAAGCCAATATCTTGAAAACTGGATTTTGAGAAAAGAAGAGTTTTATTACAAATCGAACAGCAAGGAGGCAGGAGGCAAGTTCAAATATGTTTCCCTGATTCAAAAATTAAGGGAGATTTATAGGATGGAAACAAAGGGAGGGGGGCAATGATGGAGATTCAGGTTGGCCTATTCTGATTGATTATTTACAGGATGGCAGAAATATGCCAGCAGGCCACATCTTATCTTCCTTTGGAGGGACCCTTTGAAATTTATTTTCTTCCAAAGTCTTTTCATTACCATAATCTTGGTTCCATGAAAGGTGTTTTTTGTTCCGAGTGTCTCAGGGTTATTCAGGGGAGAAATGATTTTATACAGGCTCTGGTATCCCACTTACAATTGAGTTTTGCCTTCCACTTATGTCTGGGTTTGGCCACCTGTAAAACAAGTTCAGAGAGAATTTTAGATATGGGAGAGGAAGAGATCTTGATATGCAGGGTCTGGTCTGCAACTTGACTTTTAGTCATGATTCCTGACTGTCTCACCCATGGTTTCTGTACCTCCTTGACTTTTTAACATTCCTCAGTTATGAGGAATTTGGGACAATGGCCACTCTGGCTGCTAAATGCTGATTAACAATGTAGATTAGGATATGAATAATGGAATTGCTTGGCTTGGGGTTGAAGATGCTCATGGGTTCTTGTTGATGTTTTTGGAGGAACTGGTACCTTTGTGTTTTAGGGCTTAACTGGCATAGGAACAATCCAGAGCTTTGAAGTATCTGAAAAATAAACTTAACAAGTGAATTGAAAATTATTTGCCTAATTTAAGAAGCAGAAGGATTAACATTAGGAGATGTACAAGTGAATATAGCCTTGTCATATGAAGGCTATAGCTTTTCATAGTTTCTTAGATAGAACTAGATAAGGGTGTATTAGTTCTATATAGCTATATGGTTTGTTTATGGCATTCCAATGTTTCTAGGGTTTTCAGGAACTTTGTTGTTTGAGGCTTTGCATATTGTGACAGTTTGCGATAATTATATTTAGCTGAGATCCACATAAGAGTAACTTCCAGAATGATCCCCTGACTCTTTTTGAAATCTTTTAGCCATAGAATTTTTATTTTGTTTTATCTTTTTTAACATTTCCCACTTTTGATCAAGATCTTTCTCTGAAAGCACCACTCATCAACATTTTTTTATTTAAAAATTTTTATTAAAGTATATCTTTCATACATGAATATACATAAACTACAAGCATGAACTTACAAACATGCATAACGTCATACAAGACTCCCATTCATCTCCCAACCACTAACAGCTTGAATAGTTGTAAAACATTTGTAACAATTTATGAAAGAGCATTATCAAAATACTACTACTAACTATAGTTCATATCTTACGCTTGGTGCATTTTCCCCCAGCCCACCCTATTATATTTTTTGTTAAACCATACAATTAATCTAATGCAAGCGTTCTTAGCCTTTTTTGTTCCACAGACCCCTTTGCCAGTCAGGTGAAAATGATGGACCCCTTCTCAGAAAGTAGCAGCAGGTAGTTTTATGACATTCAATGTTGGCATGTCTTTAAATTAAAATTTTCAATTCAAGTTCATGGACCCCCTGAAATCTTTCCCCTGAAATCTTTCCTTGGACCCCTTGGGAGTCTATGGACCTCTGGTTAAAAACCCCTGATCTAAAGTGTAAAATAAATTGCATTTGATATAATCACAAAGTTGTGCAGTCATCACTTCAATCAATATTGGAGCATCTGCATTACTCCAAAAAGAGAAAAAAAGAAAAACAAAAAACAAAAAAGAAAACAACTATCATACCCATATGTTAGTGTGACTATTTACAAGTCCTATGATGTGCTTTCACCACTTCTATTCATTTGCAAACATTTGCACACAACTTTGTACCAATTCTGCACAGATTAAACCTCAGCTTTTCATTTTGTAACTACATTTTATTCTCTGGTGACATATTCCAACTATTAACTCCATGAGTTTGCTCATTATATTTAGTTCATAACAGTGAAATCATGCATTTGGCCTTTGGTTCCTGGCATACGTCAATCAACATAATGTCCTCCAGGTTCATCCATGTTGTCATATGCTTCACAATCTCATTTATTCTTACAGCTGAATAATATTCCATCGTGTGTATATACCATAGTTTGTGCATCTATTCAACATTTGATGGACACCTGGGCTGTTTCCACATTCTTGGCAATTGTGAATAAAGCTGCTACAAATAGTGGTATAGAGATGTCTTTTCATATACCTGCTCTAGATCTGGGTACATACCTATTGGCGGCATTGCCAGGTCACATGGAGATCTATATCTAATTTCCTTAGAAATTGCCAAACAGACTTCCACAGTGGCTGAAAAATTCTACATTCCCGCCAACAATGAATATGCACCGCTATCTCTCCATATCCTCTCCAGCACTAGTTGTTTTCTGTTTTTCAGTGGCCATCCTAGTAAGTGTGAAATGATATCTCATTGTAGCTTTGATTTACATTTCCTTAATATGCACTTGTGTTGAGCATTTTTTCATGTATTTTTCACCACTTATATTTCTTCTTTAGAAAAATGTCAATTCAGGTCTTTTGGTAAAAAATGATATTTCCTTATAGCATTGATTTGCATTTCCCTAATTGCTAGTGATTTTTTTCCATTAAAAAAATGATTGAAGTATATCACTCATACGTAAACATACATAAACAATACGTGTATAGTAAAAGTTGTGAACTTACTAAACAAACATGCATAACATCATACAGGGCTCTCATACCTCACCCTACCACCAATACCTTGTATTGTTGTGAAACATTTTCAACAAATGATGAAAGTGCATCCTTAAAATATTACTACTAACCAAAGTATCTTACATTTGGTGTATGTTTCCCCCAACCCACCCTATTATTATTTTTTTTATATAATTCAAACAGGAACATACATAAGCAACAAGTGTATAATAAAAGTTGTGAACTTACAAAACAAACATACATAACATTATAGAGGTGTTTTGTATGTCAACCCACCACCACCTTGCATTGTGAGGCATGTTACAAATTATGAAAGAATATCATCAAAATCTTACTAGTAACAATAGTTCATATTTTACTTTACATTTGGTATATTTTTCCCCAACCCACCCTATTATTTTTTAGAATATATTTTTATTACAGAAATTGTGAACTTACAAAACAATCATGCACATGTGTAAAATTCCCATACAAAACCCCTTCATCGACACACCACACTGTGGTAGAACATTTGTTACAGATTATGAGATAATATCATCAGCCTATTAACACCAACCATGGTCCATAACATACATTTGGCACACTTTTTCTATACTCCCCCATTATCAACACAGCACATCTTTGGCATAGATGCATGAATATTACAGTATTGTTGTTAACCACAGTCCATAGGTCACTCCAATTGTATTTTTCTCCATGCTTCTCCACATTCCCACCACCCTGCAATAGTGACACTAGTGATTTTGAACATTTTTAAATGTGTTTTTCACCCTTTGTATTTCTTCATTTAGAAAAATGTTTATTCCAGTCTTTGGCGCATTTTTAATTGGGTCATTTGTCTTTTAATTATTAAGTTGTAGGATCTCTTTATATATCAAGGATCTAGACCCTTCTCAGATGTGGAATTTCCAATTTTTTCCCATTGTGTAGGAAATGTTTAATTTTAAGGAGGTCCCATTTATCTACTTTTTCTATTGTTGCTTGTACTTTGGGTATAAGGTTTAAGAGACAACCACCTACTAAAAGATCTTTTAGATGTAACCCTATATTATCTTCTAGGAGTTTTTATGGTCCTGACATTTATGTGTAGGTCTTTTAACCATCTTGAATTGATTCTTGTAAAGGAAATGAGATAAGGGTCCTTTTTCATTCTTTTGGTTATGTATACCCAGTTCTCCCAGCATCATTTGCTGAAGACACTGTTCTGTCCCAGAAAAGTGGAGTTGGTAAGTTTACAAAAATCAGTTGACCATAGAGGTGCAAGTCTCTTTCTGAACTCTCATATGCATTCCAGTGATCATTGTAACTATCTTTATGCCAATATCATGCTGTTTTCACCACTGCAGCTTTATAATACACTACAAGGTGAGGAAGTTTGTCCTCTGACTTCACACTTCTTTTTAGGATATTTTTGGCTATTTGAGACCCCATCCCTTCCAAATAAATTTGGTAATTGGCTTTTCAATTTCTGTAAAGAAAGCTGTTAGAATTTTCGTTGAGATTGCATTGAATATATAAATCAGTTGGGATAGAATTGACATCTTCACAATGTTTGGTCTTCCAATCCATGACCACAAGATGAATTCCACTTGTTTATGTCCTTTTGATTTCTTTTAATAGTGTTTTGTTGTTTTCTAAATACAGGTCCTTTACATTCCTAGTTAAATTAAGTCCTAGATATTTAAGTCTTTTTCTTGCAATTGTAAATGGAATTTTTTCTTGATTTCCTCCTCAATTGCTCAATACTAGTGTATAGAAACACTACTGGTTTTAGGGTGTTGATCTTGTGTTTTGTTGATGACTGATTTTTGGTGTGTATCTTCTTGATCTGCAAATTTGCTGAATTCATTTATTAACTCTAAAAACTTTGTGATAGATATTTTGGAATTTTCTAAATATAGGATCATGTCATCCATGAATAGTGAGAGTTTTACCTCCTTTTTTCCAACTTGGATGATTTTTGTTTATTTTATTTTATTTTATTTTTGCCTAATTGCTCTAGCTAGAACTTATAGCACATTCTTGTATCCAGTGGTTGCAGTGGGAATCCTTGTCTTGTTCCCAATTTTAGAGGGAAACTTTCAACCTTTCCCCATTGAGTACAATGTTATCTGTGGGTTTTTCATATATGCCCTTTATTATGTTGGGGAAAATTCCCTCTATACCTATCTTTCAAAGTATTTTTATCAAGAAAGGATGCTGGATTTTGTCAAATGCCTTTTCTACATCAATTGAGATAATCACGTGGTTTTTTTACTTCGATTTTTTAATGTAGTGTATTACATTATTTGATTTTCTTATGTTGAACCATCCATGCGTACCAGAAATAAAAGCTACTTGATTATGGCGTATAATTCTTTAATATATTTTTGGATTTGATTTGCAACTATTTCATTGTGAATTTTTGCATCTATGTTCATTAGAAAGATTGGTCTGTAATTTTCTTTTCTTGTAGTATCTTTATCTGGCTTTGGTATTTAGGTAACGTTGGTTTCATAAAATCTGTTGGGAAATTTTCCCTCCTTTTCAAACTTTTGGAAGAGTTTAAACAGGGTTGGTATTAATTCTTTTTTTTTTTTTTCACTTAAAATTTATTAAAGTATATCATTCATAAATGAACATACATAAATAATAAGTGTTGGGAACTTATAAAACAAACATGCATAACATCATACAGGGCTCCCATACCTCATCCTACCACCAATACCTTGCATTGTTTTGAAACATTTGTAACAAATTATGAAAGAGCATCATCAAAGTATTACTACTCACTATAGTCCATATCTTACATTTGCTGTATTTTTCCCCCAAACCACTCTATTATCTTTTTGTTCATAAAACATACAATTTATCTAAAATGTTCAACCAATGGTATTGGGTATAACCGCAGAGTTGCGCATTCATCACTTCAATAAATATCAACGTATTTTCATGACTTCAAAAAGTTAAAAAAGCAAAAAACAAAGTATTATCATAATTGTATGTTAGCTTACTAACTACAAATCCTATAATGTGCTTTCACCATTTCTCTTCATTTCCAAACATTCACAAAAAAACTTTTTTGCACAGATTAAACCTCAGCTTTCCATTCTCAAACCACATTTTATTCTCTGGTGACTTATATTCTAGTTATTAACTCCATGAGTTTGCTCCTTATATTTAGTTCATAACAGTGAAATCATACAATAATTGTCCTTTTCTGCCTGGCTTGCTTCACTCAACATTATGCCCTCTAGTTTCATCCATGTAGTTATATACTTCTTAACTTCATTTATTTTTACAGCTGCATAATATTCCACCGTGTTTACACACTATAGTTTGTTTATCCACTCATCAGTTGAAGGACACCTGGGCTGCTTCCATCTTTTGGCAATCATGAATAATGCCACCATGACATTTGTGTGCAGATGTCTGTTCGTGTCACTGCTCTCAGTTCTTTCAGGTATATACCTAGTAGTGGTATGCTGGGTCACATGGTAAAACTATATTTAACTTCCCTAGGAGCAGCAAAACAGACTTCCACAGTGACTGTACCATTCCACATTCCCACCAGCAGCAAATATGCATCCCTATCTCTCCACATCCTCTCCAACACTTGCAGTTTTCTGTTTTGTTTAAACAAATCAATTTTATTGCTATGTATTAATAAAGCATTAATCCATCCTCGAATACAATCTATAATATTTGCTATAATCACATATTTGTGCATTCATCACCCCAATCATTCCCAGAGCACTTTCATACTCCTATAATAATAATAAAAATAAAAATAAAATAAAAAAACCTCATCATCTCTTAATCTCTTTGTGACTTGTCTGTCATACATAGCTGCTATACATTTTTCTTCTCTCTAGTATATTTGTATTTATATTTGGTATGCATATGCATATCACCCATATTCATGTTTTACATGAAGTTTTACTATCTTACACATTCCCATGTTACAGTTATTAGGCTCCCTTCCAGTAATATGCATGACCTCAGACTTTCCCTTTCAACCACAGTCATACCCATATAATAGCTATGCTAGTTACAAACACCATGATATAGTTTAACTGTATGTTTTGTTTTGTTTTGTTTTGTTTTGTTTTGTTTTGTTTTGTTTTGTTTTCATTTCAGGTTACAGCACTCCCTTTAGTATCTCTTGTAATTCTGGTCTCTTGGTAACATATTCTATCAGTTTTTGTTTATCTGTGAAGACTTTAGATTCACCCTCATTTTTGAAGGAGAGTTTTTCTTGATAAAGAATTCTTGGCTGGCAGGTTTTTTCTTTCAGTACCTTAAATACTTCATTACCACTTTCTTCTCACCTCCATGGTTTCTGATGAGAGGTCTGCATTTACTCTTATCGATTTTTCCCTTGTATGTGGTGCTTTGCTTTTCTCTTGCTGCTTTCAGAATTCTATCTTTATCTCTGATATTTGTCATTCTGAATAGGAGGTGTCTCAGGGAAAGTTTATTCAGATTTATTCTGTTTGGGGTGTGTTTTCCTTCTTGGACATTGATATTTATGTCCTTCATAAGGTTTGGGAATTTTTCAGTCATTATCCCCTCAAATATACTTTCTGCTCCTTTTCCATTCTCTTCTCCTTCTGGGACACTGATAATGTGAATGTGTGTTTTGCATTATCATTCAATTCTCAAAGATTCTGTTCCATTTTTTTCCAATCTCTTTTCTTTCTGTTCTCCTGCTTTTTACAGTTTGGATGTTCTGTATTCAAAATCACCAATTCTGGCTTCAAGCAATTCAAATTTGCTCTTATATGCCTCTAATATATTTTTAATCTCATCCATCATGTCTTTCATTCCCATAAGGTCTGTTATTTTTCTTTGCAGGTTTTCAAATTGTTCTTTATGCTCTCCCAGTGTCTTCTTAATACCCTTTGTTTCTTTAGTCATATTTTCTTTAAATTCTTTGAAGTGATTTAGGAGATTTGTGTGATTACCACTGATTGTCTTAAATCCTTCAGGATATTTGGTTAGTTCATTTGGGTGGGCAATCTCTTCCTGTTTCCTAGTATGGCTTGTAATTTTTTGTTGATATCTAGGCATCTGAATATGTTGGTGAATTCACTCTGATGGCCGATTTTTCTTTCTATTGCCTATTGTTTTATTTCACAGCTCTTTGATATTTGGTTCAACTCATTCTAAGATGTTAAAATTGCCCAGCATAAGTTATCAAAATCAGGCCAGGAGCCCACTAGTGGGGTGCATATTTCTCCCACGGATAGGATACAAAGAAAACTGACAAATCTTTGTCCATGCAATTTCCAGACTTCCCAGTAGATGATGCAAAGCAACAAACCTTTCTACAGTGATGTTTCAGTCTAAGCTTTCCTGTGTTCCTGGGTTGAATCTCCAGAGCAGAGGTTCAAAGTAGGTTCTGCTGGTCGAATTCACTGAAGAAAAGTATCCGACTCCCCTCCCTTTTCCTTTGAAACAGCTGACAGGGAGGAAGATGTCTGTTCTCTCAGTTGGCTGTAGTGAGCCAGGTGTTTTACCCCAGCCTAATGTCTTGGGGGTAGGGCAGAGGAATACTTCCTATCTGTCCCTGGGGCTTGGTAACTTACATTTATTGTTCTAGCTACTTCATCTCTCTGTCCCTCTCTGTCCTGGGAGTTGGGTAGCACTGTTCTGGTCTGCAGACCCCCAGAGCAGATCCCCAGGACAGTTTTTGTCTCTTTCTCCATTGTTTTTGTGAGAGCATTGAGCTCTGCCTTTTAGTTCAATGCCATCTTCCCATAACTCCTAATTCTTCTTAAAACGTTTAGTAGAATTCATCTGTGAAGCCATCTAGTCCTTGACTTTTCTTTTCTTTTTTTTTTTTTTTTTTTTTAGATTTCTTTATGGCTGATTCAATCTCATTAAATGTGATTGGTTTGTGGAATTCCTATCTTTCTTGTAAAGACAATGAAGTTGTTAGTGAATTTCTAGGAATTTGTCCATTTCAACTAGGTTGGCTACTTTCTTGGCATAAATTTTCTTATACTATCTTCTTATGATCCTTTTTATTTCTGTGCAGTCAGTCAAAATGTCCCTCCTTTCATTCCTGCTTTTAGTTATTTGCATCTTCACTCTTTTTCTTTGTTAGTGTAGCTAAAGCTTTGTTGATTTTCTTGATGGTCTCAAAGAACAAGTTTTTGGTTTTGTTTATTCTTGGGACCCAGCCCCCCACCCCACCCCCCAGTATTCAGCATGTAGCAGCCTGCAAGATCAAGAAAGGGGCTTTTTTCAGGACTTGGGGGCTGTCCTGAGTGACACTGCAGTGACAGATATAGGCCATTTTGTATCATCATATAAAATGCGGGGCTGTGTGTGAGAGAGTGTGGTCTACAATGTGAACTGTGGTCCATGTTTGGTGGCAAAGCTCCAAGATGTGATGTCTGTTGTGGGTGGTGTGCCACACTAATGAAAGATGTTTGTGTGGGAGGGTGTGGGAGGGGTGGGAGGTGGGGCATATGAGAATCCCTACAATTTTTGTGTAACATTTGTGTAATAACTTTTTTTAAAAAGTTATTATAAAATAAATAAATAAATAAAATGTTGTAAAAAAAATACACATTCCATTAAAAAAAAAAAAATCAGAGATGTAAAATGATGGAGAGCTTGCACATAGCCATACTAAAGTAGTGAGAATATCACTACTTTATGATATGAGTCAAAGTAGTGAATTTTATTTTTCTCTTAGTGTGTCTTAACTCTTTTTGTGTTTGTCAGCTTGTTCATTGTGTATTTTCATACCTCCACATGGTAGTATTAAATTAGCAAATGAAAATTCTTAAAATAGCTCTATTCATATTGCTAAAACTTAAATGTGTGCTTATATAGGTAAATGAGTACTCCTGAATCCTAAATCAGAGTAGCCAAGCAGGATAAAAAGTCACATAAAATCTGAATAAAAAAAACTATTTAAAGGAAAGAAACTAAAAAGTTTATCCAAATTCCCCCACAATCTTTCAATAGCTTATTGTGCCCCCAAGGTCTTCTCCTAAACTTGACTGAATTCCAGGGACTCAATAAAACCAATTAAGGAAATTAAGGGGATATGCTTGGTGTGGAAAGATAGGGGATATGTGAGCTTAGCCAAGATTTCTGACTACTAACTGTAATTTAAAATAATAGGGACAGAGGGGATATTACAGAATAAACCTTGTATAGTCTGTCCTCTAATTCCCCAACTAAATTTTAGTAGCTTTTAAGATGACAGTAATAATCTAATGGCCAAACTTCAGTAAGTAAAGAAAAAATTCTTGAAAGCTATGGAAAGATTTTTATAAAATATGATTAAAACAAATAAAACAATTATTATATATTCCAAAACTTGGCAGTCAGTATGCTTTTAAGGTTATTCACAATTTTAGAATTTTATTAATTAAAAGAGGTTTTAGCCTCCTGTGTAGGAAAAAAAGGAAAAAGAACATCTCTTGCATAAACAAGTCTTTGTAAACTTAATTCATTTTCTAAGTGATGAACGTGCCTATAAGATAAAAGAACGTCTCACTCAAGTACTGTCTTTACTTTGCTTGCCATATGTTTATCTTATTGTTAACTCTACTGTCTTTGCAAGTTTGTGTCTAGGGCAGTGCCTCTCCTCTTACCTCTCCTAGCAGTTCTGGGCATAACCACCACTGTGGTTACTGGAGGTGGCAGTTTCCTAGACAGCATTTGAAACTTACAAGATCAAGCCCTTCAGCTTCCAGAGGATGTAGCCTCGGAAGGCACTTGGCCTTTCTCATTCCTATAGTCCATTATGTTATGGCTGGCCCCCGTTTTGGGGCTGTTTACAACTATTTTCTTTATCCTCTAATAAGACCATGTATCTTCAAAATTCTAAGTTTATTTCTTCCAGAATCAATGCCTTCCAGAACAAGGTATTAGTCATGTGGGGATTTCATCCAATTCCAACCACAGGGCAGGACTTTCCTTTTCTCAACCTCAGTAGAACAACCAGAGAGTTTCACACCTCATCAAGCAGGAAACTTCTGCCCTTAACCAGTAGGAAGCAGCTACAGAAGAATAAGAGTGTAAAGTCTCTGAGGGGGTAGTTGAGACAGGTTAGTAAAGGGAATGAGGGAAAGCAGCTGGTCAGAATAAAACCCGCCAAAAACTCTGGTCCAGTTTGAAAGTCCTGGACTCAAAAGAAGTCCTGGAGAACTCCAAACAGAAAGGCATCCCCACTGGTTCCCTGAAAGCTGACATGTGAAAGTAGAAAGACAAACAATCAGGTCAGCAAATAGCTGGGAACCTATGTGTGTTCTGATAGCTTTTATTAGAGGACGTCTGTTATTCTGTTATCTTTTCTACCGTTGCTATGGAATATGAATGCAATGCTTGTCCTATGGTCAGTGTAAGCTGCTACATAGGGGTGGATTGTGGGGACCCAAAGCCCTCCCCAGCAAGTCTGTGTGACCTAGACATATGTTAAAGATTAACAACCCCCCCACACACACACACAGGGAAGAAAATGTATAGATGTTGTTGTAAACTAATTTTCCCAAAGCAGTAAATGTCCTTCTCACGAGCACAGTGAAAACATCACCATACCCCATGTGTACACTTTATGTGACCCTAGCAGAAACGCTGTTCTCATACCCTATGGAATGTCCTTGTTAAGAAACCCCTAATATATCACCCTTTATTTTCTCATCTCTTTGCAGACCACTAACTTTATTCTCTGAACTGCCACCATCAGAGATTCTTTCCTGTCTACAAGTCCTAATAAAGTTTATGCCTGATTGAGTACAAGGTGTGTTCTTTGGTCTCATGGCCTTACCAACTCAGGAGTTGGTTTGTAACATTTATTTTCTCTATTCGTTTGTTCTCAATTTAATTTATTTGCATTCAACTTTGTTATTAGTTCTTTCGGTTTGCTTTGGGATTGTTTTCCTGCTGTTTTTCTATTTTCTTCATATGTTCTCTTAGCTCTTTTATTTTAGCTCTTTATTTTTTTTTAATATAGGCATTTGGGGCTATAAATTTCCCTCTCAGCACTGTCTTCACTGTATCTCATGTTTTGATAAATAGTGTTCTCCTTTTTATTTGTCTCATAATATCTACTAATTTCTCTTACAATTTATTCTTTGACTCACTGACTGTTTAGGAGTGTGTTGTTTAACCTCCATATATATTTGCAGATTTTCCCACTTCCCACCTATTCTTGATTTTCCAGGCTCATTTCAACATGATCAGAAAATGATCTTTGTATAATTTCAATCTTCTTAAATATTGAGAGTTCTTTTGTGGCCTGACATGTGGTCTATTGTGGAGAAAGATCCACGAGCTCTTTAGAAGAATGTATAACCTGCTATTTCTCTTTTCAGTTTTCCTAGAGTTTGCCTGATGTATTTCGGGGTTCCCTGGACAGCTGCATAGATATATATGACTGTAACTCTTTCCTGGTGGATTGTCCCTTTTATTAATATATAATGAAATTCTTCATCTCATTACTTTTTTGCTTTTAAAACCTGTTTTGTCTGGTACCAGTATGGCTACCCCTGCTCACTTTTGGTTACTGTTTGAATGAAATACCTTTTTTGAAACCTTTCACTTTCAGTCTATTTGCATCCTTCAGTCCACAGTAAGTCTCCTGCAGACCACGTATCGGTGGCTCATATTTTTCTTTTTCCATTCTGGCAGCCTATGTCTTTTGATTGGAGAGTTCAATCTGTTAACATTCATTTTTATTACTGCATAGGCATTACTTACTTCAAACATTTTATCCTTTGACTTTCATATGTCTTATTTTAGATTTGTCTGCATTTTTAACATTTTGGTTACCCTTTTGGGTAGTTTTCACTCCTACACTCTCCTCCAAGCCTCTCTTTCTTGTCTTTTCTTTTCTAGCTGCAGAACACCCTGTAGTGTTTCTGGCAGAGCTGGATTCTTGTTTACAATCTCTCTGAGTTTCTGAGTTCTGTGAATATCTTAAACTCACAATCATATTTGAAGGAGAGTTTGAAGGATACAGAATTCTTAGCTGGCAGTTTTTCTCTTTCAGTAACTTAATTATATCATACTACTGCCTTCTCACCTCCATGGTTTCTGCAGGTTAAACCACACTAAGACTTACTGGACGTCCCTTGTATTTGATTTTTCACTTCTTCCTCGTTGCTTTCAGAATTTTCTCTTTATCTTTGGCATTGGCATTCTGAATATTATGTGTCTTAAGTAGGTCTATTTGGATTTATTCTAATTGGATACGATATGCTTCCTGGACACATACATTCATGTCTTTCATGAGAGTTGGGAACTTTTGAGCCATTATATCCTCATTTACTCTTTCTGCCAATTTTCTGTTATCTTTTTCTTCTGGAACTCTCATAATGCACATATTGAAGTTCCTTAGCCTCTGCTCATTTTTTTTTCCATTCTTTTCTCTCTCTGCTCTTCTTTCTTTTCAATTTTAGCTCTTCTGTCTTCTAAGCCACTGATTCTTTCTTCCAAGATTTCAAATCTGCAGTTCTATGTGCCTATTGTATTTTTACTCTCACTTATTGTGTCTTTCAGTCCCATAAATTCTGTTATTTTTCCTATCCAAGATTTCAAATTTTTCTTCATGATCACTCAGTGTCTTCATAATGCCAATTATTTCTTTCATCATGTTATCCTTTGATTCCATCATATGATTTAGGAGATTTGAATAAATATCATTGATTACATGTTTCAAGTACTCTGTCTCAACTGGATCTTTGATTTGTTCCTTTGCCTCAGTCATATTTTCCTTTTCCTTAATATGAGTTGTAATTTTTGATGATGTATAGACACTAGATTATGATGCTGAATTTACTCTGATTTTCAGTTTCTCTCTCTTGCTTAGGGATTTACTGTTATGTAGCTGTGTGCTATCACCTTCTTTGATTCTTAGTTCACCTTGTTCTAGATATTTAGGTTTGCTCCTCTATCTGCTCAAACAAGGGCTAAAGAACTAGTAATGAGGTGCAAGCCATTTTCCAAAGGACTTGGAGATGGGTTCAGTAGACATCAGGTTGCCTCATATATTTTCCTATTCATTGCATGCACATTCATGGCTTGCCAGCAGATGGTGTTCTTTGGCAGATTTCTCAGCTCAAACCCCAGATGCTAGAAGGAAATGTATTCTTTGTAACCCTGCCCAGGGAGGCAGTGCAGAAGCAATGTCCCTGAGAGTGGACCAAGCATCATAAACAAACTTTCCCAGAAGCTGCTCTTCTCCCATGGCCAACCTTACCCTCTCTCCCTCTGCATTCTTAGCATCAAGCCCAGGGCAGTAGAGAGGGTATTTAAGAAGGAAAATTATCTTTAGTTCCCTGCTGTTTACTCCCAAGGTGGAGGGATGGGTGCCAACAGCTGTTGCTACAGCTTTACTCATGGGATTTTTCCAGTCATCCAATCTTTTCCTTTGTCCTTCTCTCTTCTGGGTGGTGTCTAGCATTCCCCTTGTGGCCTAAGCCCTAGAACAGTTTTCTAGACTGTTTCTCCTTGTCTGGTTATATTTCTGGAATAGAAGTGAGCCCTCTGCCTCTCTAATCCTCCATCATCTCAGAAGTCTCTATTCTATCAACATTTTGCATTAATCTGTTGGCACTAGGGAGGCTCATAACTGGGATTCATGTCCCACGTTGGGGTGGGGAAATGTGGTGAAATTATTTGTTGTGTTTGGCTTAAAGAGAGGTTACATTTGAGCAACAAAGAATTTTGGGGGGTAACTTTAAACATTAATTAGAATTAGGCATTACAGAAATAAATTTTATAAGTGCAAGCCTGAAGATTAAATGTTTGGTTTTTAACATTTTTATGAGACAAGGTTCATATATTCCAGAGTATATTTTATACATTTTTTATAGTTTCAAAGGGTAATAACCTATGTTTTTTTAAAAAGGAGCAGATGTTAGGTTTAATAAGATTATAGGTAAAGCTTTGGCTATGGTAGATTGAGTGATTCCATAAATTTACTTTTCTTGACAATTGAGAATGGTAGGGACAGGGAAGCCTCTGGTTGATGGGTAAGACCTGTATAGTTCTTTGATCATTGTTTCAGTAAGCTGGAAACCCTTATTGCTTGAAAGAATAGCAGGAATTCCCCAAGTGGGGATGTTCAATAGTTTTATTTTTAGCTACTGTGAGAGCAGTAGATTTGTGACAAGGAAAATCTTCTATCCATTTAGAAAAAACATATGACAACAAAGACATATTTATATCCTACAGAAGTATGTAGCTGTATAAAGCTCATTTAAAGATGTTTAATAGGACTCAGTTAGTTAAGGCGCCTGACTCTGTCTTATTTTTAAACTTTTACTAATATTAGGTTAATAGATACCTAGAACACAATTTATATACTCACTTTGTTTTACAGCCAAACTTCCTTTTTATTAAAGATGCATCTCTGACTTGCAGCTGACTGAACACAATTTCAGAGAAGTATTTGAGTAAAGCAATGTAGCTGACAAGGAAATTTAGTTGTTTCTGTGACATGTAGCATTTTTAATAATAAATACAACAGTGATTAATAACACTATATTGTTGTTTAATATCATGCAGATCAGAATCAGGATATATTATAAGCAATGAGAATAAAATCTTTATGAATTTTTACAATCTTTAAATATTTATATGAACAAAACTTCACTTATACAAATTCAACCAACAGAAGGTTAAAGAATTCTTCTTGGTTTGACGTTTCTCATGCAATTTATAATATATCAAATATACTTAAATATTTCTAGTATATCTCCTCTTACAAAGTGAAAGAATAAATCTTTTGTGATAGTTTAAAATAAAAGATTTCCTTTAAGGTTTGATTTTGGGATGGGAAAATGAAAGAGTTGTCAGGGTTGAATATTATGTGAAGCAGGAAACTGGGTCACTGCGAAATAACATTTGGTTCCTTATTTAACCAAAATGACAATAGAAGGGCAAATGGGAGTGAATATGACTGTAAGTAAATGACTTAGGACTTCCAGGATGATGGCATTGAAGTAGGTAGACAGAGCCCAGCTATCTCTCAAAAAACTGTGGAGAAAGTGCAGAAACCTACCCAAAGGAGCTGCTTTGGGGATTTACAGAGCTTGCGGGTACTGTGCATCATCCAGGAGGGAGCAGGACAAAGGGAAATAGACGCCAAGGGAAAACTGTGAGTTACTCACCCTTGCAGCTGGAAATGGCTCATATGCACCACCCTCAAGGCAAATGACCTCAGTGGAACATCTGGCTCATTGCAGCTAGCTGAAAGGGAAGGAGTGCTCCCTGCAAAGGAGAGGGGTCTAGTGATGGGTAGAGAGTGCTTTCTTTTTTGTGGGTTTGGCCAGCTGAGCCCCCTTTGAATCTTAGGGAGAAGGCGAGGGGGGATCTGATCAAGCAGTATGTCACACCCAGCTGTTCTGGGAAGGAGAGGAACTAGGTCAGGGAGGGAGTGGAGACAGGTACCAGCAAACTGTAAGAAGCCCAATTTGCCTGAGGGAATAAGGTGGGAAGAGTCAGATAAGTTTTCCGAAGCCCACTTAACCTGTGGAGTGTGTGTAGCTCAGTGTAGGAGTTCCTGCTTTGCTTGTAGGGGGTCCCCAGTTTGATTCCCAGTACCTCCTAAGAGAAGGGATCCAGAGAGTGATCCATTGGATTATCAAGCACCAAGCTAGTTCCTTATGATAGGGAACATATAGACTGAAAAAAATTTTAAGTTTATTTGGATCTGTTACTTTTACCTTTATATACTTATATACAGACAACTACACAATACTGTTAAAGAAAATCAAAGAAGACTTAAATAAATGGAAGAATATTCCCTGTTCATGGATAGGAAAACTAAATATCATTAAGATGTCTATCCTACTCAAGCTAATCTACAGATTTTATGCAATCCCAATAAATTTCACCACAGCATTTTTTAATGAATTGGAAAAACTAACTATGAAATTTAGGTAGAAGGGTAAGAGGCCCCAAATCACCAAGGACATATTGAAAAAGAAAAATGAAATTGGAAGTATCACACTACCTGACTTTAAAACATACTACAAAGCTACAGTGGTCAAAACTGCATGGTATTGGCACAAGGATAGACATACTGATCAATGGAACAGAATTGAGAGTTCTGATATAGATCCTCGCATATACAGTCATCTAATATTTGACAAGGCCACCAAGCTCACCCCACTGGGAGACAATGGCCTCTTCAACAAATGATGCTTGGAGAACTGGATATCCATATCCAAAAGAATGAGAGAGGAACACCATCTCACACCTTATACAAAAATCAACTCAAGATGGATCAAAGATTTAAATATAAGAAACAAGACCATAAAGACCTTTGAAGATAATGTAGGGACCTTGTAATAGGAAATAGTTTCATGAACTTCACACCCAAAGCACAAACAGCAAAAGAAAAAAACAGATAAATGGGATCCTCAAAATTAAAAAACATTTACACCTCAAAGGACATTATCAACAAAGTAAAAAGGCAGCCTACCCACTGAAAGAAAATATTTGGCAACCATATATCTGATAGGAGCCTAATATCCTGCATATATAAAGAAATCCTACACCTTGAAAATAAAAAGACAAACACCCCACTTAAAATAAAATGGGCAAGCAACTTGAAAAGACATTTTCTAAGGAGGAAATACAAATGGCTAAAAAGCACATGAAAAGATGTTCAACATCATCAGCTATTATGGAAATGCAAATCAAAACTACAATGAGATATCATCTTACACCCATTAGAATGGCAGCTATTAGAAAAACAGCAGACTGTAGGTGTTGGAGAGGATGTGGAGGAATGGGAACCCTCATCCACTACTGGTGGGATTGTAGAATGGTCCTGCCATTGTGGAGGACAGTTTGGCAGTTCCTCAAAAAACTAACAATAGAACTTCCATATGATACAGCAATTCCACTGCTGGAAATATACCCAGAAGAATTGAAAGCAAAGACACAAACAGATATATGCACAGCAATGTTCATAGTGGCATTATTCATTATTGCCAAAAGTTGGAATCAACCCAGGTGCCCATCAACAGAGGAATGGTACATACAAAGTGTGGTACATACATACAATGGAATACTACTCAGCTGTAAGAATGAATAAAGTTCTATCACATGGGATAATATGGATGAATCTTGAGGACCTTATGTTGAGTGTAGCAAGCCAGGCATTGAAGGCTGAATACTACACGACCTCACTGATATGAATTAAGCAAATTTAGCAGACTCAGAGAGCTAGAGTCTGGAAGATAGGTTTACAGGAAATAGAAAGGGAGAAGAAAGTTGTGATCCAACACCCATATGGACATAATCTATGGTAAGGTGAAAGTGTGTAGATGCGTATTGAAGGGATATGACAAGAGGGTAGTGATATTATTGGGTTGGGTATTGCAGTGTTGACAGGTGGGTAGATTGGGAAGGGTGGTTTGGAAGGTCCTGGGTACTGGAGAGAGGGTTGGGAGAGGAACCAAGTGAACAGTGGGGATTTGTGGGGTTTTGTTTGAAAGTACAAAGTTGGGAATGCTCTTATGGCCATATGACAAGGAAGGGTTACTGGTTTAAGGTATTGGATGGGGGTGGCATTCAGGACAGGGAGCACCTGGAGCAGGCTTCTAGGGAGTGTGTGAGTGATGATTCTGTCATAATATGTTGTATCAGTGGGTGGAGACCCACATAATGAGTGGGAAGGCATTGGACTCCCATCCTCGGGAGAACCAATTTGTTCACAAATAGACTGGTGGGAGACTCTCAAGTGCATGGACAGTTCCTAATAAGGAAGGACCTCAGTCTGTTGCATGTAACTATGAATCTTGTCATACAAGGAGTGAAGCCAGTTTGTCGCTGTGGGCTCCGAGGGGAAGAGGAGGGAGGAATAGAATAGACTGAACAGAGAGTATTTAGTGGGCAGCGGAAGTGTTTTACATAATCTTACAATGATGGACACAGGACATGGTAAATATCATCAAAATTTATAAAAGTGTATGGTCTAAAATATAAACCATAATGTAAACCATTGACCATGTTTAGTAGCTTTGTTTCACTGTTTGTATATCAGTTATAACAAAGATACCATCCACATATAAATGTATAAAATGTATTAATATAGAGGGGGAGAAAGCAGGGGGATGTTGGATATGAGAGTCTCCTGTCTTCTGTGTGTGACTTTGCTGTGACCTACAACTTCTTTGAAAACAGAATGAAAAATACTGAGACACTGGAGAAAGAGTGCGTGAAGGTGCCACGGTACATACAGGACACCAGATATTGAGGTGATGAAAAGCAAAATGTCACACACACAAAAATTTTTTCTATATTTTTCATTTTTTATTACTATCCCATACTTTAATATTATTGTATTTTTTGTTTTTTTAAGTTTTATGTATTTTATTTCTTATATTTAAACTTATTTTTATTTCATATTCCTATTAATTGTATCCAGCTATTATAATGTCTTCATTTTTGAAGACACTTTGGATCATAGAAGGGTTACAACTGGGGTGGGGGAGGATCATTGGTGTGGGGTGTCAATGATGGGGGATGCATGGGAGGAAGTTCACCTGAGCATACACGTAAGGCATGCAAAAATGCATAAATGTTCATGGGACATTGTCACAGTGGGTGGAGACTCACACAATAACTGAGAGAATACTGAATTCCCATCCTGTAGAGCCGTGCCACATTCTCTAAGGGAGCAGCAACAGTCCCCCAATTGCAGGGGCAGTAACTGGTGAAGGAGGATGATCTACTGATGGACCCTTGATATTGATGACTAGGCTTATGAGGCTTTGCTCTTGAAATTGAAACTTAGCCTATTGTTTTGGGGGGGCCTAAGGGTTGCCTCCTGAGAGCCTTCTTGTTGCTCAAATGTGGCCTCTCTCTAAGCCAAACTCAGTGTATGAATACATTACCTTTCCCACCGTGGGACATGACTCCTAGGAATGAGCCTCCCTGGCACCATGGGATTGCTACCAAGCACCAACTAGCAATGCAATTAGAAAAAGACTTCAAACAAAAGGTGGAAAAGCTAAAGACAAATGAGTTTATATGCCTAAGAGACTTCAAAGTGAGCTGGGAGTTCATCCCAGAGTAACACTCACGCACATCTCATCAGGATCTCATAGACTTCCAAAGTGGATACTTCCCCAAATAGTGGGGCTCCTAAGGGCTCTGGGGACACCCAGGTCCTCTGGTCAGTGTGGATAGCTCCGGAGTTTGGTGACTTGCCAGTGGGCCCTACTTTGGAGTTTGTGCTCCTGAGAATGATTAAGTTGGACTCAATTATGTCTTCCCTGCACATAGCTCATCTGTCAATTCTATTTAAACCTTTACTTGGTAATGGAGTTTATAGGTGTATATCCAGATACTCGAGTCTTTGTTCTGTCCATGTGCCTGCGGGGCCCAGAACCTCAGTAGAGTAGCAACACCTATTCTACAGCTCATTGTACTCACCCAGGACAACCAGCATGGAGATGATGATGGGCAATGGCCGTCCCAGGGAATGGAGAGTGTCTGCAATTGCAGGCAGGATAGTCCCATCCATCTTTCCCATGGGATATAAGCCCCCTCTCAATTGGAGGTGGAGTGGATGGCACCATCACAGAATCCTCGGGATTGGGGAAAGAGCTATGGACTAGAACGGACTTAATGGTATTATACTATGGACATATTGGGGGGGACAGATGTGGCTCAAATGGTTGGGTGTCTGTCTCCCATATGGAGGGACCTGGGTTCAATCCCCGGGACCTCCTGTGAACAACAACAACAAAAATTTCCTGCTCTAAGGACATATTGTGATTCTAACAATGGAAGAAATTACAACATTGATATGGATCCAGTGACCACTAGAGGCTCTGTGGGCAGGGAAAGGGAAAAACAGTTGTAATACAGGGGCTTTTTCAGAACTTAGGAATAGTCCTGAGTGACATTGCAATGACAGATATAGACTATTTTATATCATCACATAACGTGCAGAACTGTGTGGGAGAGAGTGTATTCTACAATGTGAACTATGGTCCATGCTTAATGGCAAAGCTCCAGGATGCCTTTATCAATTGCAATGAATGTGCCACACTAATGAAAGATGTTCATGTGGGAGGGTGTGGGAGGTGTGGGGAGTGGGCCAGATGGGAATCCCTATATCTTTTGTGTAACATTTATGTAATCTAATCATCTTTCAAAAAAATACACTAGGGGCATATAAGAGCAGATATGAATTCCTCGAAGAGAGAATTAGTGATTTTGAAGATAGATAGAACATCTGAACTGGAAACGACAAGAGAACAGAAAGAGAATAGAAGAGAAAAAAATGGAACAGGGTCTCGGAATTGAAGGATAGTGTGAAACACAAAAATGTATGCATTGGGAAGCAGCTGTGGCTCAATCAGTAGGGCTCCTGTTTACCATATGGGAGGCCCCGGGTTCGGTTCCTGGGGCCTCCTGGTGAAGGCAAGCACGCCCGCACAGCGTGGTTAGCTGACCCAGCGAGCACAAGCAGCAAGGGGGGGATAAATGAATAAATAAATAAAATCTTTAAAAAAAAAAAATGTATGCCTTATCAGTGTCCCAAAAGGAGAAGAAAATGGAAAAGGGACAGAAAGAATATTTGAAGAAATAATGACTAAAAAGTTCCCGAACTTTACAAAGGCATAAATATCAGTATCCAAAAAGGACAGCGCACCTCAAACAAAAAATGCAAAGAGACTTACTCTAAGACACCTACTATTTAGAATGACAAATATCAGAAATAAAAAGTAGATTCTGAAAGCAGCAAGAGAAAAGCAAAGCATCACAAATAAAAGAAACCTCTATAAAATTAAATGCAGACCTTTCATCAGAAACCATGGAGGAGAGGAGAAAGTAGTATGATGTATTTAAGGTACTGAAAGAGAAAAACTACCAGCCACGAATTCTGTGTCTGACAAAGCTGTCCTTCAAAAATAAGGGAAAGTTCAAAGTCGTCACAGAAAAACAAAAAATGATAGCATATGTTACCAAAAGACCAGAATTACAAGAGATACTAAAGGGAGTGTGGCAGCTTGAATGGAAAAAAAACAAGAGCAAGAATCTTGGAGAAGAGTGTAGAAATGAAGATTATTAGGAAGGGTAAATTAAAGGGTAAAAAGATAGACAATAGTACAATATGAAAATAGGAAGCCAAAAGTCAAAATGGTTGAAGTAATGCTTTTACAATAATAACATTGAATGTTAATGGCTTGAATTCCCCAATCAAAAGACAAAGATCAATAGAATGGATAAAAAAATATGAGCCATCTATATGTTGTCTACAAGAGAGTCACCTCAAACATTAGGACACAACCAGGTTAAAACAGCAAGGACGGGGAGGGGCCAAGATGGCGTTAGTGTAGGAGGGCACACACTGCAAGCTCCCAGAGTAAGGCGGATTGTAGACGGGGTCCTGTCCGGGGGTCTGTGCTGTGCACGCGTGGAGTGAGAAGCTTGGGACATCTATCTGCGCGGATCGGCAGCGTGGACCGAACGGTGGAGATTCGTGAGTTTTGAGGCTGCCGGTGGAGGTTGGCACAGGCGGCTGAGCCCCGCGGTTAGGGGAAAAAAAATAAAACGGCCATTTGGAGCCCCGGGCGGGGCGAAAAAGTTTTTTATTTTCTGGGGATCTGGCTGCCTGGCGCCCCTTGGATCTTGTGTGAACAGAGCAAACGAACTAATCAGCACCCAGTGAACCGGAGGGGGATTTTGGTCGGGGAACGGAGCTGATTTCCCTAGCCACCCAGGGATAAGACCCAGACCGCTGCGAAGCCCGGAGGAAGGGACACTTCCCAAAAAAGGGAGGGTTCGGTTGGAAGACAGGGAAGGGTATTTTATATTTTTAGACATCGATCTGGCTGCCTGCACCGCCCCATAGCTTTGGGGAGCAGATAAGCCGACCTGAAGCAGCATCAGGCTGAGAGCAAACGCGAATCTGCAATCAAACTGATTTACTGAGCAGCCCGGTGATGCTCGAGCTCGGTGCCAGAAGGGGCGGAATCCGCCATCTTTAGCACTCCTCACTGACTAACATCAGAGCTTCAGCTAACCTGGGGAGTCCGGAAAGTGGGACGTGCTTAATTAATTTCCACGGGCCCAGCTAGGGTCCCTTCCGTAAGGGGGTTGGTCTAGAGGAGGAATTATTTTGGGTCCTGCATTTGGCTAAAAAAAAAAAAAAAAAAAAAAAGTGAGGTCACCTCAACAAATGAAAAATAAATTCTTTTTAATTTAGTTTAATAGCTAAAAGCTGCTTCAGGACCTGCATATAGAACACTGTGGGGAAATTCATTGATAAACACAAGTAGGCAGGAAGGATCCACGTGGACCCTAGGAGAATCATTTACCCCCCTTAGCTCTGTTTGACTACTTGCCTGTGTGGATCTGTGGTTTCTCTCTGTTACTTTCCGGTCTATTGCTATTATTCCCGCTTCCTCCCCCCTTCCTTTTCCCTTCTATTTTTTTTTTTTTAAATAGGTGCTGCCAGCTGGTCGCTTCTTTGCTGGGCTTCTTATTCAGTAATTTCCCACTTGCTGTATGTATTGATTCTGTATTACAAACTATCACTTATCCTTCCTGCATCTTTCTGCCTACTGTTTTCTGTTGTGGCTCTTAGAGACAACATTTTTTAATAGGCCCGCAACTTAAGGGTGTCAATTTCTATCCCATCTATTTTGTTTTCTTCTTCTTTTTTCTTTTTTTTTTTTATTAGTATTAACTTTTTCCTTTCAGACCTTTCTCTACTATTTCTCTCCCTCTTCATAATTCTAGCCTTCTAAATCACTATATATATAAATTCTTCCATTTGTTTTCCGAGTCCATTGTAGGAACTCCATATTTTTTCCTAGTACTCTACACTGCCTACACAAGTTAAATATTCATCGCATTAAGTCTCATTTTGCCCCTCTTCTAACTTTTATCAATATTTCTATTATCCTTCTGTCTTCCTTACATCTTTTGATTCTTCTGGCCCTAACCCTTTGCCTTCAAGGGAACATAGAAAGAAGCAAGGAAATAAAATAAGAAGAAAAACTGCCAAAGAGAGAACTTAACTCACACGCAGAACCAACAGCTAAATAAAATTCCAGAACATAGAGAAAAGATAATCAACTGAACAAACCCATCAAGATAATATGATGACCAGAGGGCAACAGAAAAATACAAATGACTCTGAGAAACTGGAAAACATAGACCAGTCCAGTGCACAAAATAAAAACCAGGAAGCAATGCAGTACATCGAACAACTAATCAAAGCTATCCAAACAAATATCATGGACCAGCTTAAAGAACTGAAGAAAGAGATTAAGGATATAAAGAAGACACTGGGAGAACATACTGAAGAAATAGCTAACACACCTAAAAAGGTAATGGATATGATGGCGAACAAAGACACAGGTCAAGAAATGAAAAAGACGCTGGACTCACATGGCAGCAGAATTGAACAGGCAGAGGAAAGAATTAGTGATATGGAAGAAAATACAGTTGAAATCAAAGAGATTGTAGAAAAGATAGACAAAAAGATAGAAAAATTCCAGTATGGTCTCAAGGAATTAACCGATACTGCAAGACGCACACACATACACATTATGGGCATCCCAGAAGGAGAAGAGAAGGGAAAGGGAACAGAAGGAGTGTTGAAGGAAGTTATGGCTGAAAACTTCCCAACTCTATTGAGAGAGATGGATGTGCAGATCCAGGAAGCACAGCGCACCCCAAATAGTATAAATCCCAACAGGCCAACTCCAAGACATATACTTGTCAAACTGTCCAATGCTCAAGACAAAGAGAAAATACTCAAGGCAGCAAGAGAAAAGAGAACCATCACATACAAGGGAAGCACAATAAGATTAAGTGCTGATTTCTCAGCTGAAACCATGGAGGCAAGAAGACAGTGGTATGACATAGTCAAAACACTAAAAGAAAAAAACTTCCAGCCACGAATTCTCTACCCAGCAAAATTGGCATTCAAAAATGATGGAGAGTTCAAAATATTCACAGATAAACAGCAATTAAGAGAGTATGTCAAGAAGAAACCAGCACTTCAAGAAATACTAAAGGAATCCCTACAAATTGAAAGGAAAAAACAAAGGAGAGAGAGTTGGAGGAGAGTTTAAAAACAACTGAAAACTCAAAAAGAGAAACAAAACAACATATGACATACATTAACCCAAAGAAAAAATGACTGAAATAAGAAATTCATTACGAGTAATAACACTGAATGTTAATGGATTAAATTCACCAATCAAAAGACACAGATTGGCAGAATGGATAAGAAAATATGATCCATCTATATGCTGTCTACAAGAAACCCACCTTAGGCCCAGGGATTCAAGGAGGCTGAAAGTGAATGGCTGGAAAACCATTTTACAAGCTAACAATAGCCAAAAAAGGGCAGGAGTAGCTATTCTAATATCAGACAAAATAGACTTTAAATGCAAAACTATTGTAAGAGACAAAGATGGACACTACATATTAGTAAAAGGAGTAATCTCTCAAGAAGAGAGAACAATCATCAACATTTATGCACCTAATCGAGGTGCCTCAAAATACGTGCGGCAAACTCTGGAAAAACTAAGAGGAGAAATAAATTCCTCTACAATTATAGCAGGGGACTTCAACACACCACTATCATCATTAGACAGAACATCTAGGCAGAGAATCAATAAAGAAACGAAGGCACTCAACAATACATTAGAAGATTTGGACTTAATAGACATATACAGAACACTTCACCCAAATACAGCAGGATTTACATTCTTCTCCAGTGCACATGGAACAAACTCCAAAATAGACCACATGCTAGGCCCCAAAACAACACTCAATGAATTCAGAAAGATTGAGATTATACAAAGTAATTTCTCTGACCACAACGGAATGAAGTTGGAAATCAATAAGGGCCAGAGAAACAGGTTAGGCACAAGGATATGGAAGTTAAACAACACACTCTTAGACAAACAGTGGGTCAAAGAGGAAATTTCAAAAGAAATCAGTAACTACCTTGAAACTAATGAAAACAACAACACAACATATCAAAACCTATGGGATGCAGCGAAAGCAGTCCTGAGAGGGAAGTTCATAGCCATAAATTCATATATTAAAAAAGAAGAAAGAGCTAAAATTGAAGACCTAACTGCACACTTGGAGGAATTGGAAAAACAACAACAAACTAAACCTAAAGGAAGTAGAAAACAGGAAATAACCAAGATTAGAGCAGAACTAAATGAAATGGAGAATAAGAAAGCACTGGAAACAATAAACAAAACCAAAAGCTGGTTCTTCGAGAATATCAACAAAATTGACAAACCCTTAGCCAGACTAACAAAGAAAAAGAGAGAACAGATGCAAATACATAAAATAAGGAATGAGCAAGGTGATATCACTACTGACCCCACAGAAATAAAGAGTATCATAAGAGGATA
>JAKSZT010016779.1:621147-646540 GCA_026826555.1 Tolypeutes matacus | reverse complement strand
AGGTGTAATATGGGGACATTTTCAGGACTTGGGAATTGTCCTGAATGACATTGCAATGGCAGATACAGGTCATTGTATATCTTGTCATAACTTACAAAATTATGCAGAAGAGAGTGTAAACTACAATGTAAACTATAATCCACACTTAGTCGCAATGCTCCAAAATGTGTTCTTCAATTGCAACAAATGTACCACACTAATGAAGGATGTTTTTAACTTACAAAAATGTGGGGTTTGGGAATGGGGCATATGAGAATTCCCTACATATTTTTTTTAAGATTTTTTTTTTTTACTTTCATCCATTTTTAACACACACCCCCACACCCATTTTTTGCTGTTTTTGTGTCCTTTCACTGGGAAATTCTCTGTGTCTGTCTCCTGCCCTCTCTTCTCATCCTTCTTCTACTGTCCTCACAGGGATTCGATCCTGGGAACCTCCTATGTGGGAGAGAGGCATTCTGTGACCTGTGCCACCTTAGTTCCTGGTTTGTCAGCACATCTCATCTTGGCTCTCCCTTTGTGTCACTCTCCTGTTAGGTCATCATCTGCGTGGCTTGGCAGGGCCTGGTGGCACACCCACACGCAGCATCTAGGGGCTCACCCACTCGCGGAGCCTGATGGTGCTTCCACAAAGCCTAGCCAGCTGCGCGCCTTCTATATTTTTCTTTATTCTACCGGGAGGTCTCAGGGATCAAACCCAGGTCCTTCCATATGGGAGACTGGAGCCAACCCATTTGAGCCACATCCACCCCCCTTCCTTGTATTTTTAAAGTAACATTTATGTAATCTAAGTATCTTTTAAAAAAATAAAAAATATATTTTAAAAAAATTATGGAGGCAAAAAGACACTAGTGTGAAATATTTAAAGTCCTGAAAGAAAACAATAGCCAACCAATAATTTTATATCCAGTGAGAATTTCTTTCAAAAATGACAGATAAATTAAGACATTGCCAAATAAATAAAAGCTGAGGGTGACTGTCACCCTTAGAATAGATAGGGGTGGAGGAATATGGGAATAGTGTTTGTGTATGATATTGAACTTCAGTTTGTATCAAATTAAATAAGATCTTATATATTGAAGAAGTTAAATTTTAGCCCCATGGTAACCACAAAGAAATATATGAAAAATATACTCACAAAAAATGAGAAGGCTATCAAAATGGTACAATACAGAAAATCATATGTATATATATATATATGTATGCATATATAAATATATATATAGTAGGAATTAACTGAAGGATTGAGGGTCAGAAAAGTTATGTGTTACAAGCACAAAATAGCAAAATAGCAGAAGAAAGTCCAGCATTATCAGTACTAATTTTGAATGTAAATGGATTTAAATATCCAGACAAAAGGCAGAGATTGGCAGAATGGATTTTTTAAAATATGACCCAACTATATGCTGCTTACAAAATATTCACTTTAAATGCAAAGAAAAAAGTAAGTTGAAAGTAAAAGAACAGGAAAAAATATACCATGCATATAACAGCCAAAAGAGACCTGGGAGAGCTACAATAATATCAAATAAAAAAGACTTTAATTCAAAAACTGTTCTGAGGGACAAAAAAGGTTCCTATATACATATAAAGGGGTAAATTAAACAAGAAGATACAACAATTATCAATATATATGCACCTAATGGCAATGTCCCAAAATATATGAAGAAAATATTGACAGATTTGAAGGGAGAAACAGATGACTCTATATTAATAGTAGGAAACCTCAATATATCACTTACAATTATGGATAGAACATAAGACAGAAGATTTGAATGAAACTGTTATCCACTAGACCTAACAGACATATATAGAACATTTCACCTAATAGTAACAGAATACACATTCTTTTCTATTGCACATGAATCATTCTCCAAGATAGACCATATGTTAGTTCACAAAGCAAGTATCTCTTAAATTTCTAATCATAGAAATTTTAAAATGTATCTTCAATGGAAAGAAGCCAAATATCCATAGCAGAGGTAGAACTGGAAAATTCACAAATATGTTATAATTAAACAGTGTACTCTTAACCAATTTGTCAAAAAACAAATTATAAGGGAAATGAGGAAACAAGTTAAAGCAAATGAAACTGAACACACAACATGCTAAAATTTTTGGGAAAAATGAAGGCAGTATTGAGAGGGAAATTTATATCTCTAAATGCTTACATTAAAAAGAACTCAAATCAGAGACCTAACCTCACAACAGAAGAATCAAGAAAGAGGAGAAAATGAAACTCAACGCAAGCAGAAGGAAGAAGATAACAAAGAAAAGACTCTTCAACAAATGGTACTGGTAAAATGGATGTCCATATTCAAAAAAATGATGTGAAACCTATAACACCACATATACAAAAATGAATTCAAAATGGATCAAAGAAATAAATATAAGAACCAGAATTATAAGACTCCTGAAAGAAAATGTTTGGAAGCATCTTCAGGATGCTTGTATTAGGTAATGGTTTCTTAGACTTTACACCCAAACCACAAGCAACAAAAGAAAAAATAGAAAAATGGGACCTCATCAGAATAAAAAACTTTGTGCATCAAAGGCCTTTATCATGAAAGTAAAAAGACAACTGACACAATGGGAGAAAATATTTGGAATCCACAGATCTTATAAGGGTTTAATATCCAGAACATATAAAGAATTCCTCAACTCAATATCAAAAAAACAAGCAAATTTAAAAATGGGCAAAAGACATGAAAAACATTTCTCCAAAGAAGATATGCAAATAACCAAAAACCAAATGAAAAGATGCTCAATGTCATTGATGATTAGGGAAATGCAAATCAAAACCCCAATGAGATGCAATTTCACATGCCCTAGAATGGCTACATTGAAAAATAGAAAATTTTAAGTTTTGGAGAGAATGTGGAGAAATAGGGACACATTCATTGTTGGTGAGAATGTAAAATGTTGCAGCTGTTGTGGAAGACATTTTAGCATTTCCCCAGAAAGTTAAGTAAAGAATTACCAAATGATCTGGCATTCCCCCTGCTACATATATACTTCAAATAATTTAACGCAGGAACTCAAATAGATATTTGCATGTTGATGTTCATAGTGACATTTTTCCAATTACCAAATGATGGAAAAAAACTCAAGTGTCAATCAACAGATAAGTGTATAAACCAATTGTGGTATACACATAAAATTCAAGCACATAAAAGAATGAAGTTCTGATATATGTGACAACATATATAAACCTTTAAAAACATCATGGTGAATGGAATAATCCAGATATGAAAGGACAAATAATGTATGATTTACTGTTATTAAATAATTATAATAAGGACATTGATAAATTCAGAAGCTAGAATATAAGCTACCAGTGGCTGGGCTGGTGGTACAAAATGGAGAGTTAATGTTTATATTGTATATAATTACTATTTTGGTTGATGGAACAGTTTTAGTAATAGACGATCCTGCTTGTAGCATAGTATGAAAAAAGTTACCAGCACTGAATTATATATTTGAATGTGGTTAAAAAGGGGAAGTTAAGATTGTGTAGATTTTTCTAGAGTAAAGTATCAAAAAAATAGCACAACACAAATGGGGAACCCTAATGTAAACCATGGACTATAGTTGATAGTACCATCTATAGTACTATTATATTTTATTATATATAGTAATAGAATATAATTATAATAATAGTCTTTCATCAATTTTAACAAATGCAGTACATTAATATGAGGTGCAAGTGTGTGTGTGGGAACTCTGTATTCACTGCAAGATTTTTCTGTAATCCTACTCTTTGCCTACTAAAATTGGGACTGAACAATTGATCTGATACACTGTGGATGGACCTCAAAATAATTATGATGACTGAATCTAGAAAAGCAAACTAATCTACAGTAGCAGAAAACAGATCACAAGTTTCCTGGAGGAGAGGGGGGTTCGTGGAAGAGTGAGAAGGAGAGACTACAAAGAAGAAAGTAAAACATTTAGAAGTCATGGATATATTCACTATTTTGACTGAGGTTATGTATTCACAGGGATATACTTTTTATTTTTATTCATTTTATCAAATTGTACATCTTATCCATGCACTTTATTTTTTTTCAATCATACCTCAATGTATCTGTTCCAGAAAGAGATCTTAGACCTAAACCTGAAACCGACGTTATAAAATTATGAAATTTCTGGAAGTAAAGATAGGAGAAAATGTTTCATGATCTTGAGATAGGCATAGATTGCTTTGGACACAAGAAAAGCACTAATTACGGGGGGAAATGATAGAAGGTAAATTTGACTTTATCGAATACAAAAATTTCTACCCTTCAAAAGAAGTCTTTAGAAATTAAAAAGGTTAGTTATAAATTTGGAGGGAAAAATGTGTCTATATCTCTAGTTATTTTATATTTTTCCCAACCTCTATTTGACAAAGGACTTCTTTACAAATCTATAAAGAATATTTACATCTCCATGATAAGACAAATGCAAATGGAAAAATGAATTGAACAGACATTTCATAAAAGAGAATATATATATGGCCAATAAGCACAAGAAAAGTTTTCATCATTATTCATCAGAGAAATGCAAAGCCTTCTAAAATCAGGCAATCAATTTGTAAAACAAGTTGGCAGTTACTTACTGCTTTATGATTCATCAGTTCCATTTTAGCTATTTACTCCAGAGAAATAAAGTATATAGTAATAGTAAAAAGACTGTGTAAGTACGTCCATAGCAGTTTTTTTCATAATAGTTTAAATTTGGAAACAATCCAAGTATCTATCAATAGGTAAGTGGAATTTTAAAATCATGGTATCTCTATACAAAGATTACACAGTTCTGCATGTTGTGTGATGATATAAAATGGCTTATACCTGTCGTTGCAACGTCACTAAGGATGATTCCCAAGTCCTGAAAAAGCCCCTGTATTATAATTGTTTTTCCCTCTCCCTGCCCCCAGAGCCTCCAGTGGCCACTGGCTCCACATAAAAGTTGTAATTTATTCCATTGCTAAAATCACAATATGTCTATAGTAGAATACCATTAAGTCCAGGCTAGTCCATAGTTCTTTCCCTATCCTGAGGATTCTGGGATGGTGACACCCACTCCAACTCCAATTGAGAGAGGGCTTATATCCCATGGGGAAGATGGATGGGACTATACTGTCTGCAACTACAGATTCTCTCTGTTCCCTGGGATGGCCATTGCCCATCATCATCTCCCTGCCAGTTGTCCTGGGTAAGTCCAATGAGCTGTAGAGCAGGTGTTGCAACTCCACTGAGTTTCCAGACCTAGCTGGCACATGGACAGCCCAAAGACTCTATTCTCTGGATGTACACCTACAAACTCCAGCACCAAGTATAGGTTTAAATAGAAGGACAGATAAGCCATGTGCAGGGAAGACATATTTGAGTCCAACTCTGTCACTCTTCGGAGCACAAACTCCAAAGTAGGGTCCACTGGCAAGGCACCAAACTCTGGAGCTATCCTCCCTGACTGTAGGATCTGGGTGTCTCCAAAGCCATCAGAATCCCCGCTATTTGGGGTAGTATCCACTTTGGAAGTCTATGAGTTCCTGCTGAGATGTACATAAGTGCTACCTCTGGAAGGACCTCCCAACTCACTTTGAAGTCTCTCAGCCATATAAACTCCTCTGTCTTTACCATTTCCCCTTTTTATTCTAGGTCTTTTTCCAGATGCATGGGAGTCATTCTTAAGAGGATGATTTCTTCTCCTTAGGACCAATCAGGACCCACATTTTCCACAGGCTTGCTCAACAGCCATTTTCAAGTTTCCACCCTCATTAAGCATCTAGGTGTCAACCAAGCTCTAGACTTCACCCTCCAAGATCATTGAGGTGATTGCCACACATACCCAATCTTTGGGTTAGAGTCTTAACCCCCCTAGTACAACATCCTCCCTAACCTTTGGCATACAGACTCAGCCCTCTCAGAGCAATGAGTTGACCACCTGGCCTTCCCTAATCCATGGGGAAGGAAGAGGTCCACCCCTCACAGACCTATGGGGTGGTGACCTTAACCTCCCTAATCCTTGGGGAATGTGCACCACCCTCTTTGTACCCTGGAGTGACAAAACTCTCCCCAAACATCAGGTGGGAACATCCACCCTCTTGAATTGCTGGAGCAAACTCACCCTCTCTGAACACGTGGGTGGGTTCCTCTTTTGGCCCAAGGTGATGACTTAATTCCAGATCTCAGCTTCCATGGTTTTCCTCTTAAAACTGTTTTCTTCTTCAATCTCTCCTTTCCATGTCCCTTTTAGTCTAAGCTGACAGTTGTTTTGTTCATACAACTCTCTCAGAAAGCTTGTTGGTTTAGCATGCAAGAAGCAGGGGTCCAAGCCATCAGATAGCAAGACTTTCCTCAAATCTTTCCTAGCTGAATCTTCAATACTGATTTACAAGTTCCAAGTTGAGTTAAGTCCTCAAATGGGGCACCATCATCTGAGAGCTTTATTTCCAGAGGCTTGGAATTTCCAGAATCAGTTTCTGTTTTCTTTGTGCCCAACAATTAAGTCCTCAGCTTACCTCTCTCATCTAGCATTTTTCTATAAGCTGCAAGGAGAAGCCAAGCCACATTCTCCAAGTTTACTTTGGAAAGTTCTTCAGCTAAATGGCCAGGCTCACCATTTTCAAATTCTACCTTCCATACAACATCAGGAGTCAATCATGCTAAATTCTCTGTGACTTTAAAACCTGAATAGCCTTTCCTCCAGTTTCCAATAATTGTTTCATCATTTTCTTCTAAGGCAAAAGTCTTAGAAGAAAAAGTCTCTTTAGCATCCATATTCCTATCAACAATCTCTTCAAATCAATACAGGCCTTTTCTATCAAGCATCTCACAATTATTTCCTTCTAAGTCAGTATCAAAAATAATTTTAGGGTCCATATTACTACCAACAGTCTTATCAAAGCAATCTAGGCCTTTTCCACCAAGCATCTCACATTTCCTCCAAAAAAAATATGCCTTACCCATTTATAAAACCATTCCAGCATTTTGGTAATTGCAAAAGCACACCAATCTCCAGTAACAAATTCTCTATTAGTCAGCCAAAGGGGTACTGATGAAAAATACCAGAAATCTGTTGGCTTTTAGAAAGGGTATTTATTTGGGGGTAGAAGCTTAAAGTTACCAGGCCATAAAGCATCAGTTACCTACCTCAGCAAAGTCTGTTACAACATGTTAGAGCAAGATGGCTGCCACGTCTGCCAAGAATTCAGGCTTTCTGGGTTCCTTTCTTCCGAAGGCTTGTTTCTGTCCAGACTCAGCTGCCCTGCTCTCTCCACAAGGCCAGCTGTAGACTCTTGGGTAACCAGCTCTGTCTCTCTCCCTGGGGCTTGATTCTCTCCAGACTCAGATTCTCTGCTCATCTGTATGCTTACTTCCTGGGCTCCAGCTCAAAACTCCAACATCAAAACTCCAACTCTCTTCTCTGCCATGTATTTTTCTCTGTGAGTCCCTGCATAGCAAGGGGGCTGGGACTCAACTTCCTACTGATGTGGCCCAATCAAAGCCTTAAGTATTATTTAAAAGTGAAACCTCTGAATCCAATAAATCTAATGTGCAAACAGGCCAGTTTGCAAACATAATCCAACAACTATTTCTGGAATTCATAAATAATAGCAAACTATTACAGATACATAAAATGTTATAAAAAATATGTTAGGGATACACTCGCATATTTGTGTGTAAGATTATTAAGATGTGTAACTAGTAAAATAGAGAAGTAAGAGAAAATAACCTTATCTGAGTTGGTTAAAGGGTAATGAAGCCCTCCATAAAAGAACGTCTGAAAATACAGTGGTAATGAGTTGAAGGTAAATATTGTGGGAAGTTGTGCTAGAGAGAGTGGGCTTCAGTGCAGACCTGTTCTTTGTACTTACAAGTTGAGTCTAAAATTACCCAACTCTCTCTCCTCAGCACCTAATTTATGGAAAGCACTGGTGATGAACCAAAGAGCCACGTTTAATTGCTCCCAAGAGCTTTATCTTTGATTCTGCTCCCCAGACTCACCAGGACAAACACCTGCTCCTGGTCTTGGAAAAACAGAGGTTTACTTGAAGGCCAGTCAAATTGCAGCCCAGACATACAGTCAGGAGGATGCTGAAGATTTGCCTTTCCAGAGAAAGTCATCAGTTGACACTGCAGCACTTACTTGGGCCTGAAGTTGCCTTCCCAGATTCCCCACTGAGGCCATTCACGTGCTCAAAGGTGAGTGAAACATCATCTATTCATCCTCTGCATCCTGGGCTAACATAGGGAGCTTATAAAATACTTATTTCACAGTAAGAATTGAATTTGGAACAGTTCTTGGAACTCAGCCTAGATCTTTACAAACTACTTTATAATGGCAAAATATTCTAAATAAATTAACACTCTAACTTTTATGATAAATGTTTGATGATCAAAGATAAGATTATGGTAAGATTGTTTTGTTGCTCCATTATATAAAAGACATAATGTCAAATTGTTTTCATGGACAGTGAGTTTTTTCCATATCTTTTTTTCTTGCTCAAAACCGTGTTTTCTCACTCACCAGCCTTGCCAATAACACAAATTTAAAGAGCTAGGAACCATAAACATAAATAGAAAAGACTTGGGGGTCCTTCCATTCAGCTATGGCCTCCAGAGAGAACTTTATGAAATTATCACAGGTACCAGCTCCTTATCCCAGTCTTAACAGATCAACATTTGAGAGTACAAAAAGGTGTTCAGATACCAAGGAAAAGAAAATATTAATCCAGTCATATTAGTGCTTGCAGTGCCACGTCTATGGTGGATTCAGCACTTAGATGACTGGGGGTCACTAAGATAAATTATTGTTGCTATTTAACCTTTAAAGTCAGAAAAAAATAAAGAGATGGGACAAAGCAGGGAAAGAACATATATAAGAACTATGATAGTAGGGCGATTATTCCACTAACATGTTCCAGGGGCATCAAGGTTTGCAGTGCTTGGGGTCCTACAGGTAGTCTCTGGTCACAAGGGTAGACCTAAAGGCAGCTTGGGTCTTGTTAGGACCTCAGCCCTTACAGGTGTGGAATTGGCTTTTCTGGGGTCTTTTTTTTAACTCACTACCTGTGGGGCTGCAGTGAGGCTGCTCCAGGCCATTTATAAAAACATTGTCTAATTCTAGACTCTTCAATGGGCTCTTACAGGAGGTGCAGCCTCAGCCCCTTACAACTCCTCAAAAGGAATATCTTAAAGCTCATGCTGTTTTCACAACAGAAGACTGAAGGCACAAGAAGCCTAGATGTGTGAAAGATGTCCCACAGCTCTGGGTTGACCCAGGCCTCCTTTGCCAGTGTGGGGCTTGGGAGGAACATGATTTATTCCCTGTGGATGTCAGTTCCTGGATCTAAAGTAAGGGGATAAAAATACATACCAACAGGGAGAGAGATGTCCAAGTGATCTTTGCTAAGGCCAGTGTGAAGGCTTTGTCTGATTATTGATTTATTTTTTTGTTGTTGTATACATTTTTTTTCATCTACTATCTTTATTAGGTTTAGGTTATAAAAAATTGCATAAAAAGTAGAGAGTGTTCCCATATATGCTCTCTCCCTTACCTGAGACAGAGTTTCCTCCATTGTTAACATCTTCTACCTGTGTTAGAACCTTTGAACCAATACTGATATATTATTATTAACTGAAGTCCATAGTTTATGTTAGGGTTTATTTTTGTGTTGTAGAGTCCTATTAATATAACCTTTTATTCTGACATAATTTCAAACTTATAGGACAATTGTAAAAATAATACAAACCCCATACAGGGATCTCTAACATACCTCCAACTCCCCAGATACTCTGATTCACAACTTTTAATATTTTGCCACCTTTGCCATATCATTCTATCATCAATATACCTTGAACACATACTTCCATGTACATTTCCTATGAAAAATTATATTCATTTATTGTAATCACCTTAAGTGCTGTTATCAAGTTCAATAAATTTAACATTGTTCTAAAACTTAGCATCTATATTCCAATTTTTTCGTATAATAATATGAAAAAGGTTTCATAATGTCCTTTTGAGCCTTTTTCCTTCCATTCTTAGATTTATTCCAATATCGTGCATTTCATTTAATTATCAGTATCTCTTTAGTTTCCCTTTCTTTAAGCAAAAAACTTGTACAGCCCTATATACAACATAAATATTCCCAGATCAAGCCCTTCCAAGCAAACCATTCAGTGGGACTAATCATATTCACAATATTGTCATACCCTCCCCACCATCCAGTACTATAACTTTCCCTTCATCCCAAATAGAAACCCTGTACTGATTTTGTATTAACTCTCCTTTGCTCCTGCCCCTATCCCTGGTAGCCTGGACTCTACTTTCTGTCCCTATGAGTTTACATATTCTCTGACATTTTCTTTGTTATTTCCATGGGCCTTAATTTTAATGTGAAACTATAATAAAACTGGTGCTTTGATACCATCTTAACAACCTCTAAAGTATACATAAACTATTTTTATTCCTCCATCCTCCACCTTTTTTGAAGTTCTTGTTTCAATTACACATTTATACATTATGAGTCTGAAACCAGTGACTTATTGTTACATTTTATGCATTTGCTGATTAGATCTGTAATAAGTAAATTAGTAGTTACAAATCAAACACAATAGCACTGGTATTTATATTTACCCATAATATTTTTACTGGGATCTTTTTTTCTTCATGAAATCTACAGATCCACTAAAGAAAAACTGGTATCTTAATGATATTCAGTCTTCCAATTCATTAAAGTGGTGTATATACTTATTTACTTCATATTTAATTTCTCACAGCACTTTCTCACAGCTTTTGAATTAGAGGTCTTGCATATTCTCTGTTAAATTTACTTTTAGGTTTCTTATTAATATTTTTGAAGATACTATAAATAGATTATTGAAGTTTTATTTTCCATTATTTTCCTGCTAATTCATATATATGATTGCCTTTTGTACAACCTTGTATCCTGCAAACTTGCTAAATTAACATATTTCTAGTACTTCCTTTGTAGAAAGTTTAGGAATTTTTACATAACCAATTTTATCACCTGCAAATAAAGAGAGTCTTACTGCTTTCCTATCTTTAATTCCTTTTTTTTTTTCTTCTTTTTCTGTAATTACTGCACAGGCTAGGACCTCCGTACAATGTTGAATAAAATTTTGTTATTTTTTCAATCCCACACATATTCCTGATCATAGAGGTCAATATTTCACCATTAAACTGGCTTTTATGTATCTACTTTGTCAGGTTGAGAGATATACCTTTTATTTCTACTTTATTCAATGCATTTCCTGAGTGGGTGTTTGAATTTTGTTATTATCTTGGTTTCTTTTTATTATGTTAGCCAGTTTAACCCAGTTAAACTGTCTTCCACAGAAGCTGTACCGTTTTACATTAATTAATGCTAAACCAACCATCCTTTTCTGGGATAAACCCATTATGATCATGATGGATTATACATTTTAATACATTGCTGGATTTTTGGCTAGTATTTTGTTAAGGATTTTTGTAGCTGCATTTAAATTATCCTTTTTTGCCATTTCTTTACAAGTTTTGATTATTTATGCTGGTTTCATAAAATAAATTTGAAAAGGTTTCTCCTCCTCTGTTGCCAGAAACAGTTTGCACAATATTAATATTATTTCTTCATTAGATGTTTGCTAAAAATCCCCAGTGTAACCATCTAAGTGGAGATTATTTTTACAACAAATTCAATTTCTTACACCCATAAAGATGATTTAGGTTTTTCTATTTCTTGTTGATTGCTTTTAGTAATGTTTTTTTCAAGAAATTTTTATATTTAATCTATGTTTTCAAATGTATTGTCATAAAGATTATCAAAATATTACCTTATTGCCATTTTTAATGGTTTATCCATTAAGGAGATTATCCATCCCAGAAACCAGTGTGCTTTCATCTTTACTGAATGATGGCAATGATAAATCTAATTTAAAAAGTAGATTGGTTGATTGGATGTGGGCGTTGAGGAAGAAGTAGGATTCATGGATGACCCTCAAGTTTATAACTTGAGTAACCAGAGCCATTTCTGAAATAGGGAACACTAGACATGAGTTCAGGTTTGTTTATATTGCATTTGGGGTGCATTAGATACAGCCAAATTGAAATGGCCTATAGGCATTTGCATATTCAGAAGTGTGTTTTGTTCCAGAGATAAAAATTTGGGATTTGTCAGTGTATAGATACCTCAAATCGTGGAAGTTAAGGATATTTCCTCTGGGGAAGTATAGAGAGCAAACATGAGAACATATTTTGGGGCAAAGGGGATGAGTTGGAGTTTGAAAGACCTGTAGTTGATCAAGGCAGAAAAGCCAAACAAGTTCTTAGAATTCACAGGTAAGCAATTTGGGGGGGAGGTCACTTGGAATGATAGATCTATGAAATGTCAGAGAGTGGGTAGAATCAGCCACAGGAGTAGGATGGTGGACCACAGAGAACACAGTATTAGGAAAGGTGCCCAAAGACGAACTGTGTGGAATCATGCACATGGAAGGAGAGGAAAGAACCCCCACCCAAAATAGCTGAAAAGAAGAACCATTGAAGAAGGGGTCCTGTAAGGCAAGGCTTTGTCAAATGGTTCACAGAGGCTAAGAATGACCCAGTAAAAGGAGCTGTTGTTGTGGCAGCAGAAGTTGGAAGGAGCCTCTCCGGTCATGTCAGCAGTTTGCAATAGATGGAACAGACAGAAAGAGAGAAGGAACAGACAGCCCTCTGCAAGGGATTTTCTGCTTAACCTCATTGTATAGGAAGGTTACGGTTAGGGCAGGTGGCCCCCTGAACAAAATCTGGAAGACAAAGATTTTCAAGGTGAGAAATGAAAGGAAAGTTAAATGAAGGATAGGAGGTTTTCAGAAAAGCATTAGGGTAGATGATGGTTGAAATAAATGGACTTCATCAATAAAACTCCTTCCCTTTCTGAGAGCAAGGTAGGTTGTAAGATTGTCACACCAGGAAATATGACTCTGAAGTAATTGTCATATCATCTCTGCAGAGAACTGCAGGTTTACAGAGGGACAGGCCATCGCAGATACCCAAATGGACCCAGGCCAGGCAAGGGTGCCTAATCAGGTGGGGAAGTCCAACCAGACACTGGTCATGGAGTTTGTCCTCCAGGGTTTCTCAGAGCACCCAGAGCTGCGGCTGCCCCTGTTTGGCTGCTTCTTCTCCCTCTTCACCATGGCCCTCATGGGCAACATTCTGATCATTACCATCATCACCTGCAGCTCGAGCCTCCGCAGCCCCATGTACTTTTTCTTGTTCAACCTGGCTACTATGGATATCATCTGCACCTCTTCTGTGCTGCCCAAGGTGCTAGTGGGCCTGGCCTTGGAGGAAAACACCATCTCATTCCAGGGGTGCATGGCCCAGCTCTTCTTCCTTGTCTGGTCTTTATCTTCTGAACTACTGCTGCTCACAGTCATGGCCTATGACCGCTATGTGGCCATCTGCCGGCCACTGCATTACAGAACATTGATGAGCGCATGGATGTGTGGAGTTCTGGCAATGGCGGTCTGGACTATCTGTGCCCTGAACTCCTCCATCCACACTGGTCTTATGGCACAGCTGTCCTTCTGTAGCTCCAATGTCATCACTCACTTCTTCTGTGAGATACCCCCACTATTGTTGCTCTCCTGTAGTCCCACCCATGTGAACAGCATCATGACTATCTTGGCTGATGCTTTCTATGGATGCATCAATTTCCTGCTCACCCTTGTGTCCTATGGCTGTATCATTTCCAGTATCTTACGTATCCGCTCAACTGAAGGAAAGCGGCGGGCCTTCTCCACCTGCTCCTCCCACCTCATCGTGGTCTCTATCTATTACTCAGCCGTGTTTTGTGCCTATATCAGCCCGGCTTCCAACTACAGCCCTGAGAGAAGCAAAGTGGCTGGAGTGCTGTATACAACACTGAGCCCCACCCTGAACCCGCTCATCTACACCCTGAGGAACAAGGAGGTCAAGGCAGCCCTGGGGAAAGTCTTCCCCTTTTGCAGAAATTAAATGTCATTCTTCCAGCATGTGTTGTCTTCTTCTTTTTTCCTGAAGACCATGCTTATACATGTGAGACCTAGATAGCAAAGTTTTAGCAAAATCATCCTCAGATGTGGGTGCTGGCCAAGTAGCTGTGACTTTGCTGGGTTGTTTTTTTGTTGTTGTTGTTGAAACTGCATTGATCTTGTGCTCCAACCTCAGCACAATGTCACAAGATGTGAGCGCATAATAACTGTTGGGTCTACAGATCAAGACTCAGCTCCTGAGAGGTATTCGTCTTGCACCCAGGGAAAAAACACCAGGCACTGGGTCACCCCTCAGTGAGACCTGATCCTTAAAAATGCCTTGTAGGCCTTTCCTGATTGAGTCATCCTTAGATGTTCTTCCCCTCTTCCTTGCACCCCAAGTTATAACTGAAAAAGTTGATGGTATTTGCACTTCGCAGACCCCCCATGCACTGTCCACACATATGTATGGCCCTCATCCATGCACTTTCCCCACCCATGCACTGCCTCCACCCATGCACTGCCTCCACCCATGCATTCATCCACAGAGGCCTATTTTCCTAAGATTCCCTCTCTTATCAGTCCACATTCAACATCAGTACACATTCAATCCAGCGCAAATGCCCCCTTGTCTCAAAGTCTTCCATCAACTTCTGAGCTACAACTAGCACCTTGATCTCCCTCTTCCGTGCTGGTTCCCTGGAACTCTTGTGGTCTCTATATCTAGAATACTCATTTAACACTTAGATCAGTGTCATCATTAGTGATAGGTGCTACTTCATGTGGGAGGTATCTCTGTCCTGTTCTGTCCAGGACAGTTTTCCTTGCCTAAAACACCCCTCCACTTACTCACTATCATTTGGAAATGCGTCCAATGGCCCAATGGCACAACATTGCTGAACTTTTCAAAGTGTCCACATAAAATGACACTTATGTCCATGTTCAAATTTGAGTTGCATCAGTAGCCAACATTGATGTCTGAAGCTGCACCAGGTTCTTCATGAACCATTTAAATACTTTTACCCACATTTCATAAAAGGTGAGTTATCTACCTCATGAGGTGTGATGTTTGGATACAATGGCATTCTGAGTTAGGTGGGAAGAGCTTTGGGGTATCTTGTTATGTCCAATTTGACGGGGTGGAAGAAGTTTTTGTTATAGGCTTTGGGGGTTGCTAATGTTGGACCCTGGATTGAGGGTTTTGAGTTGAGCATTTATTTCCAAAATTGCCACAATTACAAAAAACTTGTGGCTTAAAACAATAGAAATATATTCTACAGAATTCTGGAATCTAGAATTCAAAATCAAGGTGTTATTGGGCCATCCTCCCTCTGAAGACTCTAGAGGAGAATTCTTCCTTGCCTTTTCCAACTATTGGTGGCTCCTGGTGATCCTTGGCTTATGGCAGCATCACGGCAAATTCTGCCTCCATTGTCATGTGGCCAACCTCCCTGTGCCTCTCTGTGCCTGTGTCTTAAATCTACTCCTCCTTTCTCTTATAAAGAAACCAGTTATTAGATTAAGATGAGACCATCGATTTAATTACATCAAAATCCCTATTTCTAAATAAGGAAACATTCACAGGTTCCTGGAAGATATATTTCTCTGGGTGACATATTCAACCCATTAGATACCCTCTTGCTACCAAATTTCATGCAGTACCACATGAAAAATACAGTCAACCCATGCCAATATCCCCCAAAATCTCAACCCAATACATCATCAACTCTACATACAAAATCTCATCTTAATATTATCAGTTCAAAAGTCCCAAATCACAATATTTAAATCATCTAAATTAAGTACAATTGAGTATCTGGGTATGATCCATCAAGAGGAAAAAATTCTTTCCATCTATTGACCTGTGTAACTAGAAAATGATTCAATCACTTCAAAAATAAAATGGCAGGCCAGGCATCAATTAGACATTCTTAATCCAAAATGGATAAATTGGAAAAAAGAAGATGGTCACTAATCCCAGAAACTCAAAATGCAGCAGGGCTGCATTTTCTTGGCTCCACTTGTTTCTACCATTAATTATGTCAAAGTCTAAAGAGGCCTTACTCAACAACTCACATAGAATCAAACTCACACAGTGTCTCAGAAAGACAAATGTATCATTTCCAGTAAAAACAACCCACAGCTTCCTTCCCAGACACAACCCTTTTTAAACCATGGAGAAAGAAAATAGGTCTAAGCAAAAGCACCTTCTAAGTGTTTTCTGTGAGATGGTAAGGATTTTCACAAAGGCCCTTGGGGGTGGGGGAGATCAGGCAAGGCGCCTGCAGGCTGAAGGACTGTGGTTAGAAGTTACAATTTACAAATAATTACCCATGTTAGTGTTATCTATTGGGCAAATGTGCGGGCTTAGTTTACATTTACTGACTTGAAGAAACACCAGATGCTGCCTGTGTGGTTTGTGGCAGGTGGGTTGATGAGGTGTAGCAATGCCCTCAGTTGGGTTAAGTGGTTCGGAGCTTCAGACAGGGTTTGACCCAATACAGTGGCCAGTTGATGGTGGTGGCAAACATTTTAAACTATTCCACCCTGGATATAGGAAAGATAGCATCGTGGGATGGCAACATCCCTGGTTTCATGAAGCTTTTTCAAATGGACACAGAGAAACCAAGGTGAGTGTCTGCACAAATATGTGATTCTGTGTAGCAATACCCTACAAAGTGCAGTAATGTTCCTATGGGATTCCCACAGATGCTTACGTAATTTTTATTCTTGCCAAATCCAGCTGTTGTTTACCTTATTTCTACCCTCTTCTTCAAAGGCGTGAGGCGTTACAGCCAGTACATCATTAGAAAAAATCTTGCTCTTATACACACATGGATAACAAATCCAGAGGATGGTTCAAGAAATCCCTTTGTTTTCAACACATTTGAAACCTATACTTTTGAGGCCCTTAAGTGTCAGGACCCTATGTTCTGAGCCCCTCTGCCCTCATCCCTATGTTGCTCACTCTCTACACTCTGCCTTCCACACCACCAATTCTGGTTTAAGGTCTCTCAATCAATGAGATTCATATATTTTTCGTCATGATGGAGACAGAACAGGACTTCAAGGCCCTTGAATTCAGATAAATGTTTTCAAGCAAGTAAAACTGCTTTTTGATAATGAGGACTGATCTATTTTTCATTCCTAGAGTTACTTTTAGACTTGCTCTTTTGCCATTCAGGTTTCAGCAAGGGAGTTTTATAGGGATCACTTTTTGCAAACAAAACAAAACAGAATCTCCCATTCAAGTACTAACCAGGCCCGACCCTGCTTAGCTTCCAAGATCAGACGAGATCGGGCGCATTCAGGGTTCCGTGTAATATTTTGGGTAATCTAAGCACCTCTTAAAATGTATTTATATATATATATATAAATAACATTTTTGTAAGCAAATGCACATATATGCATATATATTTATATATCATTTTGCAAATGTTGGTATGTATTGTGAAAATTTTGATTTTTACCCACAATAAAAAAAAAAAAGAAAGTAAGTTGAAAGAAACTTGTGAAGAACCTTGGGTGTTGAGCTAAAGGATCTGATTTTTTGTGTGCTAATGAGTAGAGTTTCCTTAAATAGGATCAGTTAGAGAACTAGAAAAGCCTTCAGGATGCCAAGTTCTGCTATCCAGTTTCATCAATAAAGCTGCTTCTTCACTGAAAAAAAAAAAAAAAAAAAACAGAAAACATCAGTACTCAGCTTTGACTTCAAATTAAATTCAGAAACACATATCCTCACCAATAGTTTGAGGTCATAGGCTTGTGTGGCAAACAGTCAGGGTATGAGGAAATGCCAAGCAGGAGCAGTGATGATGTGGGACACTTTGTTCCAGCTCCATAGAACATAAGAACCTTTTGTCATGGAGAACGACAGAGTATACAGAAGAGCATAAGCATTAAAGAGTATTGACACATTCATGCCTGGGAGATGTGAGGTTTGGGGAAATTCATGCCCTGAGAAAGAAGCATTCCCATGGAGTCTCCACTCAACACCAAGCAGGGGTTGCAGAGTGGAAGAGGCAATGGCTGTGACCATGCCAAGGACACCCAGCAGGCTTTCCAAGGTTTAAGACTTAGCTACATAGAAATTTGACATTTTCCATGAAGGAAGCAAAAAATAACAGAAGGATCTGCAGCAACTCAGAGGCTTCATGCCTGAGTTGAGAGGTTCATTTAGGTTATCAGGCTGAGCCACTCATCCAAGACCAGAAGAGAAGTCTATGTGAAGTAGGCACCCTTTGGAAGAACACCACTCTCAGCAGTTTTCCTCACTTACAGACGCCAGCAGGGACACAGTGCCCTATCTGGCTCTCCCTTGTTGTGAAGCTACAGAAACACGGAGAGAACTGATGGAGAGTGGGCCTGACTAAGATCAAATTGGCATAGGACTCTGCTGATGTGCAAAATGAGATCCATCATAGAAATAAGTTCAGTGATGGAGAAAATGAACAAAGTTATGCTTCTTGCTCATCTGGATTCAGACTAAAATATTGTAGATAGTGCATTAATAGTTTCTCTTAGGATGGTCTTTAATGGTAAACAGACATTGTCTCTCCCATCTTTCCAAAGACCTCACCCAGTAGGTGTCTGAAAGAGGGGGAGGAGTCCCTGTACTGCTTCTTTGTCACCTATGGAGAGCTCACTAGGCTTAAGCATATCTTTACCAATTCAGATCCTGCCAAATCCCCACCTCTCTACTTTACAAGGGCTCTTCCAACTCCACAGAATGGAGACTGCCTCCTGTGTATGAACAGGGACCAACAGTTGCAAGCTCTCTTCTTCAATTGACAGGTTAATGGTGTAAAATAAATTATATTTGGTGTTTTGTCATCTTACCTATAGTAGTCATAATTTCTCCTTTAAATTGCCACCCCAATGAGTCCTGCCCTGGGCATAGCCACAACTAGCAAGGCATGTACCTTCCTATAGTCCTAATGATAAGAGATGCTCTCAGTTTCCCCAAATGGCTCTTGCTGCATCTGCCGTTTGTCATGCAATGCAAGATCTCACAGCTGCTTCTTCTAGGAAAAAACACCATTTTCATGGTGAACCATTTTCTTGATGTTGATATCCTCATGAATAATATAATCCAAAGAGCACAACCTGATTAACTTGGATGTCAATCAAGATAAATATAATCAAGGTATAATTCTTTAACAAAATATTTTCCCTCTAATTAGGTTAATTATACAGATGCAATTACAGAAACTGATTGTATCCTTTGTTCTGTCTCCTAAAAAATCTCAAAATTAATCTTCACGTCTTTGCTCATATTGAGGGACTTCAAGTGAGGATATGGGAAAATGTTCTTGGAAAGGATAGCTAATTAAGCTAAGATTTTAAACATTTCAAAAAATTCTGTGTATGGGAAGCGGCTGTGGCTCAATCAATAGGGCTCCCGTTTACCATATGGGAGGCCCCGGGTTCGGTTCCCGGGGCCTCCTGGTGAAGGCAGGCCCGCCCGCACGGCGTGGTTAGCTGACCCAGCAAGCACAAGCAGCAAGGGGGGGATAAATGAATAAATAAATAAAATCTTAAAAAAAAAAAATTCTGTGTAGATATAAATCAGTTTAGAGATTTTTTTTCAGGCTGAGAGAAGTACTGTAACATCCCAGAGAGATTGCAGGAATTGCTGTACTCTCAGTAACTGACAGCAGAAGGATAGAAATGGAGTGGGTTGACTGCCCTGGAGTGGGAGACAGGCTGGCAGATTTTGGAGACAGAAAATCATCATAATTGCAGATAATCATGGACATCAGTTGAAGAATTTAGAGTTATGTGATTATATTTGTATCTGTTAAAGAGTCTTTTACTGAAGACTGGAATGAAGTAATTAAGATAGATATTGGTAGCTAGAAAGAATTAGATGCAGTTTGCCTGACATGGGGTTTTGTTCGTGAAATTGGGAGGGGACAGAATGGAATAGTATAAAAGACAAGAAGGCAGAAAAAAAAAACTCAATTATTTAGTTATTTATTTTATCAGATATAATTAAAAACTGAGGAAGTGGGAGGCTTTGTGATATGGGCTGGCCATGCTATTTTTTTTTTTTAATAGAAACTAGTTTTTATTATTCCATTTATCTGAGCCTCATTTCCTCTAGGTATTTTTTCTAATTTTTTACTTCTTTTCTTTCAGGTTCCTCAAATGAGACCTTATCACTGAAAATTCTCTGAAAATTATTTTTTTCCCAAAAAAGCCCTTTATTTCAACTGCACATCCCCTCCCTGCCCCAAAAGGGTCCAGTGGCCACTGGCTCCACCTCATTGTTATAATTTCTTACATTGCTAGATTCACCATATGCGTACAACAGAATACCATTAATTCCACTCTAGTCCATAGTTCTTCCCCCAGTCCTGAGGGGACTGGGATGGTGATGTCCACTCCACCTCCAAGTGAGAGAGGGCTTATATCCCATGGATATGGTGGGTGGGATGATCCTGCCTGCAGATGCAGGCCCTCTCCATTCCCTGGGATGGCCGCTGCCCATCGCTGTCTCCTTGCGAGGTGACTAGGATGAGTCCATTGAGCTGTAAGGTAGGAGTTGAAGCTCCACCAGGATTCCACTCACACCTGGCACATAGGTAAGCCAGAGGCTCCAGTCTGTGGAAGTATACCTAAAAACTCCAGCATCACATATAGGTTTGAATAGAAGGGACTGATGAACCATGTGCAGAGAGGACTTATTTGAGTCCAATTCTGTCACTCTCAGGAGCACAGATTCCAAAATAGAGCCCACTGATACGGCATCAGTCTCTGGGGCTATCCCCCCTTATATAGGAACTGGGTGTCTCCAGAGCTCTCAGGAGCCCCTCTGTGTAGGGTGACATGCACTTTGTTATTCTATGAGCTCGTACTGAGGTGTGCGCAAGCGTTACTTCTGGGATGACCTCCCGACTCTCTTTGAAGTCTTTTAGCCACTTGAACTCATTTGTCTTTACCTTTTCCCCCTTTTATTCAAGGTCTTTTTCCAGTTGTGTTGCCAGTTGGCACTTGGGATTAATCCCTCGTTGCCAGGGAGGCTCATCCCCGGGGGTCATGTCCCACGTTGGGGGGAAGATAATGCATTCATATGCTTTGTTTTGCTTAGAGAGAGGCCACATGTGAGCAACAAGGAGGATCTCAGGTGGCAACCCTTAGGTACCCCATTACAGTAAGCTAAGTTTCATTTACAAGAGCAAAGACTCATAAGGGTAGTCATCAATAACAATAACTCACCAGTGGGCTATCCTCTTTTGACAGCCACAGTCCCTGCACTCAGAGGACTGTTGCTGCTCCCTTGGTGAATGTGGCAGAGCTCTCCAGACTGGGAATTCAGATTCCCTCATTTATTGAGTGATTGTCCACCCACCGTGACCATGCCCCATCCTTTGATCTTTTGAACAATTTTGTATATCTTTCATGTATATTCAGATGAACTTACTCCCATGAATCCCCCCTCCCAGACACCCCCCACCAATAATCCCCTGCAGTACCCATTGTAACCCTACTGTGATCTAAACCTTCCATGAACATGTAGCCCATATAATAATCAAATACATTTAATAGGAAAAAGAAACAACAATGATAAGCTTACATTTAAGAGACAAACATAAGGAAACTCAGGAAAAAAAAAAAACAATCAAACATAAAACAAAACAAAATATAATTAGCGGATTGGGACATTCAAAAAAATGGGAAAAAAAGCAAAAGAAATACCATTTTTTTTTTAATTCTTTTTTTCCTTTTAACACTGTGTTATCGGAAGACCGGTGTGCCATGACACCTTCCCCCTCTCAATCCCCAGGGTCTCCCAAATTTTCATTTAATTTTCAAAGAAGTTTTAGGTCACAGCAAAGTCACACACGGAATACCAGAGACTCCCAGATACCAAACCACCCCCCCATTCCCGACCCCATATTAAACCTCCCCCCTTTTTTTTGGATGTTAGCATTGTTATAACTGTTATACAGATAGCAAAATATAGCAACTAAACATTGTCAATGATATACAGTATAGTTTACAATTTAGACAATACAGTTTAATAAGTTTTGATGATATTTACCATGTCCTGTGTCCATTACTGTAAGGTAATGAGAAACCTTTCCCATGACCACTAAATACCCCATTAGATCTTAACTGTTCCTTCCTTCCCACCCCCCTGGGGCATATGACACTCCCCTGTCTTGACTCATGGAATGTCAAGATTAATAGTTACTTGCCCTGAGTATTTGAACCTGCCCTTCCTTATCTACCGAACTCTCAACACTGCACCACCAAACACAATAATATCACTACCCATCTGTCCTATCCTTCAATATGCAACTATACTCTATCCCTTTATCATAGATTATGTCCATAAGGGTGATGGCTCAAAGCCTGCTCTTCTCTTTCTCTCCCTTGTTAACCTTTCTTTCAGACAATGGTTCTCAGAGACTGCTCACTTTATTCAGTTAAAATCAGTGAGGTCATATATTGTTCATCCTTCAGTGCGTGACTTGCTTCACTAAACATAAGGTCTTCAGGATTCATCCACGTTATTCCATGTGTTAGCACTTTATTCTTTCTTACAGCTGAGTAATATTACATTGTATGTATGTACCACGTTTTGCTTATCCACTCGTCTTCTGATGGGCACCAGGGCTGATTCCAACTGTTGGCAAAGGTGAACAATGCCGCTATGAACATTGGTGTGCATATATCTGTTTGTGTCTTTGCTTTCGATTCTTCTGGGTATATACCCAGCAGTGGAATTGCTGGATCATATGGAAGGTCTATTGTTAGTTTTCTGAGGAACTGCCAAACTGTCCTCCACAGTGGCTGGACCATACCACAGTAATACCAGCAGTGGATGAGGGTTCCTATGCCTCCACATCCTGTCCAATATTTAGTGTCTGCTGTTTTTTTAATAGCTGCCATTCTGATGGTTGTAAGATGGTATATCATTGTAGTTTTGATTTGCATTTCCCTGATAGCAAGCGTTGTTGAGCATTTTTTCATGTACTTTTTAGCCATTTGTATTTCTTCCTTGGAGAAGTGTCTTTTCAGGTCACTTGCCCATTTATTAAATGGGTTGTTTGTCTTTTTAATTTCAAGGTGTAGGATTTCTTTATATATGCAGGATATTAGGCTCTTATCAGATATATGGTTGCCAAATATTTTCTCCCATTGGGTAGGCTGCCTTTTTATTTTCTTAATAACATCCTTTGAGGTGCAGAAGTTTTTAATTTTGATGAGATCCCATTTATCTATTTTTTCTCTTGCTGCCTGTGCTTTGGCTGTGAAGTTCATGAAACCATTTCCTATTACAAGGTCCTGTAGATGCTTCCCTACATTACCTTCCAAGGTCTTAATGGATCATATTTTCTTATCCATTCTGCCAATCTGTGTCTTTTGATTGGTGAATTTAATCCATTGACATTCAGTGTTATTACTTGTAACGAATTTCTTACTTCAGCCATTTTTTCTTCGGGTTAATGTATGTCATATGTTGTTTTGTTTCTCTTTTTGTCTTTTCAGTTGTTTTTAACCTCTCCTACAATTCTCTCTCCCTTGTTTTTTCCTTCCAACTTGTAGAGATTCCTTTAGTATTTCTTGAAGTGCTGGTTTCTTATTGACATACTCTCTTAATTTCTGTTTATCTGTGAATATTTGAACTCTCCATCATTTTTGAATGCCAGTTTTGCTGGATAGAGAAATTGTGGCTGGAAGTTTTTTTTCTTTTAGTATTTTGACTATGTCATACCACTGTCTTCTTGCCTCCATGGTTTCAGCTGAAAGATCAGCACTTAATCTTATTGTGCTTCCCTGGTATGTGATGGTTCTCTTTTCTCTTGCTGCCTTGAGTATTTTCTCTTTGTCTTGAGCATTGGACATTATGACAAGTATATGTCTTGGAGTTGGCCTGTTGGGATTCATACTATTTGGGTTGCGCTGTGCTTCCTGGATCTTCGCATCCATCTCTCTCAATAGGGTTGGGAAGTTTTCAGGCATTATTTCCTTCAACACTCCTTGTATTCCCTTTCCCTTCTCTTCTCCTTCTGGGATGCCCATAATGCGTATGTTTGTGCGTTTTTTGTTATCGGTTAATTCCCTGAGTCCATGCTGGATTTTTTCTATCTTTTTGTCTATCTGTTCTACAATCTCTTTGATTTCAGCTGTATTGTCTTCCATATCACTAATTCTTTCATCTGCCTGTTCAAATCTGCTGTTATGTGATTCCAGCGTCTTTTTGATTTCTTGGATTGTGTCATTGTTCACCATCATATCCATTACCTTTTTAGGCATGTTTGCTATTTCTTCAGTATGTTCTCCCAGTGTCTTCTTTATATCCTTAATCTCTTCCTTTACTTCTTTAAGTTGGTCCATGATATTTGTTTGGATAGCTTTGACTAGTTGTTTGATGTTCTGCATCGGTTCCTGGTTTTTAATTTGTTCATTGGACTGCTCCATGTTTTCCTGTTTCTCAGAGTCATTTGTATTTTTTTGTTGCCCTCTGGTCATCATATTATCTTGATGGGTTTGTTCAGTTGATTAGTTTTTCTCTATGCTCTAGAGTTTTGTGTAGCTGGTGGTTCTGCGTGTGAGTTAAGTTTTCTCTTTGGCACTTTTTCTTCTTATTTTATTTCCTTGCTTCTTTCTATGTTCCCTTGAAGGCAAAAGATTAGGGCCAGAGGAATCTAAAGATGTAAGGAAGGCAGAAGGATAATAGTAATATTGATAAAAGTTAGAAGAGGGGCCAAATGAGACTTAATGAGATGAATATTTAACTTGCGTAGATAGTGTAGAGTAATAGGGAAAAAAGTGGAGTTCCTACAATGGACTGGGAAAACAAATGTAGTAGTGTATATATATAGTGATTTAGAAGGCTAGAATTATGAGGAGGGAGAGAAATAGTAAAGAAAGGGCTGAAAGGAAAAAGTTATTACTAATTTAAAAAAAAGAAGAAGAAAACAAAATAGATGGAATAGAAATTGACACCCTTAAGTTGTGGGTCTATGAAAAAATGTTGTATCTATGAGCCACAACAGAAAGCAGAAGGCAGAAAGATGAAGGAAGGATAAGCGATAGTTTGGAATACAAAATCAATAGAGACAGCAAGTGGGAAATTACTGAAGAAGAAGCACAGCAAAGAAGCGACAAGCTAACAGCACCTAATTTTAAAAAATGAAAGAAAAAAAGGGGGGGAGGAAAGAGGAAAGAAAAGCAAGCAACCAGAAATAAACAGAGAAAAACCAAAGAACCACACAGGCAAGCAATTAAACAGTGCTAAGGAGGCTCAATGATTCCCCTAGGGTCCACGTGGATCCTCTCTGCCTGCTTGTGTTTATCAGTCAATTTCCCCACAGGGTTCTATATGCAGGTCCTGAAACAGCTTTTAGCTATTAAACTAAATTAAAAAGAATTTATTTTTCATTTATTGA
>JAKSZT010016779.1:523456-621047 GCA_026826555.1 Tolypeutes matacus | reverse complement strand
CTCACTTTTTTTTTTTTTTTTTTTTTTTTTTTGGCGAAATACAGGACCCAAAATAATTCCTCCTCTAGACCAACACCCCTATGGAAGGGACTCTAGCTGGGCTCATGGAAATTAATAAAGCACTTCCCACTTCCTTGACTCCCCAGGGTAACTGTAGCTCTGATGTTAGTCAGTGCAGAGTGCTAAAGATGGCCGACTCCACCCCTTCTGGAGCCGAGCACCAGCGTCACCGGGTTGCTATGTAAATCAGTTTGACTGCAGATTCGCTTCTCCTCTCAGCCTGATGCTGCTTCAGGTCAGCTTATCTACTCCCCAAAGCTATGGGGCATTCCAGGCAGCCAGATAGATGGCAAAAAATAAAAATAAAAAATTCCCTTCCCTGTCCTCCCACAGATCCCTCCCTCTTTTGGAGAGTTTCCCCTCTTTCTGGCTCCGCGGTGGCCTGGGGCTTATCCCTGGGCAGCTAGGCAAATCAACTCTCTCCCCTGAACAGAATCACCCCTCCCGTCCACCAGGTGCTGATTCGTTCTCGCTGTTCTGTTCACCCAAGGTCCAAGGGGCTCCAGGCAGCCAGATCCCCAGAAAATAAAACTTTCTCGCCCCACTCGCAGCTCCAACTGGCCGTTTTATTTTATTTTTTTTCCCCTTAACCACGGGGCTCCGCTGTCCGTGCCAACCACCACCAGCAGGCTTAAAACTCACGAATCTCTACCGTTCCGTCCATGCCGTTGATCCGTGCAGATAGATGTCCCAAGCTTCTCATTCTACTGGTGCACAGCACAGACCCCCCAGGCAGGACCCCATCCACAATCTGCCTTGCTCTGGGAGCTTGCAGTGTGTGCCCTCCTACACTAAAGCCATCTTGGCTCTGTCTCCCCATGCTTTTTCATTTATTCCCCCAGTGTCTTTTTTTTTTTTTTTTTTTCATTTTGTCTTCAAAGAAGCTTTAGGTTAGAGAAAAGTCATGTACAGAATATAGGGGATTACTATGTATTGACCATCCTCCCCTTTATCCTCTTTCCCCTATTAATAACAATTTATGTGTGGATGGTACATTTGTAACAATTGATGTACAAATATTGGAACATTGCTAATAAACACAGTGAATGCTTTACATTATGGTTTACACTTTGGACCATACACTTTTATAAATTTTGATGAAACTTAACATGGCCTTTATGTATCATTGGAAGATCATATAGAACAATTCCATTGCCCCAAAAAAGCCTTATGTTCTATCTATTCTATTCCTCCCCTCCCCTCCCCTCAAGACCCACTGTAACCATGAAGCTTCACTCCTTGATGAGCAAGATTCATAGTTACTTGCAACAACATTGAGGGCTTGACATACTGGCCTGTCCTCCTCTAGCAGGCACTGCCTATACTCTTGAGAGACCCCCACTCCTGTTTTTGAGAACATCACAAGATTCCCCAGGACTCCTCAGGTTGGGGCCCCCAACCCTGTATTTTTGATGTAACATTTATGTAATCTAAAGCTTCTTTTAAAATAAAATCAAATAAAAGTTTAAAAAATTTGTTCCACTTTTAAATTGATTAATTTTTAAAGTTATAATTCAATGAACTATTTTAATGTTAAATATGTTTTAAAAAACTAACATGATGTTTCCAATTGTGACAGTTATACTTGATGGCATTTAGAAATTAAATGTAAGGTCCTTTAATGTAAGTTTATGTAAAATATTATTTAGTTAATAAAAGGAACATCTTCACATCATAAGCAGATTATCTCCAAATTTATATAAGTTCCTTAATCACTCCAACATAGCAATTAAAAGCAAGTAGAAAAAGCGACTCTGCTCTTGATAATGAAGGGAAGAACCAGGAAAATCAAACTTGTGAGGGAAGATAGTGGTATTTTACATCATGCACAATTCTTCCAGGAATCATTAGCGCCAGGTTTTCTCTGACAGTAAAATAAGAAGCCTGTGGTTTAGCATAAATTGCAAGTTAGTCCAAATAATTTCACACAGCCAAGGTAATATCTATTCAAAATTCACCTGAAAACTATAAGAAATACAGAGATATGTGTTCAGGAACACATCAGCCAACCTCTATAAAACAATCAAAAGAAAAAATATACGGGGTGATTTCTTTTCCAGATAGTCAAAGAAGATTAAAATATATCAGCTAAGGCAGAATGTTAGAATTTGTTACTCTTCTGTGAAATTTTACAAATTAAAAAATGAAGTATGGGAAGCGGCTGTGGCTCAATCAGTAGGGCTCCCGTTTACCATATGGGAGGCCCCGGGTTCGGTTCCCGGGGCCTCCTGGTGAAGGCAGGCCTGCCCGCACGGCGTGGTTAGCTGACCCAGCGAGCACAAGCAGCAAGGGGGGGATAAATGAATAAATAAAATAAAATCTTTAAAAAAAAAAAATGAAGTAAATGGCAATCTAATTATTTCCAGGAAAACAATGGTGTAAGTAAGAAATTTATATACAATCAAACATATCAATAAGTAATATTTATATAATTATATGAAAGCTGGATTAATTTAATTAAAATTATTATATAATAATATTGGTGGATTCAGAAGTTGGGAGATATGCTATGAGAGTGCCAAAAAGAAGATATATGTTGAGTATAAACTGGGAAAGATAAAGCGTTAAACTTAAAACACACAATCAAAACTTGGAGATATTCACAAGATGAGTTAAAATTAGAAGTAGTTACCTCTGGAAATGAGGTTGAAAATACAGAGAAACAGAACTAGCAGAACTTACCTAAACAGGGTAAAGGCTGAAACTTGGAGATTTAGCACCTAGGATATGAAAGCTCAAATATTAAAATCAAGGCAAAAATCCATGGGATAACCTATCCTGTATGTTTGTGTTTTCTCTTTTGAGCAAAGATACATTTGTTTATAACTGAATTTTTCATTGGCAGTACCTTCATTGTCTTGCACAGATTTGAAATTCCGAGGTTTGGAATCTAAAAGACAATTCAGATTCAGTGTTTCTCATGCTTTATTATGCATATATATCCCCTAAAATCTTGTTAACATGAGGATCCTGATTTAATGGATCTGGGATGGAGCCCTTGGTTCTGCCTTTCCACTGAGTTCTCATGAATTACTGATGCTGCTGAGCCAAGTATCCTAAAGCAGGAGTAACAAGGTACTATTGTTGGTTTCAACTTCCTAAGAGAAGAGCTTATCAAACTTTGATGCCTATGGGTATCACCAAAAGGCATTGTAAATTTATGAATGCCTGTGGCACAAACAAGAACAATTGGGTTTGAGTCTCTGGGGATGGGACCCAGGCATAAGAATTTTAAAGACCCAAATAATTTTAATGTTCAGAGAGGACTGATACCTACTGCTTCAGAGTATCTGATGAAACATAGAAACATCACCCTTTAAAAATGTGCAGATATACACAAGAACAAAAATTCTATATATTTTAATAAAATATTTTCTTTTGTATATTTATAAACTTTAACAAAGGCTTATGATTTTCAGACTTTTTCAAGTAAATATTTGCAGTACTATTTGGACAAAACAAAGCTAAAATTAGGGAATTATAAAAGGGGAAACACTTGAATTCCAGTTAATTATAAGTTTTTATTCTGAATGAGAAGGAAATAAAACTATCTAGTACATTTGGAAGGCATTTAAATTTTCATTTCTTCTTCCCCTGAAAAAAAAAAGATACATTAAAAAATTGGTTTACCATTTTCCTTCAGACATTCAGGATAGTTAGGATACTTAACCTGTCCTGGAGAATACTCTGTGACTTCTGCCCTACCAGTCCCCTCTTCAATTCTCCATCTTAGTTATATGGTCTATTTCATGTCATAATTTATATCCATATAAATTTTCATATTTATTCATTTTTCCCTCATCTTCATTCCAGATTTCTTCCAGGGAATTCTAGGTCTCTGTTCATAGACAGTGCTTCTGGTTCCCTGTTGTATCTCCAGAAGTTAGAAGTTTCTTGGCTAAAAGTGTTCACTCAAAAGTATTTATCTAATGACTAAAGAAAGAAAAATATTTTCAAATGATTGTTCACAATGGACATTTCTCTTTGTTTTCCAATACTTTATAAGGGTTTAAAATTTTATTTGTTTGTTAAATACAATCAAGGTGAATGGTGTGTTCCACAGAATAGTTTTACTAGTTATGTAATCAAGGTGTGTCCCTTGGCATGTAGCACTGATAAGTTTTAACTGTTTTCCCTATATAAAAGGAAGACAAAAGAGAGGTGGAATTAGACCAGAGAAGAAGAAGCTTGCCAGTTCAGTTTTGAGAGTTCTGCTTTCCTGTGGAGCCAGTCTGAAAATCTAGTTGACCTTACCATGTCCTATACATTCTGTTCTGGTGAATACTCCATAAAATCAAATTTAAGTCAGCCTTACTCCATTCTCATTTCATAAATTAAGACAGTTTTTTCTTAGAAAGATATTATTTTAAAATCTTTATTTTTTTAACCATCCTCTTTTATTTCCCATTTATTTCATCTCTCTTAAACATTTCTGCCACTTGTATTCAAATAAGAATATTTAATGTCTCCACCCTCTCTTCATGTCACTCCTCAATATCCTTTGATTAAGCTAACACCTCCTCCACTTAAAGAGCACTGCTATTGTTTGGCAAGTTTTCTAAAAATCTCCAAATTCACTAAATATTTCTTCATACTACGTGGCTCCTAAACAAATTCAACAATTTTCTCTAGAAGCTGTCATTTCCTAGTCTCCTTGATCTCAAAACTCTCCATGTTTTCCTTTAATTGTTCTGGACACTATGTCTTTGCACGTGAAGACTCTTTCTCAAACATTACATGTTGGAAATCCTAAGGTCTCAAGCCCAGCCATTCCTTTCCTTCTATCTCTTTACTTTCTACTTAGACAACTTCTTCCACTCCTCTGATCTAATACATCATCTCTGTGTCCTTATCACCCAACTCTCAAGCTCAAATCTCATATCTGAGCCCCAAATCTGAACATGAAATTCTCCACTGGGATATCTGAGAGGTTTCTCATCAGTTACTCAGACAGATTTTTGCCAAATTGCTGTTCTATAATAATTGAAACCATAAAGGGTGATCTTAGCTGTCACCTAAGGTCTGAAATTTGGAGAAAATATAGGTTCAAACTTCTTTCTCTCTCCTGGAACAACTGCCTGCAACTAATCATCAATCTAACAGCTTATTAATGAATGTTGTTCCTTCTATTTGGAACATTTTACCTCTATCTCTCTCCTACTCTATTACCTGGTAATGATTTCTAAGCTAATTTCTAGTTATTAGCACTCTAATATTTTAATTTATAATGATTCCTCATTCAGGCCTTCTCTTCACTGTCCTCAACCAAATGTAAAGCTTAATTTTTTGATAAAATCATGTTCATTTCATCCATATACTGAGAAAAATTGTAATACAATCATAATTGTATTAAATTTTATCTCCATTAAAGGCAGGGAATGTAATTTAGTATTAAAATAACATGGCCTGGAGTTGGGGCCAAGATGACGTTAGTGTAGGAGAGCACACACTGCAAGCTCCCAGAGCAAGGCAGCTTGTGGATGGGGTCTTGCCCGGAGGTCTGTGCTGTGCACGCATGGAATGAGAAGCTTGGGTCATTTATCTGCGAGGATCAACGGCGTGGACGGAACGGTAGAGATTCGTGAGATTTAAGCCTGCCGGTGGTGGTTGGCATGGACAGCTGAGCAAAAAATAAAACAGCCGGCTGGAGCTGGGAGCAGGGCTTGGAAACTAGGAGTCAGGGTCTAGTGGGAGGGGGCACTCTCTGAGGGGGGCTCTGGTAAAAAGGTGAGAGAGTTTTACTTTCTGGGGATTTGGCAGCCTGGAGCTCCTTGGACCTTGGGTGAACAGAACAGCCAGAGCGAATCGGCACCCGGTGGAGAAGGGAGATTCTGTTCGGGGAGGGAGTTGATTTGCCTTGTTGCCCAGGAATAAGACACGGGCTGCTGCGGAGCCAGGAAGAGGGGACACTCTCCAAAAGAGGGAGGGTTCTGTTGGAGGACAGGGAAGGGAATTTGTGTGTGTGTGTGAGTGTGTGTCATCGATCTGGCTGCCTGGACCACCCCATAGCTTTGGGGAGCAGATAAGCCGACCTGAAGCAGCATCAGGCTGAGAGGAGAGGCGAATCTGCAGAGTCAAACTGATTTACATAGCAACCTAGTGATGCTGGCACTCAGGTCCAGAAGAGGCGGAGTCAGCCGTCTTTAGCACTCTGCACTGACTAACATCAGAGCTACAGTTACCTTAGGGAGTCCAGGAAGTGGGAAGTGCTTGATTAATTTCCACGGGGTCCCCTCTGTAAGGGGGTTGGTCTAGAGGAGAAATTATTTTGGGTCCTGTATTTCGCCAAAAAAAAAAAAAAGTGAGAAGGTCACGTCAATAAATGAAAAATAAATTCTTTTAAATTTAGTTTAACAGCTAAAAGCTGTTTCAGGACCTGCATATAGAACCCTGTGGGGAAATTGACTGATAAACACAAGCAGGCAGAGAGGATCCACGTGGACCCTAGGGGAATCATTAACCCTCCTTAGGACTGTTTGACTGCTTGCCTGTGTGGATCTTTGGTTTTTCTCTGTTAATTTCTGGTCTCTTGCTTTTCTTTCCTCTTTCCTCCCCCCTTTCTTTTTTCTTTCATTTTTTAAAATTAGGTGCTTCAAGCTTGTCACTTCTTCACTGTGCTTCTTCTTCAGTAATTTCCCACTCGCTGTCTATATTGATTTTGTATTCCAAACTATCGCTTATCCTTCCTTCATCTTCCTGCCTTCTGCTTTCTGTTGTGGCTCGTAGATACAACATTTTTTTCATAGGCCCACAACTTAAGGGTGTCAATTTCTATTCCATCTATTTTGTTTTCTTCTTCTTTTTTTAAATTAGTAATAACTTTTTCCTTTCAGCCCTTTCTTTACTATTTCTCTCCCTCCTCATAATTCTAGCCTTCTAAATCACTATATATATACACTACTCCATTTGTTTTCCCAGTCCATTGTAGGAACTCCACTTTTTTCCCTATTACTCTACACTACCTATGCAAGTTAAATATTCATCTCATTAAGTCTCATTTTGACCCTCTTCTAACTTTTATCAATATTACTATTATCCTTCTGCCTTCCTTACATCTTTAGATTCCTCTGGCCCTAATCTTTTGCCTTCAAGGGAACATAGAAAGAAGCAAGGAAATAAAATAAGAAGAAAAAGTGCCAAAGAGAAAACTTAACTCACACGCAGAACCACCAGCTACACAAAACTCTAGAGCATAGAGAAAAGCTAATCAACTGAACAAACCCATCAAGATAATATGATGACCAGAGGGCAACAAAAAAATACAAATGACTCTGAGAAACAGGAAAACATGGAGCAGTCCAATGAACAAATTAAAAACCAGGAACCGATGCAGAACATCAAACAACTAGTCAAAGCTATCCAAACAAATATCATGGACCAACTTAAAGAAGTAAAGGAAGAGATTAAGGATATAAAGAAGACACTGGAAGAACATACTGAAGAAATAGCAAACATGCCTAAAAAGGTAATGGATATGATGGTGAACAATGGCACAATCCAAGAAATCGAAAAGACGCTGGAGTAACATAACAGCAGATTTGAACAAGCAGAGGAAAGAATTAGTGATATGGAAGACAATACAGCTGAAATCAAAGAGATAGTAGAACAGATAGACAAAAAGATAGAAAAAATCCAGCATGGGCTCAGGGAATTAACCGATAACAAAAAACGCACAAACATACGCATTATGGGCATCCCAGAAGGAGAAGAGAAGGGAAAGGGAACACAAGGAGTGTTGAAGGAAATAATGCCTGAAAAATTCCCAACCCTATTGAGAGAGATGGATGTGCATATCCAGGAAACACAGCGCACCTGAAATAGTATAAATCTCAACAGGCCAACACCAAGACATATACTTGTCAAAACGTCCAATGCTCAAGACAAAGAGAAAATACTCAAGGCAGGAAGAGAAAAGAGAACCATCACATACCAGGAAAGCACAATAAGAGTAAGTGCTGATTTTTCAGCTGAAACCATGTAGGCAAGAAGACAGTGGTATGACATAGTCAAAATACTAAAAGAAAAAAACTTCCAGCCACAAATTCTCTATCCAGCAAAACTGGCATTCAAAAATGATGGAGAGTTCAAATATTCACAGATAAACAGAAATTAAGAGAGTATGTCAATAAGAAACCAGCACTTCAAGAAATACTAAAGGAATCTCTACAAGTTGGAAGGAAAAAACAAGGGAGAGAGAATTGTAGGAGAGGTTAAAAACAACTGAAAAGACAAAAAGAGAAACAAAACAACATATGACATACATTAACCCGAAGAAAAAATGGCTGAAGTAAGAAATCCGTTACAAGTAATAACACTGAATGTCAATGGATTAAATTCACCAATCAAAAGACACAGATTGGCGGAATGGATAAGAAAATATGATCCATCTATATGCTGTCTACTAGAACCCACCTTCGACCCAGGGATTCAAGAAGGCTGAAAGTGAATGGCTGGAAAACCATTTTACAAGCTAACAATAGCCAAAAAAGGGCAGGAGTAGCTATTCTAATATCAGACAAAATAGACCTTAAACGCAAAACTATTGTAAGAGACAAAGATGGACACTACATATTAGTAAAAGGAGTAATCTCTCAAGAAGAGAGAACAATCATCAACATTTACGCACCTAATTGGGGTGCCTCAAAATACGTGCGGCAAACTCTGGAAAAACTAAGAGGGGAAATGAATGCCTCTACAATTATAGCAGGGGACTTCAACACACCACTATCATCATTAGACAGAACATCTAGACAGAGAATCAATAAAGAAACTAAGGCACTCAACAATATATTAGAAGACCTGGACTTAATAGATATATACAGAACACTACACTCAAATACAGCGGGATTTACATTCTTCCCGAGTGCACATGGAACATACTCCAAAATAGATCACATGCTAGGCCACAGAACAACTCTCAATGAATTCAGAAAGATTGAGATTATACAAAGTAATTTTCTGACCACAACAGAATGAAGTTGGAAAGCACTTAGGGCCAGAGAAACATTTAGACACAAGGATATGGAAGTTAAACAACACACTCTTAGACAAACAGTGGGTCAAAGAGGAAATCTCAGAAGAAATCAGTAACTACCTTGAAACTAATGAAAACGACAACACAACATATCAAAACCTATGGGATGGGGAAGCGGCTGTGGTTCAATCAGTAGGGCTCCCATTTACCATATGGGAGGCCCCGGGTTCGGTTCCCAGGGCCTCCTGGTGAAGGCAAGCCTGCCCACACGGCGCGTTTAGCTGACCCAGCGATCACAAGTAGCAAGGGGGGGATAAATGAATAAATAAATAAAATGTTTAAAAAAAAAAAAAAAAAAAAAACCTATGGGATGCAGCGAAAGCAGTACTGAGAGGGAAGTTCATAGCCATAAATTCATATGTTAAAAAAGAAGAAAGAGCTAAAATTGAAGACCTAACTGCACACTTGGAGGAATTGGAAAAACAACAACAAACTAAACATAAAGGAAGTAGAAAGAAGGAAATAACAAAGATTAGAGCAGAACTAAATGAAATAGAGAATAAGAAAGCACTGGAAACAATAAACAAAACCAAAAGCTGGTTCTTTGAGAATATCAATAAAACTGACAAACCCTTAGCCAGACTAACAAAGAAAAAGAGAGAATAGATACAAATACATAAAATAAGGAATGAGGAAGGGGATATCACTACTGACCCCACAGAAATAAAGAGTATCATAAGAGGATACTTTGAAAAATTATATGCCAACAAGAACGATAATTTAGAGGAAATGGACAAGTTTCTAGGAACCCACAAACAGCCGACATTGATGAAAGAAGAAATAGATGAACTCAACAGTCCAATTACAAGTAAAGAGATAGACTCAGTCATCAAAAACCTCCCACCTAAAAAGAGCCCAGGACCAGATGGCTTCACAGATGAATTCTACCAAACATTCCGGAAAGAGCTAACACCAATTCTACTTAAGAAAAATAGAAGTAGAAGGAATATTGCCTAACTCATTCTATGATGCCAACATTACCCTAATACCAAAACCAAATAAAGATACCACAAAAGAGGAAAATTACAGACCAATTTCCCTAATGAACCTAGATGCTAAAATCTTCAACAAATACTTGCTAATCGCATTCAACAACATATCAAAATGATTATACATTATGATCAAGTGGATTTCATCCCGGGTATGCAAGGATGGTTCAATATAAGAAAATCAATCAATGTAATACACCACATAAACAGATTGAAAGAAAAAAGTCACATGATCATCTCTTTAGATGCAGAAAAACATTCGAAAAAATACAGCACTCTTTCCTCATAAAAACACTACAAAAAATAGGAATAGATGGAAACTTTCTGAACACGATAAAGGGTATATATGAAAAACCCAAAGCTAACATCATTTTCAGTGGTGAAATCCTAAAAGCCTTCACTCTGAGATCAGGAACTAGACAAGGATGCCCACTATCACCACTCCTATTTAACATTGTCTTAGAAGTACTTGCACAAGCACTGAGACACGAAAAGGACATAAAAGGCGTCCAGATAGGAAAAGAAGATGTAAAAATTTCATTATTTGCAGATGACATGATCCTATACATAGAAAGCCCTGAGAAATCTACAACAAGTCTTCTAGAACTTATAAAGGAGTTCAGTAATGTTGCAGGCTATGAGATCAATGCTCAAAAATCAATAGCATTTCTACACACCAATAAGGAGCAAACTGAGGAGGATATCAGAAAAAAAAATACCATTTGCAATAGTAACTAAAAGAATCAAATACCTAGGAATAAATTTAACTAAAGATGTAAAGGACTTATATACAGAAAACTACACAACACTGCTAAAGGAAATCAAGGAGACTTAAATAAATGGAAAAATATTCCCTGTTCATGGATAGGAAGACTAAACATCATCAAGATGTATATCCTACCCAAACTAATCTACAGATTTAATGCAATCCCAATAAAAGTCAACACTGTATTTTTTAAGGAACTGGAAAAACTAACCACAAAATATATTTGGAGAGGCAAGAGGCCCCGAATTGCCAAAGACATATTGAAAAAGAAAAATGAAGTTGGAGGTATCACATTACCTGACTTTAAAACATACTACAAAGCTACAGTGATCAAAACTGCGTGGTATTGGCACAAGGATAGACCTACTGACCAATGCAACCAAATTGAGAGTTCTGATATAGATCCTTGCATATACAGTTATCTGATATTTGACAAGGCCATGAAGCCCACTCAGTTGGGACAGAATGGCCTCTTTAACAAGTGGTGCTTGGGGAACTGGATATCCATATCCAAAAGAATGAAAGAAGAATACCATCTCACACCTTATACAAAAATCAACTCAAGATGGATCAAAGGTCTAAATATAAGAGCCAAAACCATTAAAACCTTGGAAGATAATGTATGGAAGCATCTACAGGACCTTGTTATAGGAAATGGTTTCATGAACTTCACAGCCAAAGCATGAGCAGCAAGAGAAAAAACAGATAAATGGAATCTCATCAAAATTAAAAACTTCTGCACCTCAAAGGATGTTATTAAGAAAATAAAAAGGCAGCCTACCCAATGGTAGAAAATATTTGGCAATCATATATCTGATAGGAGCCTAAAATGCTGCATATATAAAGAAATTGTACACCTTGAAAATAAAAAGACAAACAACCCATTTAAAAAATGGGTAAGTGACCTGAAAAGATACTTCTCCAAGGAAGAAATACAAATGGCTAAAAAGCACATGAAAAAATGCTCAACATCACTTGCTATCAGGGAAATGCAAATCAAAACTACAATGAGATACCATCTTACACCCATCAGAATGGCAGCTATTAAAAAAACAGCAGACACTAAATGTTGGAGAGGATGTGGAGAAATAGGAGCCCTCATCCACTGCTGGTGTTACTTTGGTATGGTCCCGCCACTGTGGAGGACAGTTTGACGGTTCCTCAGGAAACTAAAAATAGATCTTCCATATGATCCAGCAATTCCACTGCTGGGTATATACCCAGAAGAACTGAAAGCAAAGACACAAAGAGATATATGCACACCAATGTTCATAGTGGCATTGTTCACCATTGCCAAAAGTTGGAATCAGCCCCGGTGCCCATCAACAAATAAATGGATAAGCAAATTGTGGCACATACATACAATGGAATATTACTCAGCTGTAAGAAGGAATAAACTGCTAACACATGGAATAACGTGGATCAGTCTTGAAGACCTTATGTTGAGTGAAGCAAGCCAGGCACTGAATGATGAACAGCACATGACCTCACTGATTTGTACTGAGGAAAGTGAGCAGTTTCTGATAACCATTGTCTGAAAGATAGGTTAACAAGGGAGAGAAAGAGAAGAGCAGGCTTTGAGCCGTCACCCTTATGGACATAATCTATGGTAAAGGGATAGAGTATAGTTGCATATTGAAGGATAGGACAGATGGGTAGTGATATTACTGGGTTTGGTGGTGCAGCATTGACAGGTGAGTAGATTAGGAAGGGCAGGTTCAAATACCCAGAGCATGTAACTATGAATCTTGGCATTCCATAAGTCAAGACAGGGGAGTGTCATATGCCCCAGGGGGGTGGGGAGGAAGGAACAGTTAAGATCTAATGGGGTATTTAGTGCTCATGGGAAAGGTTTTTCATTACCTTACAGTAATGGACATAGGACATGGTAAATATCATCAAAACTTATTAAAACTGTATCGTCTAAATTGTAAACTACACTGTAAATCATTGACAATGTTTAGTTGCTATATTTTGCTATCTATATAACAGTTATAACAATGCTAACATCCATAAAAGAGGCAGGGGTTTAATATGGGGTGGGGAAGGGGGGCATGGTTTGGTATCTGGGAGTCTCTGGTACTCCGTGTGTGACTTAGCTTGACCTAAAACTTCTTCGAAAATTAAATGAATATTTGGGAGACAATGGGGATTGAGAGGGGGAAGGTGTCACGGCACACCGGACATCCGATAACACAGTGATAAAAGGAAAAAAAGAATATATATTTTAAAGGCATTTCTTTTGCTTTTTTCACCATTTTTTGAATGTCCCAATCTGCTAATTATATTTTGTTTTGTTTTGTTTTTTGTTTGTTTGTTTGTTTTTTCGTTTTGTTTTTTTTCCTGAGTTTCCTTATGTTTGTCTCTTGCATGTAAGCTTATCATTGTTGTTTCTTTTTCCTATTAAGTGTATTTAATTATTTTATGGACTACATGTTCATGGAAGGTTTAGATCACAGTAGGGTTACAATGGGTACTGCAGGGGATTATTGGTCGGGGGTGTCTGGGAGGGGGGATTCATGGGAGTAAGTTCATCCAAATATACATGAAAGATATACAAAATTGTTCAAAAGATCAAAGGATGGGGCATGGTCCCGGTGGGTGGACAATCACACAATAAATGAGGAAATCTGAACTCCTAGCCTGGAGAGCTCTGCCACAGTCTCCAAGGGAGCAGCAACAGTCCTCTGAGGGCAGGGACAGCATCTGTCAAAAGAGGTGGCCCACTGATGAGTTCTTTTTATTGATAACTACCTTTATGAGTCTTTGCTCTTGTAACTGAAACTTAGCTTACTGTTATCAGATGCCTAAGTGTTGCCACCTGAGAGCCTCCTTGTTGCTCAAATGTGGCCTCTCTCTAAGCCAAACTCAGTATATGAACGCATTACCTTCCCCCCAACATGGGACATGACTCCCGGGGATGAGCTTCCCTGGCAACAAGGGATTAATACCAAGTGCCAATTGGCAACACAACTGGAAAAAGACCTTGAATAAAAGGGGGAAAAGGTAAAGACAAATGAGTTCAAGTTGCTAAGAGACTTCAAAGAGAGTCAGGAGGTCATCCCAGACGTAACGCTTATGCACACCTCAGTAGGAGCTCATAGAATTTGAAAGTGCATATCACCCCACACAGAGGGGCTCCTGAGAGTTCTGGAGACACCCAGGTCCTATATAAGGGGGGATAGCCTCAGAGACTGACGCCGAATCAGTGGGCTCTATTTTGGAATCTGTGCTCCTGAGAGTGACATAATTGGACTCAAATAAGTCCTCCCTGCACATGGTTCATCAGTCCCTTCTATTCAAACCTATATGTGATGCTGGAGTTTTTAGGTATACTTCCAGAGACTGGAGCCTCTGGCCTACCTATGTGCCAGGTGTGCATGGAATCTCGGTGGAGCTGCAACTCCTACCCTACCACTCAATGGACTCATCCAAGTCACCTGGCGAGGAGACAACAATGGGCAACGGCCATCCCAGGGAATGGAGAGGGCCTGCATCGGCAGGCAGGATCATCCCACTCACCATTTCCATGGGATATAAGCCCTCTCTCACTTGGAGCTGGAGTGGACATCACCATCCCAGTCTCCTCAGGATTGGGGGAAGAACTATGGACTAGAGTGGACTTGATAGTATTCTGTTTTACACATATGGTGATTCTAGCAATGGAAGAAATTATAACAGTGAGGTGGAGCCAGTGGCCACTGGACACTTTCGGGGCATGGAGGGGATGTGCAGTTGAATCACAGGGGCTTTTTCGGTATTTGTAGGTTGTCCTGAGTGCCGTTGTGGCAAAGGATGTAGGCCATTTTAAATCAGCACACACCATTCAGAACTGTGTGGGAGAGAGTGTGGTCTACGATGTGGACTGGGGTCTATGGTTAATGGCAAGGCCCCAGGATGTGTAAGTCCATTGAGGGTGATGGGCCACACTTGTGGGAGATGTTTGTGTGGTATGTGGTGGGAGGTATGGAAGGTGGGGAACATGGAAATCCCAGTAGGTTCCGTGTAATATTTTAGGTAATCTAAGCACCTCTTAAAAAAAAAAAATATATATATATAAAATAACATTTTTAAAGCAAATGCTCATATATGCATATATATTTATATATCATTTTACAAATATTGGTATGTATTGTGAAAATTTTGATTTTTACCCACAATAAAAAATAAATAAATTTAAAAAAAAAGCATGTCACTGTACACCCAAGACAATAGATTTTACAGTGATGAAAAACTAATGTCAAAAAATATTTCTATTTTTTTTAGATTTATGCTCTTTATTATTATTCCAATTTTTTTTAATTTTATTTTATTTGTTATTTTTAAAACTATCATTATTATTTCATTTCTTATTAATTGTATTTGGTTATTTTGTTAGCTATATTTTTTAAGAAGTTTTGGATCACAGAAGTGTTACAACTGTGGCAGTGGAGGATCATTGGTGTGGGGTGTCAGTGATGGGGGATGCATGGGAGGAGTTCACCTGGGGCATACCTATGAGGCATATGAATGTGTTGAAATGTTCATGGGGCATTGTCACGATGGGTGGAGATTGACACACTAACCAAAAGAATATCCAATTCCCATCCTGGGGTGCTTGCTACATTCTCTAATGACAGCAAGAAACCCCTGAGTACACAGGTAGTGACTAATGAAGGAGAATGGACCATTGATGGACCCTTGATATTGAAGACTGTACTATGAACATTTACTTTTGAAATTGAAATTTAGCCCAGTATGATTGGGTGCCTAAGAGTTACCTCCTGAGAGCCTCCTTGTTGCTCAAATGTGGTCTCTCTTTAAGCCAAACTCAGCTTATAAATAAATGCATTGCCTTCCCCCAAGCATGGGACAAGACTACCAGGAATGAGTCTCCCTTGCACTGAGGGATTTCAGCCAAGTGCCAGCTATTAATGTAACTAGAAAAACACCTTGATCAAAAGGAGGAAAATGTAATGACAAATGATTTTATATGATTAAGAAACTTCAAAGTGACTTGACAAGTCATCCCAGAGGTTACGCTTATGCATGTCTCAGCAGGATCCCATTGACTGCCACAGTAAATATTGCATCTCAGGATTTTGGCTCCCTGCCAAATCCTGCCCTACTTTGGAATTTATGCTCTCCAATGTGACAGAGTTAGCCTTCATTGTGGTTTCCCTACACATGGCTTTTCTGTACCTTCTATTTGAACCTATAGTTAGTACTAGAGTTGATAAGTGAATGTCCAAGAGACTTAAATCTTTGGACTGTCCATGTGCCAGATGAGCCCTGAATCTCAACAGAGTTGCAATACCTACTTTCCAGTTCATTGGACTCACCCAGGACCATCCCAAGGAACAGAGAGATTCTGCAACTGCAAGCAAAATAGTCACATCCATCTGCCCCATGGGATCTAAGCCTCCTCTCAATTGGAGGTGGAGTGAGCATCACCATCCCAGAATCCTCAGGATCGGGTAATGAATGATGGACTAGAGTAGACTTACCGTTATTCTACTTTAGATTTATTGTGATTCTAGCAATGGAAGTACTTTTGTCATTGATGTGGAGGTAGTGGCCACTGGAGGTTCTGGGGAAAGGGAGAGGGAATATAAGCATAATATTTGGATATTTTCAGGACTTCGGAATTATCCTGAATGACAATGCAAAGACAATACAGGCCATTTTATATCTTGTCAAAATTTATAAAATTGTGTGGGAGAGTGTGTAAACTACAATGTAAACTCTAATCCACACTTAGTGGCAATGCTCCAAAATGTCTTCAATTGTAGCAAATATACCACACTAATGAAGGATGTTGTTTATGTGGGAAAGTCTGGGAGGGGTAAGGACCAGGGTATATGGGAATCCCCTATATTTTTTATGTAAAATTTATATAATCTAAGTATATATTTTTTAAAAACATATGTATAAAAATAAAGAAAATACTATTCAGAAAAAAAAATATATATATATATATTTAGGGGATTACCATATATGTCACCCCACACACACACTTTTCCCCATTAACAACATCATTCATTAGTGTGGTACATTTGTTATAATTGATGAATACATATTGAAGCATTGCTACTAACCATTGTCTGTAGTTTATATTATGGCATACATTTTGCACCGCACAATTTTTTTGGTTTTGACAAAATATATAATGGCCTGTATCCATCACTGCAATGCCATGTAGAACAATTCCAATTTCCCCAAATACTCCCATATTACATCTATTCTTCCCTCTTTCCTCAGAACTTCTGGTGGCCATTGCCTTTATAACAATGTTACAAGTTCTTCCATTATTAGAATAATAGTAAGGTTATTTTGTCCATAGTTGCATTCCTCCCTTATGTTTGTTCATTCCTCAGTCTTGAGGATTTGGGGATGGTGATGCCCACTCTGCTTCTGACTGAGAGGGACCTTAGATCCCATGGAGCATATGGATGGAAAAGTCATGTTTGCAGTTGTAGATATTCTCTGTTTTCTGGGATGGATATTGTTCATCATCACCCTTTTGTTAGTTGTCTTGGGCAAGTGCAATGAACTAGATAGTAGGTGTTGGCTGCAACCCTGCTGATAGTAAGGGCTCAACTTGCATATGAACAGCAGGAAGATTTGTCTCTGGGACATATATTTACTGGTTATAGTGCTAATTATAGGTTCAAATAAAAGGGGCATAAGAGCTATGTATAGGAAAATTATAAATGAGTCTAATTTTAATTCTACTCTTTTCTTAAATTCACTCTTTCAAAAACTGCACTTTATTTTTTAAATGGCAAGGAATAGATTAGTGTGAACTGACAATGTAAACGTGGGCTGGTGATAGGGGGCCAATTCTTAAATATATAGGTCTTAATATGGATGTTCAAATATTATTTTCTGTATCACATCAAACTGATCTGCAAAAAGAAATGGGAAAAAATAGAGAGGGAGTGCAAAGCATGTCTTTCTAGCAGTGTTTGACAGAATGCAGAAAGAGCAGGATAAAATGTGGACTTTGTAATGGTAGCATTTTAGATGCGCTGGAACAAGCTTACATTAAAGAAACCCAATAGAGCAAATGTACACACTTTGACAAAAGTGAAATTTACTTGCAAGAGCAGTATATACAATAATTTGCATTACAGCCCATATACAGTTTGTTCAACACCCTCATTCAGCATGTAACAGAGAAAATCAGCAAATAAGGATCAGGACAAAAATATTTTCCATCAACCTCCCCATGGAAAGACCACAGCTTTAATGGCTTATAGAATCCTTAAGCTTAATTCTAGGTGAGTTTAGATTTCCAAATCAAAATCAAATTTTGAACTGTTTACATTAACTTCTCTCTAGTAAAATGTATCATTTTCTTCCCAGTATGTCTTCCTTTGAAGGACAAAACTGATCAGAACCTTTCATTCTTTGCCTATGCAGAGATTTATGAAAAACCATACCAAATTGTGACAGCCTTCTTCTGCAAAACTAGAATCAACTACAAAGTCAAGTGGTCACTGGAGGTGATGAGAGCAGGGAGAGGGAAAACAGGTGTAATACAGGGGCAATTTCAGGACTTTGGAATTGTCCTGAATTACATTGCAACATTATATACCTTGTCATAATCTACAGAATTGTGTGGGAGAGTGTGTAAGCTACATTGTAAACCATAATCCATGCTTCAGTAACAATGCTCCAAAATGTGTTCAATTGCAATGAATGTACCACACTAATGAAGGATATTGTTAATTTGGGAAAATGTGGAGGACGTGAGAAGCAGGAAACATGAGAATCCCCTATATTTTTTAAGTAACATTTATGTAATCTAAGTAACTTTAAAAACTGAAAAAATATATTAAAAACAAAACGAACAAACAAAAAAACCTACCAAATCAAGGGGAAGAGGTGTGGTTCAGTGATTTGAGCACCTGTTTCCCATATACAAGGTCCCAGGTTCAAATCTCAGTGCCTCCTAAAAAAAAAGATTTGAGTAAAGCAAAGGTATGTTTCCAAAAGAAAAATCTGTTAAGAACAAGTAATGCACATGCACAAGAAACTACAAGAAATGATGATCACGATTAATTACAAGTGCAAAATATCCCAGTCTTGAGAACATAACAATTACAATCAAATTCATATGTGGGCTCAAATATTATGTACAATTCTTTTTACTGTTATTTTTTTAATCTTTTTTTTAATAATTTATTTTTATTTTTAAAGTTACTTAGATTACATAAATGTTACACAAAAAATATAAGGATTCCCATATGCCCCACCTCACACACCTCCCACCACCTCCTACATAAACACCCTTCATTAGTGTGGCACATCACTTGCAACGGATAAACACATCCTGGGGCTTTGCCATTAGGCATGGACCATAGGTCACATTGTAGACCACACTCTCCCACATGGTTCTGCATGCTATATGATGATATAAAATGGCCTATATCTGTCATTGCAATGTCACTCAGGACAATTCCCAAGTCCCAAAAAAGCCCCAGTATTACTATGTTCAATTTAGATAAGGTGGTCAAGTATTATCTGAATACACACGATATTTGATAAACTTAAAACTATATTACCATTACTTCTTCTCTAATATTTTCAGGTACATGCTAATATGGAAAAAATGTAATTTCCATTTTTGCATATATAAAGAAGAATAACATTTTAGAGTCTATATTTCAGATTGCAAAGAAGTTGTTACATTTTCTTTAAAGAAAAAAATTGTGTACTAAAAGTTTAATTGATAAATGTTAATATCAACTGTAGCAGTTTGGCAGTTTGATGTAATTATGAATTCCTAAAATAGATATTGGATTATGTTTGTAAACTGGTCTGTTAATCTGGGCATGATTAAGTTATGATTAGGGCGTTGACTGGGCCACGTAATAGGGCATTGAGCCCCACCCCTTGTTGGGTGGGGTCTTGAAGATAAAAGACGTGGCAAATGACAGTTGTTGGAGCAGTTTTGAGTTGGAGTTGTATGTGGAGTCTTGAGCTGGAGCCCCGGGAAATAGCGTACAGAGGAGCTTGGTTGTGAGGAAAGAGAGAAGGCCCTTGGTAGAGAAGCAAACCATTTGCCTGATAGTCTATAGCTGGCCTTGTGGCACAAAGCAAGCCTGAACCCAGAGATAGGCAAGCCCCAGGAAGAGAGGAACCCAAGAAGCCTGAACCCTGGCAAATGTCAGCAGCTGTCATGTTCCAACACATGGCAACAGACTTTGGTGAAGGAAGAAACTTATCCTTTATGGCCTGGTAATTGTAAGTTTCTACCCCAAATAAATATCCTTTATAAAGATCAACCAATTTCTGGTATTTTGCATCAGCACCCCTTTGGCTGACTAATACAGAATTTGCTATCAAGGAGTAGGAAAGTGCTTTTGCAATTACCAAAATGTTGGAACAGTTTTATAAATGGGTAAAATTTTAAGAGATAGGTACCATACAATTATTATATGGTCCCCCTACTGCTCTCAAACTACAGAAGACATTTAAGGATAGGTTGTTTTGTCAAAAATAGACTAACCCAAGAGATATATGCTGCTTTAAAAATCTGATTTGCCAGAAAAACTAGGTGTTTGACATAGTTTTGAAGCAATTACAAAATCCATTTTCTTTTCTTTTTTTATGAGTTCTGATTTTCTTTTTTTTCAATGATTTAAAAAAATTTTTTAAAGATTCTTAGATTACATAAATGTTACACAAAAATTATAGGGAAAATCCATTTTCTTAGTGGTCCAGACATCTTGCCAATTTTTCCAACTCATCAGAACTTCCATCAATTTCCACATTCATTATAGACAACAAATGTTGTCATCAGTTCATCAGTCCTGCATGTAAGTACAGTTCTTCTTTCTACATTTGCCACATGTGAACAAGTCGATTTGAGTTCCACCTGTTTAAGCCATTTGGTGCTCTGATGGCTTCTTTGGTCAAGATTTTACTGATCTCTTTGAGTTAATCACTAGCCATTTCCTCTGCCATCACTCTAGCAAGTAGTCAGGAGGAATACTCCCACACAGTACATTTTTCCTTAAGTTGGGATTCTTTGCAACCTGAAGATTTGATATCCTACTTCCTACTCTATTTTTGTATTTCATGTTTGTATTCCTTATTTCTTTCTTTTTATTTTTAAACAATTTATTGAAGTATATCATTCATACATGAACATATATAAACTATAAGTGTTCAGTAAACATCGTGATCTTACAAAACAAAAATGCATAACATCATAAAGGTCTCCCACACATTACCCCCACACACACAAACATCCTGCATTGTTGTGAAACATTTGTTAACAAATCATGAAAGAGCATTGTCAAAGTATTACTATTAACTGTAGTCCGAATTTTCCTACCCTATATATTTTTTTAAGGATTTATTTATTTATTTATTTATTTACTTTTATCCATTTTACATCCCCCATCCCCGTTTTTGCTGTTTCTGTGTCCATTCACCAGGCAACTCTGTGTGTTACTTCTTTCTTGATATATAGCTTCCTCACTTTGAAATCCTAATTCTTCATTTTGGTTCCAATAGCAATGGAGTGATCTCCTGTTCCCAGAGCTGTAGCAATCACCTCCCTCCACTTTAACACTATAGAATCAGAAGGGCTTGCTGCCCAAAGGAAAAGATGAAACTTAAGTATCTCGTGTATTTGTCTCATTCTTTGTGCTGCTTATGTTGCCGCTGGAGCTACTTTCTTCTCTTACTTCAGGACTATTTTGCGATGTCTCCGAGGTTTCTTTTTCTTTTCTTCAGAGACTTTATCAGTTGATTGTCCATCTAATAACTTTTTCCAGGATTTGATGAGACACTTTGTGAAAGATGTAACTTCCTTGTCTTTACTAAGCTCTGACATTCCGATTCTGGTGGACTGTAAAAATCCCAGAGTCATAGGAATGTTCTTAAGCTCTTTCAGCAAATCCAACGATCCAACCGCGTCCCTCTGCACCATCATGTCCATCTTCGTGGCAATGCAGACCACCTCCTCTTCCAGGGCTGCGGAGGGTCCTCACTGCGCCCACCCACACGAAGCTGGTGCAGCTGGGGCAGGGGATCGAGGGGATGCTGCCAAGTGCGTGGCAAGCTCTGCGAGGCATGCCCGGCCTGGTCCCTTCCTCTGCCATAATAGTATTTTGATGTTTTTCTTTCCTTTTGGTTGGATAATCCCCCGGAGGAGAGAATACCTTGAAACGCTTTAATTGGTTTTTAAAAATCTCTGACAAGTCTATATTCAACTTCTTTAGGAACTGCCCTGCAATACCACTACTGGGTATATACCCAGAAGAACTGAGAGCAGTGACACCAACAGGCATCTGCACACCGATGTTCATAGCCACATTATTCATCATTGCCAAAAGTTGGAAACAACCCAGGTGTCCATCAACAGATGAATGGATAAACAAACTGTGGTCTATTCACACGATGGAATATTATGCAGCTGTAAGAAGAAATGAAGTCATAAAGCATATGGCAACATGGATGAATCTGGAGGACATTATGTTGAGTGAAGCAAGCCAGACACAAAAGGACAAATACTGTATGAATGCATTACTATGAAACAAATATATTGTGTAATATATTGTTTGATTCACACACAAAAAAAAAAACAAAACAAAAAACAAAAAACAAAACAACAAAAAAATTTACATGTATCCATTACATTTAATTGAGAAATGTATATATTTATTCATCTGTGTTTACTTTTTAGTTTTTAATTGCTTATGTTTTCAATTATTAAATGTACAAAATAAAGTTAAAAAAATAAAAATCTCTGACTGGGAGGGAACTCTTTACTGCTCCATTTACCATCAGTTCCCACATCCATGGAATGAGTTCACTGGGATTAATATCAGACAACATATTTTTATTTTAGTTATGCCAAGACAGACATAACACCTACCTAGTCAAATTCTGTGCCTTTGTTTCGCTGACATGCTCTTTAAGGTGTTTTCTGCCTATATCAATGATCTTTTTCTTAAAAAAAAATTTTATTTTTTCATTTTTGCCAATCATACTGTGTATAAAATATGCTTGCTTTCAGAGTAAATGCTCAGGATTAACTGCTATACAGCAGAAGTTCAGAATAAAGTTTTGTATAAAACAAAACAATAATGGGACCAAGGGATAAAAATTCATATCAAATAACTGCAGTTATTTGAGCTGATAAAAGCTCTTTTGATTTGCTTCGTGTTCACGAAACTAGTTTCTTTCTTAGATAGGTGAAGAAATATGAGGTAAGAAATTTGTAGGCCTTTATCTGAGGATGATCCAAAATTATCCCTAAAAGCCACTGCTTCTTTAAGTTTAACATAGACTTTATGTCCTCTTTTTGGGGTTTCTGAAGTGATGATGCATCAAGTTATATACTTCAAGGACATCCACTTAGGATTATTTTTCAAGCCCTTTATAAAAGCTGCACAAGAAATACTCATGAATGAATGAATCTGGTGAAAGATGTAAACTTTTGAAAATACACACTTTTTAAGGTGAGAATGGAAGTCATTGCTTTTTAATTTTAGTAGAATTTGATAATACTGTCCTTATGTATTCTCTTACTAGCTCTCTTATGTGATGGCTGTTCAGGTATCTAGATAAGGCAATAATCTTTCTAAACCAACTCACTGGAACAGGGTATCCATCTTTCTGCTACAAGACATTTCTGTTATTTTCTGGACCTGCCTACCTGTTTTTCATTCCTGTCAGTTACTATTTAACACATTCACTTATTTCAGCTTTATCATGACTTTGTTCTTTGTTCCCCACAAGTTCACTCTCTATTGTAATACTTCCATACACACCCTTCTTTCTGTCTGTAATGCTCCCATCACAGCGATCTGAATTAACCCTTCCCTCTCTTTGTCTTCTCTTTTGTTTGAATATTTTTAGACATTTTTATTGAAATTTAACATTCATACATGAATATGCATAAATAATATGTATATAGTAAAACTTAAAATACAAACCTGCGTATCATCATACAGGGCTCCCATATAATACCCCACCTCCAACACCTTGCATTGTTGTGAAACAATTGTTACAAACTATGAAGGAGCAATGTCAAAATATTACTACATATATGGCCAATATATTACATTTGGTGTATTTTCCCCCAGCCCACCCAGTTATTGACACCCTGTATTAGTATTATTTACTTTGATATAGTTCATAAGAGAAGTTTCTATTATTGTTCTGTTAACCAAAGTCCATCTTCCACCATAGGAATCATTGTGTTATACAATCCTATGCTTTGTGCAATCTATACAAAGTGTGCAATCGTGGTTTTTAAACTGTTTACTTTGAAATAATTTTGAACTTACAGTAAAGTTGCAAAAACAATACAAAACTCACATAGAGAACATTTTTTTCAATTTAAAAATTTATTGAAGAATATCATTCATACATGTATATTATAAACAGTACATATATAGTAAATGTTGTGAACTTACAAACACACCTGCATAACATACAGGACTCACATACATCACATCACCAGCAGCAACTTGCATTTTTGTGGAACATTTGTTACAAATAGTGAAAGAGTATCATCAAAATATTATTACTAACTACAGTCCATATCTTACATTTCATGTATTTTCCACCAACTCATCCTATTAATACCTTATATTAGTATATTAGTGTACGGTATTATATATCTGTTATAGTTCATGAGAGAACATTCTCATGTTTGTTCTATTAACCATAGTCCATCATCCACCACAGGAGTCACTGTGTTATACAGTCCCATGCTTTGTAAAATCCCTTCAAACTGTATACTCAGTGGCTCTCATTTCCATTGCAAAGTTGTGCTGTTATCACCTCAGTCAATTTTAGAATGTTTGCCTTACTTGAATGGGAAAAATCCCATATCCCCTTATAACCTTCTTTTTGACCCTTAGAATTGATATAGTATCTTCTTTGACACTATTGCAAAAAATTTCAATATTACTGTTAACTATCATTCATAAGTTACTTTAGTTGTAATTTCCCCATGTATCACCATATTCTTAACATTTTGTAATAGAAAAACATTCTTAGATTTATACTATTAACAACCATCTTCATCCACCATAGAAATCAGTATGTTATACACTCCCTAGATTAACCTCTAGCTACATTTCCATTGACATTTACATCCCTAAACGACCATTTATGATCCAAATTTTCAAAAACACCCTAAAATTACAACTGTTATTTTTTTCACCTCAGCAAATTTATCTCACCATTTATTATGTTCACATTTTGCCCCTGTGTGTATCTGCACATCTTGACCTCAACATCCAATGACCTTGATCAACAGTGATGGCTTAGATGGGTTTGATCTTAATCTAACTTTCTCTAACTTTCTCAGTTTTCACTGCCTTACAGTGTGGGATAGAGATAAATTAATTACCCCCCAATCCTAAAATGAGACATAAATCTATACAACAATTTTTATATATTGCACATTCAAGAAAAGTGATTACATATATTGACAACATGTAAATTATCATATTATGCAATAAAATAACCTAAAAATCCTCACCTGTTTTCCTGAGGAACTTGATAAGCTGACCCTAAAAATATGTTGAAAGACAAAGGTCCTCTAAAAATCTCTCTTTTCAGTTATTTTTGTACATACATAGAAGTGTTATTTGATGGTCATGAAGTAATTCTCTATATACTTTTATGGAAAACCAACATATATTTTACATTCCCATAAAAAATGTACAGGGGTTCCAATTCGATCAAGACTCCCCCAACACTTATTCCTATTTTATTCTATTCTATTCTATTCTATTCTATTCTATTCTATTCTATTCTATTCTATTCTATTCTATTCTATTCTATTCCTTACTTCTCTTTTTCTTTCTTTTTTTTCTTTCCATTCTTTTCTGCTCTTCTCTTCTCATTTCTTTTCTTTCTTTTTTCTTTCCTTTTCCTTTTTTCTTTAATTAGAGAAGTTCATGCAGAAAATATAGAGTTCCTATATACCCTCCCCCATTTTTATCATTTTGCATTAGTGTGGTACCTTTGCTACAATTGATGAGAGTATATTATTATAACTGTACTTCTAACTATAATCCATAGTTTACATTATGGTTCACTGTTTGTGTTGTACAATCCTATGATTTTTTAAAAAAATTTTCTAGCAACATATATACCACCTAAAATTTCCTTGTTTAACCTTCTTCAGATATGTAATTCATTGGTGTTAATTACATTTGCAATGTTGTGTTCCAAGCATCATTATGCATTACCAAAACTTTTCCATCACCTAAACCATAATTCCTATTCCCTACCACCAACTCAGCCCTTGGTAACGTATAGATTCAGCACCATATGAATTTGTTTAATTCTAATTGCTTCATATGCATGAGATCCTACAATATTTGCCTTTTTATGCCTGACCTTTTTCTCTCAAAATAATGCCTTTAAGGTTCATCCATGTTGTTACCTGTATCAGAACTTTGTTCCTTTTTCACAGTTTAAAATTTACAGGGTAAAATTCACTGGTATTTACCACAATTTACCAGCATCTTCCTCTCCCTCTTCTCTGGAGGCTGCACAGAATTTCACTTGACTGCTGGGTTTCAAAATAATTGATTTAGAGAGTTCTGCTAGTAAAACAGTTGTTCTGGTGAAGGGACTGGTTCTTGGAGATTATTACATTCCCATCTCCCCACAAACTTCCCTCTTTTCTTCTAATAATAACCATCCTAGTCAGCAGAAAGTTGTATGTCAATGTACAAATTCTTTTATTTTTAAGATACCAGGGCTGGGGATTAAACCTGGGACTTTGTATATGGGAAGCTGGTATGCAACCCCTAGCCACATTGACCCCGCTGAGTTGGTTTTTTCATTTGTTTGCTTGTTGTTTTTTATTTTTTAAGAAGCACCAGGAACCTAACCTGGGACCTACCATGTGGGAAGCAGACTCTCAACCCCTTGAGCCACATCCACTCCCTCAATGTAGATTTGATTTTTATTTCCGTAACAACTGAGGCGGTTGAACGTTTTCATGTGCTGGTTGGCCATGTGTCCATCTTTTGTGGGGATATGGTTAATCAAATCCTTTGCCCATTTTATAATTGAGATGGTTATCTCTTTTGTTACGTTATAAAAATTCCTTTTGTATTCTGGTAATTAAACCTTTATGTGATAAATGAATTCTAAATATATTCTCCCACTCTGTAGGTTGTCTATATAATTTCTTTTTTTATTTCTTTTATTTTTAAAGAAGATTTAGATTACATAAATGTTGCATCAAAAATAAAGGGGATTCCTATATGCCCCATTCTCTACCCCTCCCACACTTTCTCCCATTAACAAAGTCTTTCATTAGTGTGGTACATTTGTTAAAGTAGATGAACACATTTTGAGGTATTGTACTACCCAAGGACTATAGTTTATATTGTTCTTTACACTCTGCCCCAAACATTATTATAGGTTTTCACAAAATGTATAATGGCCAGTATCTGTCATTGCAATATCATGCAAGAGAATTCCAGTATCCCCAAAATGCCCTAGGTTGCACCTATTCTTCCCTTTCCCAGTCCTCAGAATCTCTGGTGACCACTGCCTTTATATCAATGATACAAGTTCTTCCATTGCTAGAATATTCATAAATTTACTTTAGTCCATATTTGCTTTCACCTTATGTTTGTTCATTGTTCAATTTTGAGGATTTTGGGAAGGTGATGCCCATCCAGTCTCCAATTGGGAGTGGGCTTAGATCCCATGGGGCAGATGGATGGAATTGTATTGCTTGCAGTTGCAGGCACTCTCCATTTTCTGGTATGGGTGTTGTCTACCATCATTCTTTTGTTAGTTGTCCTGGGTGAGTCCAATGAACTGATGAGTAGGTGTTGCAACTCTGCCGGAATTCAGAACTCAAATGGCAGATGAACAGACCGAAGATTTAAGTCCCTGGAACATATAATTAACAAGTATATTGTTAATTATAGGTGCAAATAAAAAGGGCAGAAGACCATGTGTAGGGAAATTTTGAATGAGTCTAACTCTGTTACATTGGGGAACATATATTCCAAAGTATGGCCCATTGGCAGGGTGCCAAATTTCCGAGATTGTCTGCCCTGCATATTGTGTCTAGATATATCTAGAGTTCTCACAAGCTCTGCTCTTTGAGGCACTGCTTACTGTGGCAGTCAAGGGGATCCTGCTGAGACATGCATAAGCGAAAACTCCTAACTCACTTTGCAGTCTCTTAGCCATGAAAACTCATTTGTATTTAAAATTTACCTCTTTTGGTCAAGGTCTTTTTCCAGATTCATCGCTAGTTGGTGCTTAGGAATAATCCTTTGGTGCCAGGAAGGTTCAATCCTGGGAGTCATGTCCCATGCTGGGGGAAGGTAGTGAGTTTATATGCTGAGTTTGGCTTAGAGAGAGACCACATCTGAGCAACAAGGAAGTTTGCAGGAGGTAACTCTTCAGCAATATATAATACTAGGCTAAGTATAAATTTCAGTAGAAAAGGTTCATAAGTAGACCCATCAATATCAAAACCTGGCATAATGGTCTGTCCTCCTTCACTAGACACTGCCATTGTACTCGGGGGATTCTTGGGTGCTCTATTAGAGAATATAAGAAGACTTCCCACGATGGGAATTCAGTATTCTTTCTGTCATTGTGTGGGTTTCCACATACTGAGACAACACCTCATAACCACATGAACACCTTTATATTCCATAAAGGTATGCCTCAGGTGCACCCCTCCTCACAAATTCCCCCATCACTGATACCCCATACAAGTGTTCCTCTTCTGCCAGATTTGTGACCCTTCTGTGATCCAAAACTTCCCCAAAGACAAAGACAAAAAATAAACTAATAAAAATAAGAAAATAAATTAGTAATAATTAAAAATAACAAATAAATTATAAAAACCCAAAAAAATAAATAAAATAATAGAATTTAAAATTTTTCATTGTGTCTTTCATCACTGTTTGATGTGTTATCTTTTATGTACAGTGGCAAAGTCTTCCATATGTTCCCCCAGTGTGTGTGTGTGTTTTTTTGTTTGTTTGTTTGTTTGTTTGTTTGTTTTGCTTTATCTTCAAAAAAGCTTTAGGTGACCGAAATGTCACATAGAAAATATAGGGAGTTCTCATATGCCCAAACGCTTCCCACTCTCCCCCATTAATAGAATTTTACATGTGTGGGGGATATTTGTTACAATTGATATACAAATATTGAGGCATTGCTACCAACCATGGTCAATGGTTTATGTTATCATTTACATTTAGCCTGTACACTTTTAAAGGTTTTGACAAAATTTAAAATGGCCTGTATCTGTCATCATAAGAAAAATTCCAATGCCCTGAAAATGCTTGATGTTCCATCTATTCTATTCTTCCCTCCTCATCCCTTCTTGATAATGACATTTGATACGCAAATGTTTTAATATAGATGAAGTACAGTTTATATTTCTTTTGCTGTTCAGGCTTTTGGTGTCATTTCTAAATTCATTGCTGAATCCACCCTCTTGACACTTTCCAATATGTATATTTGTAAATATATTACAAATACATTAGTAATATTTAAGTCATATATTTAGGCAATAGATTCATGTTGAACTAAGTGTTATATATGTTATGCGGGAGAGTTCCAAGTTCATTCTTTTGAACACGGATATCCAATTTTCCCAGCACCATTTGTTAAGGATATTATCTTTCCACACTGAATTAAATTGGCACCTTTGCCATAAATCAGGTACCATAGATCCATGTGTTTATTTCTCTCCTCTCAATACTTTCAAATTGGTCTAAGTTTTTACCCTTACACTAGTATCACACTGTTTTAATTATTGAGTCATTGTATAGAGTGAAATCAGGAAGAGTGAGTCCTCCAAGTTGATTTTGGCTATCAGGACCTCTTGCAAATTCATATGTGTTTGAGAAAACAATGAATATTTGCAAAAAGGGCTAGTGGAATGCTGATTGGGATTGCCTTGAACATTTAGATTGCTTTGGGCAGTATTTGCATATTAAAAATATTAAGTCTTCAAATCCATGAGCATGGGATACCTTATCATTTATTTAGGTCTTCTTTTATTTATTTCAGCAATGTTCTTGTTTTCAGTGTACAACTCCTTTCATTGGCTAAACTTACACCTAGATATTTTATTTATTTTATTTGTTTAGATGATATAGTAAATGGAATTGCTGTTTTCATTTTTTGATTGGTCATAAATAGTGTATAGAAACAGAACTAATTTGGGGGTGTGAATTACAACGTTTTAGGCCTAGTAGCTTTCATGTGGATTCTATGGGAACATCTATCTATGGAATAATTTCGTCTGTTTTTAAAGTTAGTTTTATTCCTTCCTTTCAAATTTGGGTGCCTTTATATCTGTTTCTTTCCTAGATTCTCGGGCTGGACAGATGAATTTCCATAAAATGTTTAATAGCAGTGGTCAAGTCAAACATCTTGGTCTTCTCCCTGATCTTAGTGGAAAGTTTGCAGACATACACAAGAAGTTATGATGACAGCGTGTGTTTTTCATAGATCTCATTCATCTAATTTAGGATTTCCCTCCTGTTCTTTGTTTTCTGAGCATTTTTTAACATAATAAACTTTATTTTTAAAGGGGTTTTAGATTACAGAAAAGTTAAATGGAAAGTATAAGGGATCTCCATATACCTCCCCCTCCATCTTCCCTATTGATAACATCTTACAGTAGTGTGGTCATTTGTTACTATTGATGAAAAAATACTGAAGCATTGCTACTAAGGTCTATAGTTTACACTGTGGTTTACACTTAATTCCATTACCCTAAATATGCCCTATGTTCCAAATATTATTCCTTCCCCCTCCTTCAGAACCTCTGGTAACCACTGTCTTTATCATGAAACGTTGGTTGATTTTGTCACATTAATCAATCTTTAACTGAGATTGTGATTTTTTTACTAGGCCAGTTGTAGGTTGTGTTATTTTGCCAAAGCAGTTCTGATGCAAACTACCAGAAATCTGTTGGTTTTTATAATGGGGATTTATTTGGGGGTAAGTGCTTACAGTTCCAAGGCCCTGAAATGTCCAAATCAACCGATCGGCAGAGATATTTACTTACCAAAGTCAACTTTTGTTGATCACAGCATGTTGCCATGTGGTGAAGTAAGATGGCCACCAATCTCTGCAGAAGTCTCTGCCTTCCCCTCCAGAATCCATCATTTCTTGGTGCTCAGCTTTGAGCAACCAGTTCATGGGTCTTGCTTCTTTTACAGGCCTCCTGTATCAGTCTCAGTTGTTTTGCTCTCTTACCAACTTCAGCTCTAAGCAAGTGGTATATCTTTCCCAGGGGCCTCGGCTGTTTGAGCCTCTCCTTTCTGTCACATGGCAGGATCAAAAATGGCAGAGCTTTCTCTTCTTGTGTCTATCTGAATGAGTTCATTTATATCAGACTCGGCAAGGGGCGAGGGCTCAACCTGATTCATACCACACTGACATAGACCAATAAAAACCCCTACAACAATCATATCACGTAATCTCATCTAAGGGCCCTCAACTGAATTTAATAAAATCAGAGGAATAAATTGGTTTACAAACGTATTCTCTCTCTTTTGGGGGTTCATAAAATAATTTCAAACTGCCACATAGGTTTACAAAAAAATCATACAGAAAATACAGAGTTCCTATATAGTCTCTCTCTCACACAGTTTACCCTATATTAATATTTTGCTAAAGTGTGCTTCCTTTGTTACAATTGATGAAACAATATTTAAATTAAAATGTTAACTCTAATCCATAGTTTACATTAGTAGTCATGCTTTGTGCTGTAAAGTTATATTTTGGTAACATATACAACCTAAAATTAATTGTTTTAGCCACTTTAAGTAAAAAATTCAGTCGTTCACAATGTTGTCCACTATTACCACCATCCATTACTAAAAATTCTCCATCACCCCAAACAGAAACTTTGCACAAATCAGGCATTAACTCACCATTATCTACCATCAGCCCTTTCCCTAGTAGCCTATAATAAAATTTCTTACTCTATGAAATTTCATATTCTAATTATTTCATATAAGTGAGATCATACATTTTTCCTTTTGTGTCTGGATTATTTCACCCAACAAGTTGTCTTCTAGGTTCATCCACATTGCTGCATGAATAAGAATATCATTCCTTTTTGTGGATGAATAATATACTATTGTATGTGTATACAGCATTTTGGTTTAACATTCATCTATTGATGGGCACACAGGTTGTTCCCAAATTTTAGCTATTGTGAATAATGCTGCTATGAACATGGGTATGCAAATATCTGTTTAAGTCCCTGCTTTCATTTATTTGGGTATATACCTAACATACCTAGAAGTGGGATCAATAGGTCATTTGGTAATTCTATATTTATCTTTCTGAGAAACTGCCACACTGTTTTCCACAGCATCTGCACCATTTTACATGCCCATCAAAAAGTACAAAGGTTCCTATTATCTACATTATCTTCAATACGTATTATTTTCTGGTTGATTTTTTTTTTTATAGGAGCCACCCTAATGGCTTATCTTTCTGTTGTCAAGTTGCAAGAATCCTTTATGTATTTTATTTAATAAACCTTTAGATATATGGTTTCCAGATTTTTTCTTCCATTCTGTAGATTGCCATTTTACACTCTTGTCAAAGTCACGGGTTGCCTGGGAAGAAACAGGAACACTTGCCCAGGCCCCCATCTCCACTCCATTTTCCTTCTATCTGGATGCTCCCCTTGCTAAATCACAGTGGGTGAAGGTTCAGCCTCTATGAAATGAGCATTGAAATTAAATTAGTCAACTGCTGGCATTTCAATCAGTGAAGAGGCATCACATGCTTGGAAATTCTGTATTATGGGGTATGGTCAGGTGATATAGGTGACATGATAGGCTGTTGATTGGCCATCCCCAAAGGGCTTGCAGGCTTCACCTTATTTTCTTTTTTATTTCCATTAATTATTTTTTAAATTTATTTTTTATTTCATAGTAATTGTACAATCTCATCTCATCATTTTTTATTCTCACAAAATAAGTTTGGATTTTAATTCAAATTTGTCATGGATACATGCCTGGGGTCTGGAGAGATCCCTTGGGTGGAGGTGGGAACCCATACAACAGAACATTTGGTGAGAAAGTAAGGAAAAGACAGATGGGCCATAGACATTAACAATGTTTAATTATATGGAATAATGAGGGCAGAGAAAACACAGAGAACAAGTAGGCTGAGATTCAGAGCTAGAAGGCTGATACTGGTGCTGTCTTTACAGCTACCCTCCACAGCCACCCCAGGAGGTGAAAACCCAGAATTCAGGGGTCTTCCTGCTCTGATGTCCTCTGGTTCTATACTTGCTTCAGCCAGCTCTGTGTTTGTGACAGCCTGCCCTACCCAGTCACTGGTGGCTATTTCAGACATTTCTCCAACTCCATTCCTGTTTTGAGGCCTAAACTCTAAAACTAATTATCCAGTTGTCACTCTGAAGACAAAGAAGTTATCAGTCAGATTCAAGTGATGGTTTGATCTGGAGCCTGAAGACCTGTCCATGTGGCCTTGGGAAAGTCACCTCTTCTTTGAGCCTCAGTTTTCTCATCTGCAGGTCACTGCTGCCACAGCCAGTGGGAAAACCCCAACCTCTGCTCTAACCATGAACTAGGTCTTGCCGCCCAAGATTTGTCATCACACAAGAAACTTCTGCTCCCCAGCATCCCATGAAACAGATACCATCACCACCAACAAATGTCCTTCCCTGTGCTCAGTGATGTCTCCACCATGTCGAGCCAATCTTCACCCAGTGCTATGCTCTGGATGCACTGAGAACCCAGTACCCACCAACTCTCAAAGCTGAGACACACAAGGGGTTGTCTGGGGCCCTGTGCCTAACTAACTCACAGCCTGCTGTCAAGCCTCCTTAACATAGTGAAAGAGTGCTGCCCTTGGCTGGCTTCCATCTGCAGGAAAGTATTCCACAACATCCATCACTATCTGTTCTTTTGCATTTTGCTGCTTGCCCAGGGTGACAAACTCTCCAGGCTGTTCATCAGTTACATCTTGAGCTCATGGCTGATTGTGTGCATGCAAAGGACAATCTTGCAGAATGGCCACAAGTGATCAGACGTGGGTAGGACAGCAGCCTCGACTGGCCGTACCCTCTGGGGGGCCCCTTTTGGCTCAGGAGGACCAGCAGCAGAGGGTCTCAGTCCACCTCCTCCACTGATGCTCAGAGTTCATCTACCGAGAGAACCTATAAGGTGAGGAGTAAAAGCTGAGCCCAATGAACAGATGGGGGTTCAATGTTACTGTGCAGGAATTTCTTGCATATCTGTCAGACCTTTCAAGTACAATCAGAAGGAACAAGAAGTAGTCAAATGCTATCTGAACACAGGTTAGAAGTAAATTTATAAATAGACTGCTTGAAAATTTCTATCTATTCTTTTGTTCATTAATTCATTTTCTATATACATTATACTTGTGCCTAGCCCCTGTGAGGTTCAAGTTCCCCATAAAATGGAAGGATTTGAATATAATCTCAAGGAATATATTCCAGAATGTTTTAAATAATAAACTTCTTTTTATAGCACTTTTAAGTTTCCCCCTAAAAATTTCAAAGAAAATGCAGAGTTTCCATGTACCCTCTCCCCAAACAATTTCTCCTTTTATTAACATCTCACAAGCAGTGAACCAGAATTGGTAATTTTTAGTAAACCTGGTCCATAGTTTACATTACTATTCACTCTGTACACACAATGTTCTATAGTTTTGACAAATGCATGATGTTATGCATTCAGCAATACTGTAATGCACAGAAAATTATTTTTCCCTTGTAAATGCCCCATGCTCCACCTACTTATCTTGTCTCCCTAAGCCCTTGACAACCACAGATCTTTTTTTACTGTCTGTAGTTTTGCTTTATCCTCAAGGTTCAAATATCTGAATCATAGGAATGACCATGGTAGGAATTAAGAAACAAAGCAAAGATGAATGGGGTGTTTAGCCATGAAAAAGGGCCTTTTTTTCCAATGTTATAATTCTTTACCTTTATGGATGTGATATCTATACCTAGTTTTGATGGAATTCCATATATTGACCTTGAAAACACAAGTTCCTAATTGTTATTCAAAATACACAAAGCAAGAGAATCAGAAAATTCCCCTTTTCCTCCAAACCTGTATAAAAGCAACCATTATCCTGGGTCAGGAAACAGTCCTTGCAAATATTATTTTGAAATACACCCACATTTCTGAGGTGGCTGCTATGCCTTGAGGAAAGTCCTATGACCTCTAATGCAAGGGAGGACAGATGGTCAGACTTAGCTACTGGCCAAGTTACTGACACTGAAGTGCACATTTGCTCAGGGAAAGGTGGGCTTGTATGTTTGCTTCAGGAATCCAGGGAAGGCTCACTGGCCCTTCTCACTTCTCCTTCATACAATAATTTGATGGTACTGCATGATTTCTTACTTGAAGGACCACATGAGAGCCACTATCTCATTCAAATGAACACAGTATGAGAAAAAAACAATCCTCAACTCTCAGGCTGGAGTAGAAACAGGATTTAATATAATATTCAATTCTGACATTTGGTATTTAAAAAAATAAATATTACCCTATCCCAATATGAAAATGTGTTTTGTCTTTTATACAAAATTTCAACAATCCTCTCATCCTTCAAATATACTCTCCCACAAATCCTGTCTCACAAGGTCCCATAATCCCCAGGAAGCAGTGGTGTGTGGTCCTTTCAGGGCTTGAGATTCGACCTCTGTGGGACCCATCTGGGCCTTTCCTCCTACACTGGGTGAACTGTTGGCTGGGTGAAGAGGGCCTATCCCTCCTCTCCTGGGGTGAGGGTGTAGGAAGAGAGTGGGGGGAAATTCCTTTATTCCTGGGAGGTCCTAATGGTACAATCTGTGGTGCAGCCTAAGAAAAGTTAGAGTAGAGCAAGATGGGCCTGGGAGCCCTGAGGTGTTATAAGTTGGCATCCATGGGCCTTAGGAGAGTGCCATGGTCCCTAAGGCAACTAGTGTTCTACAGGGACTACGTCAGCCTGTGAAGCCTATGTCAGGGTCATGGCAGATCACAGTTTGAGGCATCTGCCATGTGTGCAGGGAGAGAAGCAGCTGCATGTCCACTGGTGAAGTTGGGGCCACACAGGAGCTGGACTTTTGACTGGGAGATGCCTCTACTACTGGGCTTGGTGTTGGGTACCTGGTGGTTGGATTGAAGGGCAGCTTATCTGGGGTACCAGGGACCTCATCCACATCCTCATCCTCCCACTGTTGTCTGGGCGTCAGGACTCCTGCCAAGAGTTCCATCAGTCCACAGGAGCCATTAGCTCCAGCCCCCAGAGAAGTCACTTGGCATCACTCAATTTCATCAAGGAGAACCAAGGCCCAGAATAATGGGGGAAATGATCCTGTCACAGAATTGGTCAGAAGTGGAGTAGGGATTCCAGCACTAAATGGAAGATGCCCTGAACCTCACTTAGCCTGAAGTGACACTGAACCTAAGGCAGCCACACTTGCCTGCCCTGGAGAGGTTTTGGGCCTGGAGTGTGTTGCTGGTGGACAGGGATGTGGGCCTCAGTTCACAAGACAGGTAATAGCTACAGGGCAGATGTCTGCAGTGAGATACCAGAAACCATACCTCAGGACTGCCACTTAGAGTCTCATCTGAAGGAGAAGTCTTGAAACTCCAGGGGTCCCCAGGCCACAGGTCGATGGTGACCATGATCACTCCCTGGACCTGGACAAAAGGGAGAGTGTGCTCTGCTATTGCCCACTTTTTATCCTGCCCTTACCTCTCAAACTTGCTGATCTTCTCCAGTGCCTTAAACCATGACCAAAATTGTTCATCAGGCACCAGGTGGTCATAGGCGTAGCTTGACTGCAGGACCTGTATCTGTGAAAGGACATGTATTCCTGGAACTAGAGGGAAAGGGAGGATGGAGAGGAGGCCTGGGTTGGTCTGCTGGGCAGGACAGGAGCTGCTGTCAGTGTCAGGTTCTTTGCTTACATGGGGCCCCCTCTTTTCCTGCACTTTCATCCATGATCTACCTAATTCTCAAAACAAGAGTTACACAGCTCCTTCTCCAGGAAAAAGTCTGTACTGCCACCTCATACCCTACAACAGTGTTGCATGTCTACCTCATCTCTTTGAATTAATCTCTCCCCTTAAAAATCTGAATGCAGATAAAGCAATGAAATGTCCTGACCAGGTATGTCTTTGACTTCCTCACAAGCCATACTCTACCCCCAAAGTGATGCCTACAACTACTCACCATCTTTCTTCTTTACATAAAGATCATCCTCTCCTGGAAGACAGACAGCCTAGTTCCATCAGAAGACATTCCACAGGCCATCAATTGCAATGAATGTACCACATTAAAGGAAGAAGTTGTTAATGTGGGGAAAAGTAGGAGGTGCAGGGACTGGGGCATATGGGAATCCCTTATATTTTTTATGTAACATTTTATGTAATCTAAGTATCTTTTAGAAAAAAAAATATATATATATATATATATATAAAAGAGAGCAGCCACTTCCCCCTGGGTGCATTGGAAGTTGGAGGAGTCACTGGATCCACACTCTCAGTGTCAGGCCCTGTCCAAGTGAAGTCACATCACCAGCCACCACCTCTGACCAGGTTTCAGTTAACCTGCCCTCACAGTGTGTGGTCAAGAATGCTGCCCTAATAGTCATGGAGAAAGAAGGAAGCAGTGGCTCTGAAAGCCTGGTTGATCAGCATCTTCTGCCTCAATCCCTGCAGTCTCTACCCCACAAACTATGCCCAAGGCCATGCTAAGTGCTGCTTCTTCACCAAACAGCCCATTAGGAAGTTCCTCCTGTAGAGAATTTTTTCTTGAATACTAAGGTAGCAGTCTTTTTATGTATCACCTCTGACTGTCCAGGTAGGACAGAGGCTGCCAGCAGCACTGAGCATTGACTGTTTTCTTATTTTACATGAGCTGATATAATTCATAAGTATTCCAAATAATTCTCAGAGCCATTTGGGATATGTCACTGCTGACAAAGCCCCAGGATGAGCATCTTCCCCATGTAAAGGAGACCTAATAAATCTTCTGGTTCAACATCTGGAAAAGTCCACTGGTGCCATCACATCTGATAAAAAGGGCCTACTGCCCCCCACTGCTCCTCAGCTGTGCACAGCCAAACAAAACCCTCTTCTTGGTCAAGACATGACCTCACTGAAATTTTTCAAAAAACTTTCAATATGAAGCCAGAAGCCTCACAGTCTGCCTGGCTGCAGCCCCTGCTTCCACTTTACTTGGATCAGCAAGTCCTTGCTCAGTGATGTGTTCACCACAGTTTGGAACTGACAGATGTGATCCCTTTGGAGAGGAGAAAGAACAGACAAGTTGGGGAATAGGGATGGGGGAGAGAGCAAATCTGTGATTTTAGAACCAAAGGATCCCAACTGCCTGGATGAGTGGTTATATAGGTGACTCTGACCCCTCAAGGGTCACACGGTACTGAAGGATAAGCTCTCAGGTGTCACAGCTGGCACTCCCATGCTATGGTACCTGAGCATCTTGTTTTTACCAATTTTGATTTCAGTTGGATAAAGTGTTGTGGGGCCTTGTAGAAAACACTTGAAAAGTTCCCATGTGACTCAACTCTGTACCTGACAAATATGGTGACCCTGCTGTTCTCAGGAAGAATTGCTGTTCCCAGGTCACATGGGGACTGAGAGCCCCACGTCCAATGGGTCCTAACCCCAGGAAGCACTGCCTTCCAGCAGGGCCCAGGCCACTGAGGCACAATGACAACCTTTAGATTGGTCCCTGGTTCACTGAGGCTACTGTTTAGAGAGGCCAGCCCACCAGGAAACGTCCTCCCAGGGCTCCTTCAAGCAGTGAATTCAGCTGTTCTGAAGAGTAAAGAGGAAAGCATGAAGGTTAGAGGAGTTCCTGAGGATTAGGCACCCCTGGGGATGGAAAGACTTACATAGAGACAGAACTGAGCTCCATCCTGCTTCATAATCACTTCTTCTCAACTGGCCTCTCACGGCACGGAAGATGCTGATGTCCAGCGAGCCTTCAAGGGCTAAACTTGGGTCCAGCAAGAGACACTTACAGGGAGGAGGACTTTAGCTCAACCTGAAACTAGAACATAGATAGGAAATAAGTGCCCTGCTCCTGGGACATGCCAGGTAAAGACTGTGCCACTAGACAGGAAGGGTCTGGGGACTGTGGAGGAGCCCTGTGTACAGACTTTAATCCTTAGGGCTGATTAAAAGAGAAAAGTGAGATCCAAAACCTGGGGTGGGGAAACCCTGGCAACTTAGATCTAGTTCTCCACCACCCTGTCCCTATCTGGGGCTTCCACCTTCTGGTTCCCAAGGCAGGTGGTGATGACACAGTTGGCACATGGTTGAATTGGATGATGGTAGCATGGATGGAAGGTGTCAGGTGCTCCTTGCCCTTCTTGTGGCACTGAAACAAGATGGAGCCTAGATAATAATAGAGCACCACCTCCCTGAATAGCTCCTGGGGAGGACAAGAGTGTTAACCAGTCATGCATCAACCAGACACAGAACACAATCCCCAAGCCAAGGAATGTGCTCTTAGCTGCAACTCTGTAAGCGGCGGGTGTGGCTTGAGCCTGGTGGGGGTCTCTTGACTTGGTTTTCTGCCTTCTGAGGGTACTGAGCACATGTGAAAACCAGGACCCTATCCTGTCAGGGAAGGGAGAGATGTATCTTCCTCAAGTCCATCCTCACTCCTGCCATTCACTGGACAGTGGCCTATATCCCACATGATGAGGCAGCAACTTCTGTACTTCCTGATAGTTCCTCTGGTGCCTCTTCTTGTTCGGATGCCCATCCCCTCTAAGGGCTACAACAAAGGGATTCTTTTAGATGCTTGCCTTCATGTCCAGTGCCAATCAGTGTCTAATACATTTTGAGGCTGTCAAAGCCTCTAGAGAAAAGTGTGGGTGAGTCATGGACCAGTTGCCCCTCTGAGCACTCCCATCTGCCTCCCAATGAGCCAGGCCCCAACAAGCCTTCATTTTTTCTATCCCTATGGTTAGCCTCCTATAATCTACTCCAAAAAATGGGGAACATGAGGTCTTCAAAATTAGAAGCTTGCCAATGTCATCAGGTTTGAGAACAGTAGATCTGTGATTTAGACTCAGGTCATTGGAGCCCTGATCAGGGAATGGCAAATCGGGAGAGCGGATTCCAGAAGAGATCCTCCCAGCTTCACCCTGCTAAGCCCTGCTCACCACATCCATCATGTCATCTGTTCTGCCACCATCTTCGGAAGGAATGTCAAGAAGTGGGACTTCACCTCACTCTGCACAATCTCCAAGGTCTCAGGTGAAGAGCAAGAAGGCTCTTGAGGTTAATGTAGGGCTGTCATGAATTTCAGATCCAGAGGAAGTGGAGGTTGCATCAGAGATACCTCTGGTTCTGGGCCTTTTATTACTGATAGTGAAGTAACTGGCTACAGCTCCATAGTTGTCAATGACAAAACTTCTGGAGGTGACAGTGGAAGTGGCAATGGAACCGCCTCCAGCTCTGGACATTTTGCTTTTGATGGTGAAATGGATGTCTCCAGATTAGAAGCCATCAATGACTGAACCTCTAGATGTGGCAGTACAGGTGGCATCGGGGCTTCTGCCAGCTCTGTAAATGATGTTACAGTGGGTGATGTCAGCAATGATGCAACCTCCTGAGGTAGCACTGAAGGTAATGCCAGAGATGACTGCAGATCTAGTGTAGGCATGATGCCTGGTGTCAATGATCAAAATTACTCTGGAGGTGGCACTGAAGTGCTTTGTAACCCTGGGTCTGACATATGGCAGAAAAAGTTGGAAGATGCAGGAATAGATCTGGCTTTCTATGGCCCCTCCCAAATATAGGAATGATTGCATTGTCTGTATCAGCAGTCCCACCCAAACATGCCACCCCTGGGAAGTCTTTTCAGATTATAAGCTACCAGATTAGTGGTCTTAGTTACTCTTTACTCTGGGCACAAAAGCAACCTCTGGAGGTTCCTCATTGTATGACCCAGCTCAATCCTCTTCTCCGCAGGCTAATATGTACTCAGCCCCAGGGCTTCTCGCCCTCTCTCTCTGCCTCACTGAGCTCCCTGAGAAAGTGAGAACTTCTCACTTTCTCTCTGCCTCACTGAGCAGAGAAAGGAGAACTTCAGCACAGCTCTCCAGGACAGACCCAGGCAGGATGACCTCCACAAAGGCCACCAGTTGCTGAAGGCAGGGAAAGAAATCCTCTGGGTTGTCCTCCAGCCATGTGCAAAGCATGCAGGAAATAGGATCACATCATCTGCAAAAAAACAAAAGTATTGCTTCTTCCTTTCATATTTAGGTGTCTTTTAATTCTGTTTCTTGCCTGATTGCTCTAGCTAGAACTTCCAACACAATATCGAATAACAGTGAAGTAGACATCCTTGTCTTTTGCCCAATCTCATCAGGAAAACTTTCAGCCTTTCAAAAATGAGTGCAATATTAGTTGTGGGATTTTCATATATGCAGTTCATCATATTGAGAAAGTTTCCTTCTATTCCTATCTTTCAGAGTGTTTTCAGAAAGAAAGGATTTGGCATTTTGTCAAATGCCTTTTCTGCATTAATTGAGATGATCATGTGATTTTCATCTTCAATTATTATTGTAGTGTATTATACTCATTTTTTATGTTGAACCACCCTTGAATATCTGGTATAAAACTTATTTGATCATGGTGTATAATTTATTTAATGTGATTTTGGATCAGTTATTGAGTATTTTGTTGAGGATTTTTTGCATCTATACTCATTTGAGAGATTGGTCTATAATTTTTTTTTCATAATATCCTTATTTTACTTTGGTATCAAGGTGATGTTGGCTTCTTAGAAAGAGTTTGGTAGCTTATCTTCCTGTTCAATTTTTTGTAAGTATTTGAGCAAGATTTTTATTAGATCTTTAAATAATGGTTAGAATTCACCTGTGAAGCCATCTGGTCCTGGACTTTTCATTTTGAGAAAGATTTTGATGACGTTCAATTTCTTTACATGTGGTTGGTTTGTTGAGGCCTTCAAATTCCTGTAGGGTCAGTGTGGGTTGCTCATGTGTTCCTAGGAATTTGCCAACTTCATCACTATTCTCAAGTTTGTTGGCATACAATTGTTAATAGTATCCTCTTATGATCTCTTTTATTTCTGTTGTGTCAGTGGTAAAATTCAACACCTTTGCACCTCAAAGGAATTGTCAAAAGTGTGAAAAGGCAGCTGACTTAATGGGAGAAAATATGAGGCAATCATATCTGATAAGGGATTAATATCCATCATATATAAGGAGATCATACAGCTCAACAATAAAAAGACAAAATTTTCTATTTTAAAATGGGCAAAAAACTTGAAAATACAATTGTCTAAAGAAGAAATACAAATAGCAAAGAAACACATGAAAAAAACATTCAACATCACTAGCGATTAGGAAAGTGCAGATCAAAACCACAAAGAGATATCATTTCGCACCTATTAGACTGGCTGCTATTAAAAAGTCAAACAACTGTAAATGTTGGAGAGGATGTGGAGAGATAGGAATGCTTGTTCAATGTTGATAGGAATGTAGAATGGTACAACCACTGTGGAGGACTGTTTGGCAGTTTCTAAGGAAGTTGAATATAGACCTGTCATGGGATCCAGCAATACCATTGCTGAAATTATTTTATGAATCCTGAAATGAGAAAGAATATTTTTATAAACCAATCTATTCCTCTGATTTTATTACTTTGATTTTATTAAATTCAGTTGAGGGCCCTTCAATTAGATTACTTAATAAGATTATTGTAAGGGGTTATAATGGACTATGTCAGTGTGGTACTCAGGTTGAGTCCTTGCCTCTTGCTGAGTTTGATATAAGCAGACTCATTCAGACAGACACAAGAAGAGAAAGCTCTGCCATTTTTGATCCTGCCATGTAACAGAAAGGAAAAGCTCAAATAGCTCATCAGTTCTTTGGATTCACCCAGGACAACTAACAAAAGAATGATGATGGACAACACCTATCCCAGGAAGTGGAGAGTGCCTGCAACTGCAAGCAATACAGTTCCATCCATCAGCCCCATGGGATCTAAGCCCACTCCCAATTGGAGATTCGGTGGGCATCACCTTCCCAAAATCCTCAAGATTGAAGAATGAGCAAACATAAAGGTGAAAGCAACTATAGGCTAAAGTAGATTTATGAATATTCTAAGAATGGAAGAACTTGTATCATTGATATAAAGACAGTGGTCACCAGAGGTTCTGAAGAGGGGGGAGAGGAGAGAATAGGTGCAACTTCAGGGCATTTGGGGACATTGGAATTCTCTTGTATGACATTGCAATGACAGATACAGGCCATTATATATTTTGTCAAAACCTATAAAAGTGTGTGGGGCAGTGTAAAGAATAATGTAAACTATAGTCCTTGGCTAGTACAATGATTCAATATGTGCTTATCTATTGTAACAAATGTACCACACAAATGAAAGATGTTGTTAATGGCGAAAAGTATGGGAGGGGTAGAGTATGGGGCATACTAGAATCCCTTATATTTTTTATGTAACATTTATGTAATCTAAAGCTTCTTCAAAAATAAAAGAAATAAAAAAAGAGAAATTGAATAGACATCCTACAGAGTGGGAGAATATATTTAGAATTCATTTATCCCATAAGGGTTTAATTCCCAGAATACAAAAGAAATTTTACAGCTAAACAAAAAAGACAACTCAATTATAAAATAGGGAAAGGATTTGATTAGACATATCTCCACAAAAGATGGACAAATGGCCAATCAGCACAAGAAAAAATTCAACCTCCTCAGCCATTATAGAAATAAAAATCAAATCTACATTGAGGGAGTGGATGTGGCTCAAGTGGTTGAGCACTTGCTTCCCACATGGTAGGTGGCAGGTTAGGTTCCTGGTGCCTCTAAGAAAATCAAAAGCAAACAACAATTACACAAATAAAATAACCAATTCGGGGGGGTGATGGGGCCTAGTGGTTGAGTGCCGGCTTCCCATATATGAGGTCCCAGGTTCAATCCCCAGCCCCGTTATCTAAAAAAAAAAAAAAAAAAAAAAAAACTACATTGACATATAATTTGTGCTGACTAGGATCATTATTAGAAGAAGAAAAGAGAGAAGATTGTGAGAAGATGGCAATGTAATAATTTCCAACAATCAGTCCCTTCACCTGAACAACTGTTTTACTAGCAGAACTCACTGAATCAATTATTTTGAAACCCTGCAGTCAAATGAAATTCTGTGCAGCCTCCAGAGAAGAGGGAGTGGAAGATGCTAGTAAATTGTGGTAAATACCAGTGAATTTCACCTTGTGAAATTTAAACTGTGAAAAAAGAACAAAGTTCTGATACAGGTAACAACATGGATGAACCTTAAAGGCATTATTTTGAGAGAAAAAAGCCAGGCAGAAAAGGACAAATATTGTAGGATCTCACTCATATGAAGCAATTAGATAAGCAAATTCAAGAGCCCAGAATCTAGACAGGTTACCAGGGGCTGGGCTGGTGGTAGGGAATAGGAGTTAATTATAAATGGTGCAGCATTTCTCATTAGGTGATGGAAAAGTTTTGGTAACATATAATAGTGCTTGGAACACAACATTGCAAATATAATTAACACCACTGAATTTTATATGTGAAGACGGTTAAACAGGGAAATTTTAGGTCATATATATGTTACTAGAGAATATTTTTTAAAAATCATAGGATTGTACAACACAAACAGTGAAACATAAGGTAAACTATGGATTATAATTAGTAATACAATTATAGTAACATGCTCTCATCAATTGTAGCCAAGTTACCATATTAATGGGAACTCTGTATTTTCTGCATGAACTTTCTGTGAATCTACAACTTCTGTAAAGAAGAACAGAATAGAATAGGAACAAGAGTTGGGTAATTCTTGATCAAATTGGAATCCCTGTACATTTTTTATGGGAATGTAAAATATATGTTGGTTTTCCAAAAAGGTATATATAGAATTACTCCATGACCCCCAAATAACACTTCTATGTATTTACAAAAATAATTGGAAACAGAGATTTTTAAGGGGCCTTTGTCTGTCAACACATTTTTAGAGTGAGCTTATCAAGTTCCTCAGGACAACAGGTGAGAAGATGTAGATGATTTTATTGTATAATATGATAATTTACATGTTGGCAGTATACGTAATCATCTTCCATGAATGCGCAATATATAAAAATTGCTGTATAGATTTATGTCTCATTTTAGTATTTTTGGGTAATTAATAGTTTATCTCTGTCCCACACTGGAGAGCAGTGAAAACTAAAAAAGGTGGATAAAAGTAGATGAAGATCAAACACATCTAAGCCATCACTGTTGATCAAAGTCATTGGAAGATGAGGTCTGGATGTGCAGACACACACAGGGGCAAAATTTGAACATAATAAATAGTGAGATAAATTTGCTGAGGTGAAAAAAATAATGGGAATAATTTTAGAGGTATTTTGGAAAATTGGTATCATAAATGGTAGTTTAGGGATGTAAATGTCAGTGGAAATAAAGCTAGAGGTTAATCTAGGGACTGTATAACATACTGATTTCAGTGGTGGATGAAGATGGTTGTTAATAGTATAAATCTAAGAATGTTCTTCTATTACAAGATGTTAAGAATATGGTGATACATGGGGAAATTACAACTAAAGTAACTTATGGATGATAGTTAACAGTAATATTGAAAGATTTTTGCAACAATGTCAAAGAAGATACTGTATCAATTCTAAGAGTCAAAAAAGAGGGTTATAAAGGGATATGGGATTTTTCCTATTCAAGTAAGACAAACATTCTAAAATTGACTGAGGTGATAACAGCACAACTCTGTAATGGAAATGAGAGCCACTGAGTACACAGTTTGAAAGGATTTTACAAAAGCATGGGACTGTATAACACAGTGACTCCTGTGGTGGATGATGGACTGTGGTTAATAGAACAAATATGAGAAAATATTCTCATGAACTATAACAGATACATAACACTATACACTAATATATAAGGTGTTAATAATAGCATGGGTTGGGGGAAAATACACCAAATGTAAGTTATGGACTATAGTTAGTAATAATATTTTGATGATGCTCTTTCATCATTTGTATCAAATGTTCTGCAAAAATGCAGTTTGCTGCTGGTGGCGTGATGTATGTGAGCCCCGTACATTATTCATATTTGTTTTGTAAGTTTACAACATTTACTGTATACGTACTGTTCATATATATTCATCTATGAATGTGAGTTTTGTATTGGTTTTGTAACTTTACGTTCAAAATTATTTCAAAGCTAACAGTTTAAAACAATGAGTTCACACTTTGAATGGATTGCACAAAGCATGGAACTGTATAACACAATGATTCCTGTGTTGGAAGATGGACTATGGTTAACAGAACAAATATGAGAAACTTGTCTCATGTACTATAACAAGTATATAATACTAATACAGGGTGTTAATAACTGGGTGGGCTGAGGGAAAATACACCAAATGTAATATATTGGCTATAGTTAGCAGTAATATTTTGACATTACTGTTTCATAGTTTGCATCAATTCTTTCACAACAATGCAAGGTGTTGGAGGTGGGCCCTGTATGATGATATGCATGTTTGTATTGTAAGTTTTACTACATACTTATTGTTTAGGCATGTTCATGTATGAAAGAAAAACTGCAATTAAAAAGTTAAAACTATTCAAAAAAAAGAAAAGATAAAGAAAGAGGGAAGAGTTAAATCAGATCGCTGTGATGGAAGCATTACAGACAGAAAGAAGGGTAGGTATAGAAGTATTACAATAGAGAGTGAACATGGGGGACAAAGAACAAAGCCATTATGATGAAGCGGCAATAAATGAAAGTGTTAAATAGCAACTGAAAGGAATAAAGAACAGGTAGCCAGGTCCAGAAAATAACAGAAATGTCTTGTAGCAGAAAGATGGATACCCTGTTCCAGTGAGTTGATTTAGAAAGATTATTGCCTTATCTAGATACATGAACAGCCATTATACAAGAGAGCAAATAAGAAAATACATAAAGACACTATTAACAAATTCTACTAAAATTAAAAAGCAAAACTCTTCCATTCTCACCTTAAAAAGTGTGTATTTTCAAAAGTTTACATCTTTCACAAGATTCATTCATTCATGAGTATTGCTTGTACATCTATTATAAAGGACTTGATAAATAATCCTAATGGATGTCCTTGAAGTATATAGATTGATGTATCATCACTTTTAGAGACCTCAAAAAGAGCACATGAAGTCTATGTAATGCTTAAAGAGGCAGTGGCTTTTAGGAATAATTATGGATCATCCTCAGATAAAGGCCTACAAATTTCTTATTGCACATTTCTTCACCTATCTAAGAAAGAAATAGTTACACGAACATGATGCAAACCAAAATGGAGTTTCAAAGAGCTTATATCAGCTCAAATAAATGCATTTATTTGATTTGAATTTTTATCCCTTGATCCCATTATTCTTTTGTTTTATGCAAAACTTTATTCTGAATATCTGATGTATAGCAGTTAATTCTGAGCATTTACTATGAAAACTCACAGGATGAACAAGCATATTTTGTATTCTGTATAATTGGTAAAAATGAAAAAAAAAACATTTCTTTTAGAAAAAGTTCTTTGATATAGGGAGAAAACATATCAAAGAGCATGTCAGTGAAACAAAGGCACAGAACTTTCCAAGCTAGGTGTTATTTCTGTCTTGGCATAACTAAAATAAAATTATGTTGTCTGATATTAATCTCAGTGAAATCATTCCATGGATATGGGAACTGATAGTAAATGGAGCAGTAAAGAGTTCCCTCCCAGTTAGAGATTTTGAAAAACCAATTAAAGAGTTTCAAGGAATTCTCTTTTTTGGGGGGGAGGGGGTGGGGGGCGTGGGAGAGGATTATCCAACCAAAAGGAAAGGGAAACATCAAAATAAGATTAGGGAAGAAGAAAGGACCAGGCCGGACATGCCACGCAGAGATTCCTAAGCGTTTGACACCACCCCTGGGTCCCCTCCGTCCCAGCTGCACCAGCTTCGCGAGGGTGGGCACAGTGAGTGCCCACCGCAACCATGGAGGAGAAAGTGGTCCGCATTGCCAAGAAGATGGACAAGCTGGTGCAGAGTAAGGACGCGGCTGGAACATTGGATTTGCTGAAAGAGCTTAAAAACATTCCTATGACTCTGGGATTTTTACAGTTCACCAGAATCGGAACGTCAGAGCATAGTTAAGACGAGGGAGTTACATCTTTCACAAAGTGTCTCATCAGATCCTGGAAAAAGTTATTAGATGGACCATCAACTGATAAAGTCTCCGAAGAAAAGAAAAAGAAACCTTGGTGACATCGCAAAATAGTCCTGAAATAAAAGAAGAAAATAGCTCCAATGGCAACATAAGCAGCAGAAAGGATGAGACAAATACTTGAGATACTTAGGCAGCAAGCACTTGATTCTATATGGTTAACGTGGAGGGAGATGCTTGCTGCAGCTTTGGGAACAGGAGATCACTACATTGATATTGGAACCAAAATGAAGAATTAGGATCTCAAATTGAGGAAGTTATTGATGTGCCACACTAATGAAAGATGTTTATGGGAGATGTTATGGGAGGTATGGGAGGTGGAGATCATGGGAATCCCTGTAATTTTTGTGTAACATTTATGTAATCTAAGCATCTTTTAAAATATATATGAAAAAAAAAAGAAAGAAGGAAAGAGATAGTATGGCAACAAACATTTATAAAGGGAAATAGTCATACTAATATAATGGTAATTAATTATAACAAAATTCTAATTATAATATTCCAGCTCTAAATCTCGGACAAAATTAATCTCTAAAAATGAAATAAATTTTGTTTTTGTTATGGAAAAATAAATAAATAAGGAATACAGACATGAAATACAAAAATAGAGTAGGAAGTAGGATATCAAATCTTCAGGATGAAAAGAATCCCAACTTAAGGAAAACTATACTGTGTGGAATTATTCCTCCTGACTGCTTGCTAGAATGACGTCAGAGGAAATTGCTAGTGATGAGCAAAGAAGACATCAGAGAGCACCAAATGGCCAAAACAAGTGAAATTCAAAGCAACTTGTTCACATGTGGCAAATATAGAAAGAACTGTACTTACATGCAAGTACAAACCCACTTTGAACCGATGACAACATTTGTTGTCTGTAATGAATATGGAAACAGATGAAAGTTCTGTTGAGTTGGAAGAATTGGCAAGATGTCTGGACTGCTTAAGAAAATGGATTTTTTATTGGCTTTAAAACTATGCCAAACGCTTACTTTTTCCTACAAACCAGATTTTTAAAGGAGCGTACATCTCTTGGGTTAGTCTGTTTTTGACAGAACAACCTTTCCTTAAATGCCTTCTGTAGTTTGAAATCAGTAGAGGGACCATATAATAATTGTATGGTATATGTCAGAAATTTTGTCTTCATTTTTATAAGTAAGTTGATATTAAACTTTTATCAATTAAAATTTTGGTACTCATTTTTTACTTTAAAGAAAATGTAACAACTTATTTACAATCTGAAACATACACTCTAAAAATGTTATTCTTCTTTGTATATACATAAATGGAAATTACATTTTTTCCATATTGGCATGTACCTGAAAATATTAGAGGAGAAGAAAAGGTAATATAATTTTAGGTTTATCAAATATGGTGTGTATTCAGATAATACTTGACCAGCTTATCTATTTTGTACATAATATTTGAGCCCACATATGAATTTAATTATTATGTTCTCAAAACTGGGATATTTTGCACCTGTAATTGACTAAGATCATCATTTCTTGTAATTTCATGTGCATGTATATTACTTGTTCTTAACAGATTTTACTTTTGTAAACATACCTTTGCTTTACTCAAATCTTTTTTTTTCTAAGGAGATATCAGAATTTGAACCCAGGACCTTGTACATGGGAAGCAGGCACTTAAACCACTGAGTTACACCTACTCCCTTCAATTTGGTGGGGTTTATTTGTGGGTTTTTTTTTTATATTTTTTAAAAGATATTTAGATTACATAAATGTTCATAAAAATATAGGGGATTCACATATACCCTGTTCCCCACATCTCCCACATTTTCCCAAATTAACAACATCATTCATTAGTGTGGTACATTCATTGCATTGCCAATAAGCATTTTAGAGCATTGCCAATAAGCACTCTCTCCCACACAATTCTGTAGATTATGACAAAATCTGTATGTTATTGTAATGTATCTGTTATTGCAATGTCATTCAGAACAATTCCCAAGTCCCAAAAATGCCCGCGTATTACACCTGTTTTTCTCTCTCCCTGGCCTCAGAACCTCCAGTGGACACTTGACTTTGTAGTTGATTCTAGTTTTGTAGAAGAAGGCTGTCACAATTTGGTATTGTTTGAATTTAAGAAAAGAGTAGAATTAAAATTAGACTTATTTATAATTTTCTTATGCATGGCTCTTTATGCCCCTTTTGTTTGAACCTATAATTTGCACTATAACCAGTAAATATGTGTTCCAGAGACTTAAATCTTCCTGCTGTTCATATGCCAATTGAGCCCTGAATATCAGCAGAGTTGCGGCCAAAATCTACTCTTCAGTTCATTGCACTTGCTCAGGACAACTAACAAAAGGATGAGAATGCACAACATCCAATCCCAGAAAACAGAGAATATCTGCAATTGCAAGCAAGACTCTTCCATCCATATGCCCCATGGGATCTAAGCCCCCTCTCAATCAGAAGCAGAGTGGGCATCACCATCCCCAAATCTGCAAGACTGAGGAATGAACAAACATAAGGGAGGAATGCAACTATGGACCAAATAATCCTATTATTATTCTATAAATGGAAGAACTTATAACATTAATATAAAGGCAGTGGTCACCAGAGGTTCTTAGGAGAGAGAGGGGGAAGAATAGGTGAAAAATGGGACCATTTGGGAACATAGGAATCAGTCTGCATGGCATTGCGATGATGGATACAGGCCATTATACATTTTGTCAAAACCAATAAAATTGTGCAGTGCAAAGTGTAAACCATAACATAAACTATAGACCATGGTTAGTAGCAATGCTTCAATATGTATTTCATCAATTGTAACACATGTATCACACCAATGAATGATGTTGTGAATGGGGAAAAGTGGGGGAGTGGGGTGACATATATGGTAATCCCCTATATTTTCTTTTTTTTTTTTTTCTGAATAGTATTTCCTTTTTTTTATACATACTTTTTTGTTTTTTTTAAATATAATTAGATTATATAAATGTTACATAAAAATACAGGGGATTCCCAAATGCCCCGATCCCTCCCCCTCCCACACTTTTCCTCATTAACAACATCCTTCATTAGTGTGGCATATTTGTTACGATTGATGAACACATTTTGGAGTATTGCCACTAAGCATAGATTATAGTTTACATTGTAGTTTACACTCTTTCCCACACAATTTCGTAAATTTTGACAAGGTATAAAATGGCCCGTATCTGTCTTTACATTGTCTGTCATTCAGAACGATTCCCAGGTCCTGAAAATACCCAAATATTACATCTATTTTTCCCTTTCCCTCACCCCAGAACCTCCAGTGGCCACTACCTCCACATCAATGACAAAAGTACTTCCATTGCTAGAATCACAATAAGTCTAAAGTAGAATAACAGTAAGTCTACTCTAGCCCATCATTCATTCATTGTTCCTGAGGATTATGGGATGGTGATGCCTACTCTGCCTCCAATTGAGAGGGGGCTTAGATCCCATGGGGCAGATGGATGGGACTATTTTGCTTGCAGCTGCAGACTTTCTGTTCCTTGGGATGGTCTTGTCCACCATCATCTCCTTGTTGGTTGTCCTGGGTGAGTCCAATGATCTGGAGAGTAGGTGTTGCAACTCTTTTGAGATTCAAGATTTAAGTCTCTTGGACATACACCTATCAACTTTAGTACTAACTATAGGTTCAAATAGAAGGGGCAGAAGAGCCATGTGTAGGGAAACCACAACAGAGTCCAACTTTGTCACATTGGGGAGCATAAATTCCAAAGTAGGGCCCACTGGTAAGGCACCAAAATCTTGAGCTGTCCACCCTGCCTAGAGTGTCTGGGTGTTTCCAGAGCCCTCAGTAGCCCCACTATTTGATGCAACATTTACTGTGGCAGTCAATGGGACCCTTCTGAAACAGGCATAAACATAACCTCTGGGATGACCTGTCAAGTCACTTTGAAGTCTCTTAGTCAGATAAAATCTTTTGTCTTTACACTTTCCTCCTTTTGACCAAGGTCTTTTTTGAGTTGCATTAATAGATGGCACTTGGTAGAAATCCCTCAGTGCAAGCGAGGCTCATGCCTAGTATCATGTCCCACATTGGGGGAAAGGTAATGCATTTATATGCTGAGTTTTGTTTAAAGAGAGTCACATTTGAGCAACAAGGAGGCTCTGAGGAGGTAACTCTTAGTCACTCTATAGTACTAGGCTAAGTTTCAATTTCAAAAGCAAATGTTCTTAAGTACAGTCTTCAATATCAAGGATCTATCAACGGTCCATTCTCCTTTATTAGTCACTACCCTTGTACTCAGGGGATTCTTGCTGTTCCATTAGAGAATGTGGCAGAATTCCCCAGGATAGGAATTCTATACTCTTTCAGTTAGTGTGTCAGTCTCCACCCACCATGACAATGCTCCATTGAACACATTCATATGCCTCATAAATATTTCCCAGGTGAACCTCCTCCCATGCATCCCACATCACCGACAACCCACACCAATGATCCTCTCTTGCCACAGTTGTAACACTTCTGGGATCCAAAACTTCTTCAAAAATGAAGCTAACAAAATAACCGACTACAGGGAAGCGGCTGTGGCTCAATCAGTGGGGCTCCCGTTTGCCATATGGGAGGCCCCGGGTTCGGTCCCCGGGGACTCCTGGTGAGGGCGGGCCCGCCCCGCCCGCACGGCGTGGTTGGCTGACCCAGCGAGCACAAGCAGCAAGGGGGGGATAAATGAATAAATAAATAAAATCTTTAAAAAAAATAAAAAATAAAATAAAAAATAACCGACTACAATTAATAAGAAAATGAAATAATAATGATAGTTTTTAAAATAACAAATGAAATACAATTTTTTTAAAAAAATGGAATAATAAAAAAGAATATAATTTTTTTAATTAAAAATATTTTTGACATTATGTCTTTCATCACTGTAAAATCTATTATCTTGTATGTTTTGTCGTTTATTCTCCCAGTGTCTTATTTTTTCCTTTTGTCTTCAAAGAAGCTTTAGGTTACAGAAAAGTCACAAAGAGAATATAGAGGATTCCCATATACTGACCACCCTCCCCCTTATCACCTTTACCTTACTAATAATATTTTACATGTGGATGGCACATTTGTTACAATTGTACAAATACTGAAACATTCCTACTAACCACAGTCAATGCTTTACATTATGGTTTACATTTTAGACCATACACTTTAATAAATTTTGATGAAATTTAACATAGCCTTTATCTACCATTGCAAGATCATGTGGAACATTTCCATCACCCCCAAAATGCACCAAGTTTCATCTATTCTATTCCTCCCTCTCCCTCCCCTCAAGACCCACTGTAACCATGAAGCTTCACTCATTGAAGAACAAGATTCATAGTTACTTGCAACAACATTGATGACTTGACATAAAAGCCTGTCCTCCTCTAGCAGGCACAGCCTATGCTCTAGAGAGACTCCCGCCCTTATATTTGAGAACATAGCAGGACTCCCCAGGACTCCCCAGGCTGGGGCTCCCAACCCTGTATTTTCAATATAACATTTATGTAATCTAAAGCTTCTTTTAAAATAAAATCAAATAAAAGTTTAAAAAATTAGTCTCATTTTTAAATTAAGTGATTAATTTTTAAAGTTGTAATTCAATGAAGTATTTTAATGTTAAATATGTTTTTAAAAACTAACATGATGTTTTCAATTGTGACAGTGATCCTTGATGGCATTTAGAAGTTAAATGCAAGGTCCTTTAATGTAAGTTTATGTAAAACACTATGTAGTTAATAAAGGGAACATCTTCACATCATAAGCAGATTTTCTCCAAATTTATATAAGTTCCTTAATCACTCCAGCATAGCAATTAAAAGCAGGTAGAAAAAGCCACTCTGCTCTTGATCATTAAGAGAATCACCAGGGAAAATCAAACCTGCAATATGAGGGAAGAGAGTCATGTTTTACATCACACACAATTCTTCCAGGAATCATTAGCCCCAGGTTTTCTCTGACAGTAAAATAAGAAGCGTATGATCTAACATAAATTGCAAATTCAACATTCACCAGGAAACTATAAGAAATACAGATTTATGTGTTCAGGAACATGTCAGCCAGCCTCTATAAAACAACCAAAAATATATATATATATAGGGTGATTTCTTTTCCAGAGAGTCAAAGAAGATTAAAATATATCAGCTAAGGCAGAATGTTAGAATTTGTTACTTTTCTGTGAAATTTCACAAATTAAAAAATGAAGTAAGTGAAAATTATTATTTCCAGGAAGTTATTGGTATAAGCAAGAAATTTATACACAACCAAACATATCAAAAAGTAATATTTATATAATTATATGAAAGCTGAATTAATTTAATTAAAATTAATATATAACAAAATGGAATATTCAGAAGTTGGTAGATGTGCTATGGGAGTGCCAAAAAGAAGATATATGTTGAGTATAAACTGGGAAAGTTAAAGCTTTAAAATGAAAACACACAATCAAAATTGGAGATAAGCACAAGATGAATTAAAATAAACTATTCTTAAAATAGTTAGAATCATCACATAACATGCAGAACTGTGTGGGAGAGTGTGGTCTACAATGTGAACTATGGTCCATGCTTAATGGCAAAGCCCCACCAAGTGTATATCCATTGCAGATGATGTGCCACACTAATGAAGGACGTTTATGTGGGAGGTTGTGGGAGGTGTGGGAGGTGGGGCATATGGGAATCCCTATAATTTTTGTGTAACATTTATGTAATCTAAGAATCTTTTTAAAAATACAAAAAAAAAGTATTATTAAAAAAAAAATAGTTGGAAACAGTTACCTCTGGAAATGGGGTTGAAAATTCAGAGAAATAGGATTAGCGGAACACGCCCAAGCAGGGTAAAGACTGAGAAACTGGGAGGTTTAGCACCTAGGACAGGAAAGCTCACATATTAAAATCTAGGCAAAATCTCTGGGGTAACCTTTCCTGCAATGTCTGTGTTTTCTCTTTTCAGCAAAGATATATTTGTTTATAGCTGAATTCTTCATTGGCAGTAGCCTCATTGTCCTGCACATATTTGAAATTCCATGGTTTGGAATCCAAAAGGCAATTGAGATTCAATGTTTCTCATGGTTTATTATGCATATATATCCCCTAAAATCTTGTTAACATGAGGCTTCTGATTTAATAGATCTGGGATGGAGCCCTTGGTTGTGCTTTTCTACTGAGTTCTCAGGAATTACTGATGCTGCTGGACCAAGTATCCTAAAGCAGGAGTAACAAGGTACTATTGTGGGTTTCAACTTCCTAAGAGAAGAGCTTATCAAACTTTGATGCCTATGGGTATCACCTGGTAGCATTATAAATTTATGAATGCCCATGGCACAAACAAGAACAAGTAGGTTTGAATCCTGGTGATGGGACCAGAATTTTTTAGACCCAGATCATTTTAATGCTCAGAGATTACTGATATCCACTGCCTCAGAGTATCTGATGAAACATAGAAACATCAACCTTTAAAAATGTGCAGATATACACAAGAACAAAAATTCCATATATTTTAATAAAATAAAGTTTTTTTCTTTTGTATATTTATAAATTTTAACAAAGGCTTATGATTCTCAGACTTTTCCTATTAAATATTTGCAGCAATATTTGGTCAAAACAAAGCTAAAATTATGGAATTATGAAAGGGGAAAACACTTGAGTTCCGCTTAATTATAAGTTTTAATTCTGAGGGAGAAAGCAGTAAAACTATGCAGTACATTTTGGAAGGCATTTAAATTTCCATTTCTTTCTTCCCAGAAAAAAAGAAAGATAAGGTAAAAAATTCGATTCCCATTTTCCTTCAGACATTCAGGATAGTCAGGATCCTTAACCTGTCCTGGAGAGTACTCTGTGACTTCTGCCCTACCAGTCCCCTCTTCAATTCTCCATCTTAGTTATATGTTCTATTTCATGTCATAATTTATATCTATATAAAATTTCATATTTATTCATTTTCCCTTCTTCTTCATTCCAGATTTCTTCCAGGGAATTCTAGCTCTCTGTTCATAGACCGTGCTTCTGGTTCTCTGTTGTGTCTCCAGGAGCTAGAAGTTTCTTGGCCAAAAGAATTCACTCAAAAGTATTTATCTAATGACTAAAGAAAGAAAAATATTTTCAAATGATCATTCACAACAGACTTTTTTCTTTGATCTCCAACACTTTATAAGAGTTTAAAATTTTTAATTGTTTAGCAAATACAATCAGGGTGAATTGTGTGTTCCACAGAATAGTTTTACTAGATTTGTAATCAGGGTGTGTCCCCTGGCATGTAGCACTGATTAGATCTAACTTTTTTCCCTATATAAAAGGAAGACAAAAGAGAGGTGGCATTATACCAAAGAAGAAGCTGGAAAGTTCAGTTTTGGGAGAAGAGCAAAATTCTGCTATCTTGTGGGACCTGCCTAAAAATCTAGTTGACCTCACTATGTCCTATACATTCTGTTATGGTGAATACTCCATGAAATCAAATTTAAGTCAGCCTCACACCATTCTCATTTTAAAACTTAAGACAGGTTTGTCTAGAAAGGTATTATTTTAAAAATCTTTAATTTTTTACTGTCTACTATTATTTCCCCATTTATTTCATTTCTCTTGATCATTTATGCTGCTTGTATTCAAAGAAGAATATTGAATGTCTCCATCCTTTCCTCATGTCACCCACACCTCCTCCACTTAAAGAGCACTGCTATTGTTTGGCAAGTTTTCTAAATACTTCAAATTCACTAAATGTTTCCTCATACTACAGGGTTCCTGAACAAATTCAACAATTTCCTCTGGAAGCTGTCATTTCATGGTCTCCTAGATCTCAACACTCTCCAAGTTTTCCTTAATTGCTCTGGCCACTATTTCTTTGCACTTGAAGAATCTTTCTCAAACATTACATATCGGAAATCCTAAGATCTCAAACCCAGCCATTCCTTTCCTTCTTTCTCTTTACTCTCTACTTAAACAACTTCTTCCACTCCTCTGATCTAATGTATCATCTCTGTGTTCTTATCACCAGCTCTCAAGTTCAAATCCATACCTGAGCCCCAAATCTGAACATAAAATTCTCCAGTGGGATATCTGAGACATTTCTCATCAATTTCTCTGATGTATTTTTGCCAAAATTGCTATTCAATAATAATTCAAACCATAAAGGGTGATCTTAGCTGTCACCTAGGGACTGAAATTTGGAGAAATTCTAGGTTCAAACCTCCTTCTCTCTCCTGGGACAACTGCCTGCAACTAATCATCAGTCTAATAACTTATCAATGAATGTTGTTCCCTTTATTTGAAACATTTTACCTCCATCTCTCTCCTATTCTATTACTGGTAATGATTTCTAAGCTAATTCCTAGTTATTAGCCCTCTAATATTTTAATTTATAATGATTCCTCATTCATGCCTTCTTTTCACTGTCCTCAACCAAATGTAAAGCTTAATTTTTTAATAAAATCATGTCCATTTCATCCATATACTGAGAAAATTTGTAAGGCAATCATAATTTGTATTAAATTTTATCTCCATTAAAGGCAGGGAATGTAATTTAGTCCCAAAATAGCATGGCCAGCCCATATCACAAAGCCATGCATTTCAGCAGTGTTTAATTATATCTGACAAATGAATAACCAAATAATTGAGTTTTTTCTTTCTGCCTTCTTATCTCTTATATTCTTCCATTCTTCTCCCTCCCAGTTTCACTAACAAAACCCTAGGTCAGGCAAACAGCATCAAATTCTTAATAGCCACAAATATCAATCTTAATTACTTCATTCCAGTCTTCAGTAAAAGACTCTTTAACAAGCACAAATATAATCATATAACTCTTTAAATTCTTCAACTGGTCTCCACGAGCATGAGAAGGAACTCTGCAATTATGATTTTCTGTCTCTAAAATCTGTCAGTCTGCCTCCCACGCCAGGCCAGTCTACCCACTCCAATTCCATCCTTCTGCTGTCAGTTTCTGTTAGTACAGCACTTCCTGAGATCTCTCTGGGATGTTATAGTACTTCTCTCAGGCTAAAAAAGAAATTCTATTCTGATTCAACCATACACAGAATTTCATGAAATGTTTAAAGTCTCAGCTAAATTAGCCATCTTTTCCAAGAGCGCTTTCCCATATCTCAAATGAAGTCCCTCAATATGAGCAAAGGCATGAGGATTACTTTTGAGACTTTTTAGGAGACAGAACAAAGAATGCAATCAGTTTCCCTAATTGTGTCTGTATAATTAACCTAAATAGAGGACAAATATTTTGTTAAAGAAGTATAACTTGATTAGGCTTTTCTTGATTTGCATCTAAGTTAAACAGGATGTCTTCTTTGGATTATATTACTCGTGAGGATATCAAAGTCATGAGAATGGTTCACCATGAAAATGGTGTTTTTTCCTAGAAAAAGCAGCTATGAGATCTTGTCTTGCATGGCAAAGGGCAGATGGAGCAAGAGCCATTTGGGGAAGCTGAGAGCATCTCTTGTCATCAGGACCATAGGAAGGTACTTGCCTTGCTAGTTGTGGTTATGCTAGAGCAGGACTGACTGGGGTGGCACTTTAAAGGAGAAATTATGACTAGTATAGGTAAGATGACAAAACACCAAATATAATTTATTTTATACCATTAAACTGTCTATTGCAGAAGAGAGCTTGCAACAGTGGGTCCCTGTTCATGCACATGGTTACCCAGGAGGCAGTCCCCATTCTGTGGAGGTGGAAGAGCCCTTGTAAAGTAGAGAGGTGGGGATTTGGCAGAATCTGGAATGGTAGAGGTATGCCTAGGCCTAGTGAGCTCTCCATAGGTGACACAGAAGCAGGACAAGGACTCCTCCTCCTCTTTCAGCCACATGCTGGGTGAGGTCTTTAGAAAGATGGGAGAGATAATGTCTGTTTACCATTAAAGACCATTGTAAGAGGCACTAATAATGCAGCAGCTACAGTATTTTAGTCTGAATCCAGGTGAGCAAGAAGCATAACTTTGTTCATTTTCTCCATCACTGAACTTATTTCTATGATGGATCTCATTTTGCACATCAGCAGATTCCTACAACAAGTTGATCTTAGTCAGGCCAACTCTCCCTCCCTTCTCTGGGGGTTTCTTTAACATCACAACAGGGGCGACCTAAGTCAGGCACTGTGTCCCAGCTGGCATCTGCGAGTGAGGAAAACTGCCAAGAGTGGTGTTCTTCCAGAGGGTGCCTGCTCCACATAGACTTCCCTTCTGGTCTTGGATAAGTGCTTCAGCCTGATACTCACAAATGAATCCCTCATCTCACCCATGAAGCCTCTGAGGTGCTACAGATCTTTCTGTTATTTTTTGCTTCCTCCATGGAAAATTTCAAGTTTCTATGTGGCTGAGACTCAAACCTTGTAAAGCTTGCTGAATGCCCTTGGCATCACACCCATAGCCTCCTCCACTCTGCTACCCCTGCTTGGTGTTGGTGGAAGACTCCATGGGACTGCTTCTCTCTCAAGTCATGAATTTCCCCAAACCTCACATCTCCCAGGCATGACTGTGTCAACACCCTTTAACGTTTGTGCTCTCCTATATTCTCTGCCCTTCTCCATGACAAGTTTCTTATGTTCTATAAAGCAGGGACAAAATGTCCCACATCATCACTGCTCCTCCTTGACATTAACCTCAAGCCCTGACTATTGGCCTCAAAAACCTATGATCTCAAACTATTGGTGAGGATATGTGTTTTGAATTTAATTTAAAGTCAAAACTGAGTACCGATGTTTTGTTTTGTTTTATTTTGTTTTGTTTTTAACAAGTGGTTCCTGTAAGACTGCCTTTCTGAAACCTGACTGGCAAAAGAGCAAGTCTAAAAGTAACTCTGGGAATGAAAAATAGATCAGTCCTTATTATCAAAAGGCAGTTTTACTTACTTGAAAACATTTATCTCAATTTAAGGGCCATGAAGTCCCTTTCTGTCTCCATCAAGGGGAGCAATGTGTGAATCTTAGAGATCTTTAATCAAAATGGAGGGGAGATGGTGGTGTGGACAGCAGAGTGAGGAGAGTGAGGGGTCTGGGGATGAGGGCAAAAGGGGTCAGAGGAAAATGTCCTGACACCTGTCTAAGGGCTTCACAAAGGCAAGTTTAAAATGTGGTGAAAGCAAAGGGCTCTCTCGCTCCATCCTCTGGATTTTGTGCCCATATGTGTGTCAGAGTAAGATTTGAATAAGGAGTTGAGATAAAATAAACAGCTGGATTTGACAAGAATAAAAAATATATAAGCATCTCTGGGAATCCTGTGAAACATTGCCGCACTTTGTGTGGCATTGCTACACATAATCACGTATTTGTGCAGATGCTCACCTTGGTTTCTCTGTGTCCATCTGAAGAAAGCTCCATGAAGGCAAGAATGTTGCCATCACAGGGTGGCAACACCCAGAGTTGAATAGTTTAGAAAGTTTGCCACCACCATCAACTGGCCACCATATTAGGTCATATCCTGTCCGAAGTTCTGACCTTCTCAGGAGAACTGAGGGTCTCCTTCCATGTCTTAAATGAGAAGGACATTGCTACACCTCATCATCCCACTTGCCACAAACCACACAGGCAGCATCTGCTGTTTCTTAAAGTCAGTAGATGTGAACCTAAGCTCACACATTTGCCCAATAGATAGCACTAACACGGGCACCCATTTGTAAATTGTAACCTCTAACCGTAGTCCTTCAGCCTGCAGAATACCTGCCTGATGTCCCTCACCCCCAAGGGCCTTTGTGAGAATACTTCCCATCTCAGTGAAAACACCTGGAAGGTGCTTTTGCTTGGAACCCTTTTCTTTCTCCATGGTTTAAAAAAGGTTGTGTCTGGCAAGGAAGCCATGGGTAGTTTCTACCTATCTAACTAAATTTCTAAATTGAATTAATATTTCAGAAAGCAAAGATAGGAGCCAAGCCCTGAACAATGACAAGACTAGGAAAGAGGTGAGAAATACTTTGCCATGTTTACAGGATATTAGTGTGTGGTCATTGTTGGAAAAGTGAGCAGCACATAGCATGGATCTATGGACTCAGATAATTGCTGAGGCTCACGGGGAATGGCAATGGGCTGTGTTCCTTCAATGTCCATGAGATGTCCATCTCTTCTCCTGCCTGCTAATGTCCTTCCTTACCTCAAGGCAACAATGTGCTAAGTCTGGCCAAACAGATATCTGTGGATGCTGGTGGCTCCATAATGAACTGGAAAATGCCCCTTTGTCCTTGTCACATACTCTTTTCCTCTCTGCCAAATGGCTGTGATAAAGACTCCATGCTCTAAAGAAGGGGAGCAATGAACAATAGAGGAGTCTGGCTACCAGCCCTGAACTGCCTCCAAATTTCCTTCGTGTGGCAGAAAAATAAATCCCTATGTAGTTTAAGCCATGGTTATTGGGCTTTCTGTGATAAAAATTGAAACTGAATCCTAATCTACAGAAGTGACTAGGCTGACTCAACCCCAGCTGGTATATAGAAGAGATAATTTTCAGGGAAGCCTGAAAAGACTATTGGACCAGTGGAACACAAGTGAACTGGATTAGCAGCTTGCCAACTTTGCCAACATTTGTCTTTCTGAGACACTGATTGTGTGAGTTTGAGTTTAAGTGAGGTGTTGAGAAAGACCTCTATAAACTTTGACATAATTAATGGTAGAAAGAAGTGGAGTGAAGATTAGCCCTGCTGCATTTTGAAAATTTCCAGGATTAGTGACACTCTTTTTTTTCTCCCCATTTATCCATTTTGGAATGAGAATGTCTGATTAATGCCTGTCCTGCCATTGTATTTTTGAAGTGATTGAATCATTTTCTAGTTACAGAGGTCAACAGATAGAGAGGAATTTTTCCTCTTGATTGATCATACCCAGACGCTCACTTGTACTTGAGTTAGATGATTTAAATGTTGTGATTTGGAACTATAGCTAAGAATATTAAGATGAGATTTTATATGTAGAGTTGTTGATGTATTGGGGTGAGATTTGGGGGGATGTTGGCATGTGGTACAGACATGAAATTTGGAAGCAAGAGCATGACTAGTGGTTGAATGGTGTCACCCAGAGAAATAGATCAAACAAGGACCTGGGAATGTTCCCTTATTTAGAAATAGGGTCTTTGAAGATGTAATTAAGATAAGAGTCTCGTCTTAATCCAATAAATGGTCTTTTTATAAAAGAAAGGAGTAGATTTAAGACACAGGCACAGAGGAGAGATGCAAGGATGTTCGTCACATGACAATGGAGGCAGAAATTGAAGTGATGCTGCCAGAAGCCAAGGATCACCAGGAGCCACCAATAGTTTGAAAAGGCAAGGAAGAATTCTCCTTTAGAGTCTTCAGAGGGAGAAAGGCCCAATAACACCTTGATTTTTTAATTATAGATTCCACAACTGTGATACAATAAATTTCTATTATTGTAAGCCACACATATTTTTGTAATTGTGCCAATTTTGGAAATGAATATAGGGACAACATAGGCTGGAAGAAAGATGTTTAATTTCTGCAAAAGGGGAAGACTTTCCCCAGGGCTGCCTTGACCTCCTTGTTCCTCAATGTGTAGATGAGCGGGTTCAGGGTGGGGCTCAGAGTTGTGTACAGCACCCCAGCCACTTTGTTTCTCTCAGGGCTGTAGTTGGAATCCGGGCTGATGTAGGCACAAAACACCGCTGAGTAATAGACTGAGACCACGATGAGGTGGGAGGAGCAGGTGGAGAAGGCCCGCCGCTTCCCTTCAGCTGAGCGGATACGTAGGATGCTGGAAATTATACAGCCATAGGACACAAGGGTGAGCAAGAAATTGATGCATCCATAGAAGGCATCAGCCAAGATAGTCATGATGCTGTTCACATGGGTGGGACTACAGGAGAGCAGCAACAGTGAGGGTATCTCACAGAAGAAGTGAGGGATGACATTGGAGCCACAGAAGGACAGCTGTGCCATAAGACCAGTGTGGATGGAGGAGTTCAGGGCACAGATAACCCAGACTGCCATGGCCAGAACCCCACACACCCATGGGCTCATCAACGTTCTGTAATGCAGTGGCCGGCAGATGGCCACATAGCGGTCATAGGCCATGACTGCAAGCAGCAGCAGCTCAGAAGACAGAATCCAGACAACAAAGAAGAGCTGGGTCATGCACCCCTGGAATGAGATAGTGTTTTCCTCCAAGGCCAGGCCCACTAGCACCTTGGGGAGCACAGAAGAGATGCAGATGATGTCCATGGTAGCCAGGTTGAACAAGAAAAAGTACATGGGGCTGCGGAGGCTCGAGCTGCAGGTAATGATGGTAATGATCAAAATGTTGCCCATTAGGGCCATGGTGTAGAGGGAGAAGAAGAAGCCAAACAGGGGCAGCCATAGCTCTGGGTATTCTGAGAAACCCTGGAGCATAAACTCCATGGCCAGTGTCTGGTTGGACTTCCCTACCAGTTTGGGCACAGTTGCCTGGTCTGGGTCCATTTGGGCATCCACACTGGCCTGCTCCTCTGGAAATCTGCAGTTCTCTGTAGAAGTGATATGACACTCATTTCAGAGTCATGTTTTCTGGTGTGACAATTTCTTACAACCCACCTTGCTCTCAGAAAGGGAAGGAGTTTTAATGATGAGGCCCATTTATTTCAACCACCATCCACCTAATGCTTTTCTGAAAATCTTAGATCCTTCATTGACTTTTCCTTTCATTTTTCACCTTGAAAATCTTTGTCCTTCAGATTTTGTTCACGGGGCCACCTGCCCTCACCCTAACCTTCCTATACAGTAAGCTTAAGCAAAAAATCCCTTGCAAAGGTCTGTATGTTCCTTTTCTCTCTCTGTCCCTTCGGTTCACTGCAATCTGCTGACATGGCCATGGAGAGGCTGCTTCCAAATTCTGCTACCCCAGCAACAACTCACTTTATTGGGTCACTCTGAGCCTCTATGCAGCATTTGACAAAGCTTTACCTTTCAGGACCACTTCTGCAATGGCTGCTCTTTTCAGCTATTTTGGGTGGGAGTTCTTGCCTCTCCTTCCATGTGCACGATTCCACACAGCTGGTCTTTGGGCATCTTTCCTAACCCTGTGTTCTCTGTGGTCAATCATCCCACTCCTGTGGCTAATTGTGCCCACTTTCTGACATTTCACAGATCAATCAATCCAGGTGACTTCCCTCCCAAATTGCTAACATGTGTCCAGGAATTTCTGTGGCTTTTCTGCCTTGATCAACTATAGGTCCTCCAAACTCCAACTCATTATCTTTGTCCCAAAATGTGTTCCTCATGTTTGCTCTCTTTACTTTATCCTGAGGAAAGATCCTCAACTTGCAGGATTTGAGTTATCTATACACTGACAAATCCCAAATTTCTATCTCTGGAACAGAACACAGTTCTGAATATGGAACTGCCTATAGGCCATTTCTATTTGGCTGTATCTAATGCACCCCAAATGCAATATAAACAAAACTGAACTCATAATCTAGTGTTCCCTATCTCAGAAATGGCTCCAGTTACTTAAGTTATAAACTTGAGGATCACCCATGAATCCCACTTCCCTCATCCAATCAAAAATCAACTTCTTAAATAGGATTTATCATTAACATCATTCAGTAAAGATGCAAGCATTCTGATTTCTGGGATGGGCAGCTCTCCTTAAGGGACCATCCATTAAAAATGACAATAAGGAAATATTTTTATAATCTTTATGACAATAAATTTGAAAACATAGATGAAATGCAAAAATTCCTTGAAAAACACAACTTACTAAAGGCAACTAAAAAGAAATAGAAAAATCTAAATCATCTTTATGGGTATAAGAAATTGAATTTTGTTGTAAAAATAATCTTCACTGAGATGGTTACACTGGGGATTTTTAGCAAATATTTAATGAAGAAATAATATTAATATTGCACAAACTATTTCTGACAACAGAGGAGGAGAAACCTTTTCAAATTCATATTGTGAAACCAGCATTAATAAGTAAAACTTGAAAAGACATGGCAAAAAAGATAATTTAAATGCAGCTACAAAAATCCTTAACAAAATACTAACCAAAAATCCAGCAATATATTAAAATGTATAATTCATCATGAATTATATATACATCATGAACGTAATGTTTTTAAACCAGAAAAGCAAGGTTGGTTTAGCATTAAAAAGTAATTTAATGTAAAATCATGCAGCTTTTATGAAAGACAGTTTAATGTAATTCACTATGTTAACTTAATTAAGGAAAAGAATACAAGATAATAACAAAAAAAATTAAAAAGCCTTTGACTAAATTCAACATCCAGTCAGGAAATGCATTGCGTAAAGTAGAAATAAAAGGCAAATCCCTCAAGCTGATAAAGTGGACTTGTGAAAGCCAATTTAATGGTGAAATATTGACCTCTATGATCAGAAATAAGGTAAGTGTGGAATTTAAAAAATCACAAAATTTTATTCAACAATGTACTGGAGGTCCTAGCCAGTGCAGTAATTCAAGAAAAAAAAGAAATAAAGATAGGAAAGCAGTAAAATTCTCTTACCTTGCAGATGATAGAATTGTTTATATAGAAAATCCTAAACTTTCAACAGAGTTAAGTACTAGAATTATATTTAATTTAGCAAGTTTGCAAGACACAAGGTTGAACAAAAGGCAATCGTATATAGTTATTAGCAGGAAAATAAAACTTCAACAATCTATTTAAAGTACCTTCAAAAATAAGATACCTAAGAATAAATTTAACACCAAATATACAAGACCTCTAATTCAAAAGCTGTAAGAAAGTTCTGTGAGATATTAAATAAGAGGTAAATAAGTAGATACAACACTTTAATGATTTGGAAGACTGAATATTATTAAGATACCTATTCTCCCTTAGTTGATCTGTATATTTTATGAAGAAATAAAGATCCCAGTAAAAATTAATAGGAAAATATAAATATAAATGCCAGCACTATTGTGTTTTGATTTATAACTCTATTATTTCCTTATTACAGATCTAATCAGCAAATGCATAAAATATAATGATTAAGCACTGGTTTCAGACTTATAATGTATAAATATGTCATTTGAAATGAATTTCAAAAAGGTGGGGGATGGAGGATTATAGAAAATAGTTTACGCCTACTTTAGAAGTTGTTAAGATGATATCGAAGCACCAGATTTATTAGTTCCTTGATGATAAAATTAAGACCCAAAGAAAATGTCAGAGAATATGTAAATTCATAGGAACAGAAAGTAGAGTTCAGGCTATCAGGGATGGGAGCAGGAGCAAAAAAGAGTTAATACAAAATCAGTAGAGGCTTTCTGTTTGGGGTAAAGGGAAAGTTATAGTACTGGATGGTGGTGAGGGTATGAAAATATTGAGAATGTGAATAGTCCCACTGAATGGTATGCTTGGAAAGGCTTGAGAAGGGAAGATTTATATTGTATACAGGGCTGCACTTTTTTTTTTTTTAAAAGAAAGAGAAACTGAAGAGATACTGACTATTAAATGAAATACACAATAGTGGAAGGGATCTAAGAATGGAAGGAAAAAGGCTCTAAAGGACTTTATGGGAAATAAGAAAAAATTGGACTATAGATGCTAAGTTTTATATCTATATTAAGTGTATTGAACTTGATAACTGCACTTAAGGTGATTACATAAGTGAATATACTTGTTCATAAAAATGTACATGGAAGTATTATGTGTTCAAGGAATATGATGTGTTCAATCTGCTCTGAAATGTTCAGAAGAAAGGTAGATAGATAGATAGGTAATAGATAAATGGATTGATGATAGAATGATATTGAAAAGGTGGCGAACTATTAAAATTTGTGTATTCTGGGTATCTGGGGAGTTGGGGGTATGTTAGAGTTCTCTGTATGGAGTTTATATTATTTTTGCAATTGATCTATATGTTTGAAATTATGTCAAAATAAAAAATTATAGTAATAGGACTCTACAACACAAAAAGTAAACGCTAACATAAACTATGGACTTAAGTTAATAAGAAAATTTCAATATTGGTTCATCAAGTGTAACACAAGGTATCACACTAATGCAAGATGTTAACAATGGGGGAAACTGCATGGCAGACAGGGGAGAGAGCATATATAGAAACACTCTGTACTTTCTTTGTAATTTTTTATGACCTAAAACCACTCTAAAAAAGAAAGAAAAGGAAAAATATATACAACAACAAAACAAAAAAGTCAATAATCAGACAAAAGCCTTCACACAGGCCTTAGCAAAGATCTCTTAGACACCTCTCTCCCTGTTGGTATGTACTTTTATCCCCTTACTTTAGATCCAGGAACTGACATCCGCAAGGAATAAATCGTGTTCCTCCCCAGCCCCACACTGGCAAAGGAGGCCTGGGTCAATCCAGAGCTGTGGGACATCTTTCACACATATAGGCTTCTTGTGCCTTCTTTTGGTTGTAAAAACAGCATGAGCTTTAAGATATTCCTTTTGAGAAGTTGTAAAGGGGCCGAGGCTTCACCTCTTGTAAGAGCCCATTGGAGAGTCTAGAATTAGACAACATTTTCATAAATGGCCTGGAGCAGCCTCACTGCAGCCTGACAGACAGTAAGTTAAAGAAAAAAAAAAAAAAGACTCAGAAAAGCCAACTCCACACCTGTAAGGGCTGAGGTCCTTACAGGACCCAAGCTGCTTTTGGGTCCACCCTTGTGACCAGAGACTTCCTGTAGGACCCCAAGCACTGTGAACCTTGATGCCCCTGGAATATGTTGGTGGAATAATTGCCCTACTATCATAGCTCTTATATATGTTCTTTCCCTGCTTTATCCCATCTCTTTATTTTTTTCTGACTTTAAAGGATAAATAGCAACAATAATTTATCTTAGTGACCCCCAGTCATCTAAGTGCTGAATCCACCATAGACGTGGCACTGCAAGCACTAATATGACTGGGTTAATATTTTCTTTTCCTTGGTAGCTGAACACCTTTTTGTACTCTCAAATGTTGATCTGTTAAGACTGGGGTAAGGAGCTGGTACCTGTGATAATTTCATAAAGTTCTCTCTGGAGGCCATAGTTGAATGGAAGGATCCCCAAGTCTTTTCTATTTATGTTTATGGTTCCTAGCTCTTTAAATTTGTGTTATTGGCAAGGCTGGTGAGTGAGAAAGCAAGAATTTGAGCAAGAAAAAAAGATATGAAAAAACTCACTGTCCATGAAAAAAAATTAGACATTATATTTTTTATATAATAGAGCATAAAACCAAAACTATCCTACTGTAATCTTATCTTTGATCAAACATTTATCATAAAAAATTAATGTTAATTTATTTAGAATATTTTGCCATTATAAAGTAGTTTGTAAACATCTAGGCTGAGTTCCAACAACTGTTCCAAACTCAATACTTACTGTGAAATATGTATTTTGTAAGCTCCCTATGTTAGCCCAGGATCCAGAGGATGAGTAGATGATGCTTCACTTACCTTTGAGCACACGAATGGCCCAGCGGGAATCTGGGAAGGCAACTTCAGGCCCAGGTAAGTGCTGCAGTGACAACTGATGACTTTCTCTGGAAAAGCAAGTCTTCAGCATCCTCCTGACTGTATATCTGGGCTGCAATTTAACTGGCCATCAAGGTACCCTCTGTTTTTCTAAGACCAGGGTCAGGTGTTTGTCCTGGTGAGCCTGGGGAGGCAGAATCTAAGAGAAAGCTCTTGAGGGCAATTAAACATGGCTCTTTGGTTCATCACCAATGCTTTCCCTAAATTAGGTGCAGAGGAGAGAGAGTTGGGCAATTTTAGCCTCAACTTGTAAAAGTAAGAACAGCTCTGCACTGAAGCCCACTCTCTAGCACAACTTCCCACAATATTTACCTTCAACTCATCACCATTATATTTTCAGACATTTCTTTATGGAAGGTTCACTACCATTTAACCAACTCAGAAGGTTATTCTCTCTTAATTCTCTATTCCACTAAATACGCATTTTAATAATCTTACACACAACTATGTGAGTATATCCCTAACATATTTACAACATTTTATGTGTCTCATTTCTTTTCCTAAAATTAAGCAATGCACGTAATTGCTTACATTTCTTCAAAGTGCTCCTTTAGCACTTCCATTTTAAAATTTTGAAACTCTATATTCAAATTAACAATGGTTATCCTTGCTGGATTTTAATCCAAATTACATAATTTTATTCATATGTTTTGATCATATTTACAAATTATTCATCATTCTTTTTTGTTTAGTGAAGAATTTTACATCAAAATTATTGAGGTATAAATAACATTAAAATCCAAAGATTATAATTGTGATGATTATACACACCAATGTTAATTATCACCTCAGTGAAGTCAGAGAATAGCTCCATCAGTCCAGTGCTTTCTTTTGTCCTTATGTATTTCTCCCATCCTTTGCCGCTGCCCTCAAACCACTGATTTTACCTCCAAAATCTTACATTAATATTTCCTCTTCTGGGGTTTCCTGTAAATGGGAATAATGTTGTATATACTATTTAAATTCAACTTTTAAAAAATTCAAAACAATGTCTGTGATATTTATCCATGATTTTGTATGCATTATTTTTGTATGTGTTCATTTTTGTTGCTGAGTAGTATTTCATTGTTTGGATATACAATGATTTTAAAAATCCATTTGCTTGTTGATAGATACTTGGATTGATTCCACATTTGAACTATTATGAAAAAGTTGCTATGGACATTTTTAGACAGTCTTTTTACTGTTATGCTTTATTTCTCTGAGGTAAATACCTAAAATGGAATTAATGAGTCATAAGGCAGTAAGTGAATTGCCTATGTATTTTCCAAATTGATTGCCTGATTTTAGAGGGCTTTGCATATCTCTGATGAATGATGATGATAAACACTTTTCTTGTGGTTACTGGTTATGTATATATTTTCTTTTATGAAGTGTCTGTTCAATTCATTTTTTCCATTGGCATTTGTCTTATTTTGGAGATGTAAAAGTTCTTTATAGATTTAGTAAAGAAGTCCTTTGTTAAATAGAGATTGAGAGAAAATATAATATAGTTAGAGATATAGACACAATTTTTCCTCCAAATTTATGACTTGCCTTTTCAATTTCTAAAGACTTCTTTTGAAGGGCAGAAATGTTTGTATTTGATAAAGTCAAATTTACCTTTAATCATTTTTCCCCGTTAACTAGTGCTTTTCTTGTGTCCAAAGAAATCTGTGCCTATCTCAAGGTTATGAAGCTTTTTCTCTTATCTTTACTTCCAGAAGTTTTATTACTTTATAATTTCTGTTTCAAGTTTAGGTATAAGACCTCTTTCTGAAACGATATATTGAGGTATGATTGACAAAAATTAAATTACATGAATAAGATGTAAAATTTGATCAAATGAATAAAAATAAAAAATACATTGCTGTGAATACATAACCTCAGTCAAAATAGTGAATATATCCATAACTTCTAAATGTTTTACTTTCCTCTTTGTAGTCCCACCCTCCCACTCTTCCATGAACCCCTCTCTTCGCCAGGAAATCTGTGTTCTGTAGATTAGTTTGCTTTTCTAGATTCAATCACCATAATTATTTTGAGATCCAGCCATAGTGTAGCATATCAAAAGTTCAGTCCCATTTTCATTAGACAAAGAGCAGGGTTACAGAAAAATCTTGCAGTGAATACAGAGTTCCCATACACACACATATTAACACCTTGCATTAATGTACTGCATTTGTTAAAATTGATTAAAGAAAATTATTATAATTTTATTCTATTACTATGTATTATAGAATATAATAGTACTATTTATAGTACTATTAACTATAGTCCATGGTTTACTTTAGGGTTTCCTGTTTGTGCTGTGTTATTTTTTTTTTTTTTTTTTAACTTTTACTCTAGTAAAATCTACACAATCTAAACTTCCCTTTTTTAACCACATTTGAACATATAATTCAGTGCTGGTAACTTTTTTCATAATGTGCTACCATCAGGACCATCTATTACTAAAACTTTTCCATCAACCAAAATAGAAATTATATATAATATGAACATTAACTCGCCATTTCCTACCACCACCCCAGCCACTTGTAACCTATATTCTAGCTTCTGACTTTTTAATATCCTTATTCTAATTATTTCTTAACAGTAAATCATACATTATTTGTCCTTTCATATCTGGATTATTCCATTCACCATGATGTTTTCAAGGTTTATCCATGTTGTCAAATATATCAGAACTTCATTCTTTTTTTGTGCTTGAATTTTATGTGTATACCACAATTGGTTTATACAATTATCTGTTGATAGAAACTTGAATTCTTTCCATCTTTTGGCAATCAGAATAATGCCACTATGAACATCAACATGCAAATACCTGTTTGAGTTCCTGCCTTCAGTTATTTGTGGTATATATGTAGCAGGGGGGAATACCAGATCATTTGGTAATTCTTTACTTAACTTTCTAAGGAAATGCTAAAATGTCTTCCACAGCAGCTGCAACATTTTACATTCTCACCGACAATGAATGTGTTCCTATTTCTCCACATCCTCTCCAAAACTTATAATTTTCTGTTTTTTAACAGCAGCCATTCTTGGGTCTGTGAAATTGCATCTCATTGTGGTTTAGATTTACACTTCCCTAATCATTAATGATGTTGAGCATCTTTTCATGTGGTTTTTGGCCATTTGTAAATCTACTTTGGAGAAATGTTTATTCATGACTTTTGCCCATTTTTAAATTTGATTGTCTTTTTATTATTGAGTGGAGGAATTCTTCATATATTCTACATATTAAAATCTTATAAGATATGTGGGTTCCAAATATTTTCTCCCATTCTGTCAGTTCTCTTTTTGCTTTCATGATAAAGATCTTTGATGCACAAAGTTTTTAATTCCAATGAGGTCCCATTTTTCTACTTTTCCTTTTGTTGCTTGTGATTTGGATGTAAAGTCTAAGAAATCATTACCTAATACAAGTTCCTGAAGATGCTTCCAAACATTTTCTTTCAGGAGTCTTATAATTCTGGTACTCATATTTATTTCATTTTGAATCCATTTTAAATTCATTTTTTAAATTATTATTATTTTTTCATATATATTTTAAAAGATACTTAGATTACATAAATGTTACACAAAAATTACAGGGATTCCCATGATCTCCACCTCCCATACCTCCCATAACATCTCACATAAACATCTTTCATTAGTGTGGCACATCACCTGCAATGGATATACACATCCTGGGGCTTTGCCACTGAGCATAGACCACAGTTCACACTCTCCTACACAGCCCTGCATGGTATACGCTGATGTAAAATGGCCTATATCCGTCGCCACAACGTCACTCAGGACAATCCCCAAGTCCTGAAAAAGCTCCTGTATGTGGTGTGATATAGGTTTCACCTTCATTCTTTTGACTATGGATATCCGTTTTCACAGCACCATTTGTTGAGGAAACTTTTCTTTGTTATCCTCTTCCTTCTGCTTGTTTTGAGTTTCATTTTCTCCTCTTTTTCTAGATTCTTCTGTTGTGAGGTTAGGTCTCTGATTTGAGATCTTACTTTTTTTTATATGTAAGCACTTAGAGGTATAAATTTCCCTCTCAGTACTACTTTCGCTTTTCCCAACAGTTTTAGTATGTTGTGTATTCATTTGAACTCACTTCAAGGTATTTCCTATTTTCCCTTGTGATTTCTTTTTTAATCAGTTGGTTGTTTAAGAGTACAGTGTTTAATTTTCACATATTTATGAATTTTCCTGTTCTACCTCAGCTATTGATATCTGGCTTCTTTCTATTAAGGTTAGAGAAGATACATTGTATAATTTCACTATTTTTGAATGCATTAAGAGTAACTTGTTTTTTGAATTAACATATAGTCTGTCCTGGAGAATGATTCATGTGCAGTAGAGAAGAATGTGTATTCTGTTACTATTAGGTGAAATGTTCTTTATATGTCTGATAGGTCTAGTGTTTTACTGTTGCATTCAAATCTTCTGTCTTATGTTCTATCCATAATTGTAAGTGGTATATCGAAGTTTCCTGCTATTAATATAGAGTCATCTATTTCTCCCTTCAAATCTGTCAATATTTTCTTCATATATTTTGGGACATTGCCATTAGGTGCATATATATTGATAATTGTTGTATCTTCTTGTTTAATTTGCCCCTTTATATGTATATAGTGACCTTCTTTGTCCCTCAGAACAGTTTTTTACTTAAAGTCTATTTTATCTGATATTACTATAACTATGCCAGGTCTCTTGGCTGCTAAACACATGGTGTATTTTTTCCTGTTCTTTCACTGTTAACTTACTTTTTTCTTTGCATTTAAGGTGAGTATTTTGTAAGCAGCATATAGTTGGGTCATATTTTTTTTATCCGTGCTGCCAATCTCTGCGTTTTTTCTGGATATTTAAATCCATTTACATTCAAAATTCCTACTGATAATGAAGGACTTTCTTCTTCTATTTTGCTATTTTGTGTTTTTAAGACTTATAAGTTTTTCGACCCTCAATTCTTCAGGTAATTCCTACTATATATATATACATACATATAATTTTCTGTACTGTACAATTTTGAGTTCCTTCTCATTTCTTTGAAAGTATGTATTTCATATATTTCTTTGTGGTTACCATGGGGCTAAAATTTAACATCTTAAATATATAAGATCTTATTTAATTTGATACAAACCTAAGTTCAATATCACACACAAACACTAATCCCATACTCCTTCTCCCCAACCTATTCCAGGGGTGACAATCTCCCTCAGCTTCCATTTATCTGGGAATGTCTTAGTTTACCTGTCATTTCTGAAAGAAATTCTCACTGGATATAAAATTCTTTTTGGCTATTGTTTTCTTTCAGCACTTTAAATATTTCACACTAGTGTCTTTTTGCCTCCATGGTTTTTGATGAGACCTTGGCACTTAATTTTAGTGTGATTCCCTTAACAAGACTCATTTCTATGCTCTTGCACCTCTAGTGTCCTCTAGTCAGGACACTCTTCTGATCCTTGGAATTCAAGAGTTTGATGGCAGTGTATCTGGGCATGTTTCTTTGTGAGTTAATTCTGTCTGGCTTTTGTTGTGCTCCTTGAATGTATATATTTATACTTATTGTTATACTTGGAAGTTTTATGCCATGATCCCTTTGAAATTTCCTTCTGCTCTTTCTCTCTCCTCCTCCTGGTATTCCCATAAGACATGTATTCACATACTTGATGGTGTCCCACAGTTCTCTTGGGCACTGATCACTTTTTAAAATTCTTTTTTCTTGGAGAAGGATCCAATTTGCTGTCGGAGCAGCTCAGGGAGGGTGCGGCTCTTTTGAAAGATAAGGGAGAAGGCATACAAGTCATCTGAGGGTTCCACTTTGGGGAATGGCAGATCAGGAGAGTGCCATATGCATCATCACTTTTTAAAGAATAAGATTCATAGTTACATGGAATAATATAATAAGTTGAATCAAAAATCAAAGAAAGGCCATAACACAAAGCCAATCAACAATAAATAAAGAGACACTGACAACCAGAGTAAACTCACCATCATAATCAAATGCATAGATATCATAAAAAAAAATTTCAAGCCATAGGCAAGAAAAAAATAAAAAGTATCCAAATTTGAAAAGAAGTAAAATTCTCAGTATTTGCAGATGATGTGATCCTATATTTGGAAAGTCCCAAAAATCTACAAACAGCTACTAGAGCTAATAAATGAGTTCAGCAAAGTGGCAGGGTACTGAAATTCAGTAGTGATTCTATACAGAAATAATGCACAATCTGAGGAGGAAATTGAGAAAAAAATTCCATTTACAATAGCAACTAAAATAATCAAATATCTACGAATTACTTTAATCAAGGACATAAAAGACCTACAATCAGAAACTAGAAAACATTGCTAAAGGAAATCAAAGAAGACCAAACAAATGGAAAGATATTCCATATTCATGGATTGGAAGACTAAATATCATTACAAGGTCAGTTCTACTCAAACTTATTTATAGATTCAACACAATCCTATTCAAAATTCCAACAGCTTACTTTCCAGAATTAGAAAAGTCAAATACCAAATTTAGTTGGAAGGGAAAGGGGCCCCAAATAGGTAAGACTATCTTTAAAATGAACAAAGTCAAAGTACTCACACTTCCTAACCATAAAACATATTATATGTTGTGAAAACAGCATGTTCTTGACCTATAGATGTATTTATGGGAAAAAATGGAATTGAGTTTTCAGAACTATACACTCACATCTTTGGCCAACTGCTTTTTCAACAAGGCTACCAAGTCCATTCAGCTGGGACACAACAGTCCCTTCAACAAATGCTGCTGGGATAACTGGATATACATATCCAAAAGAATGAAAGAAGACCCTTATCTCACTTCCTATACAAGAATCAACTCAAAATTGATCAAAGACCTAAATATAAAAGCTAGGAACATAAAACTCTTAGGAAAACATTTTCAAATCTGGTAGTAGGAGATGGGTTCTTAGACTTACACCTAAAGCATGAATAATGAAAGAAAAAATAGATAAATAGGACTTCCTCAAACTTAAACACTTTTGTGCTTCAAAGGACTTTGTCAAGAATGTGAAAAGACAGCCTACTCAATGAGAGAAAATATTTGGAAACCACATACCCAATAATGGTATATAAAGAGATCCTACAGGGAAGCGGCTGTGGCTCAATCAGTAAGGCTCCCATTTACCATATGGGAGGCCCCGGGTTCGGTTCCCGGGGCCTCCTGGTGAAGGCAAGCCCGCCCGCGCGGCGTGGTTAGCTGACCCAGCGAGCACAAGCAGCAAGGGGGGGATAAATGAATAAATAAATTTTAAAAATCTAAAAAAAAAAAAAAAAAAAAGAGATCCTACAAATCATTGACAAAAAAGACAAATGGCTTGAATAAAAATGGACAGGAAGCTTGCATAAACATTTTTGCAAAGAGGAAAGATAAATGGAAAAAAAACCACATAAAAAGATGCTCAACTTCACTAGCTATTAAGGAAATGCAAATCAAAATTACAATGAGATGTCATTTCACACCTATTAGAATGACCACTATTTAGAAAAAATAAAAAACTACAAGTGTTGGAGAGAATGTGTAGAAATAGAACACTTATTCACTGTCGGTGGGAATGTAAAATGGTGCAGCTGCTATGGAACACTGTTGATTACTAAGGAAGTTCAATATAGACCTGCCATATGATCTGGCAATCCCACTTCTAGGGATACTCAGAACAACTGAAAGAAGGGACACACACATCCATATGCACACTGATGTTCATAGCGGCATTATTCACAATTGCCAAAAGATGGAAACAACCCAGGTGTCCACCAACCTATGGATGGATAAACAAATTGTGACATATACGTATGATAGCATATTATTCAGCTGTGAAAAGAAATGAAGTTATGAATTATATGACAACATGAGGACATTATGTTAAGTGAAGCAAGCACATACAAAAGGACAAATAGTTTATCATTTCACTAATATGGCCTAAATATAATGAGAAAACTCATGGGGTTAATAGCTAGAATATAGGTCACCAGAAGACAGAATTAGTACAGAGAATGTAGAGCTGAGGCTTAATTTGTGAAGAATTTGTAATAAGGTTGATTATAAATGTTTGGAAATGAATAGACTTGATAGCACAGTATAGTGATTACAATTAACAGAGGTAATATATGGGTATGATAGGGTTTGAAAAGGAAAGTTTAAGGTCCTGTATTTCATTAGAAAGAAAGCAAAAGGAAGAAACATGGACTGTATAGCATAGTATACTCTCATAGGGAAAATGACTAAGATTATTAGTATTAATATAAGAATGGTTTTCCTTGAAAGAGAAAAATGTAAGTTAATATGACAAGATATTAATAATTGGGTGTTATATGTGCAAAAATACAACTAGAGCAACTATGGACAGTAAAAAACAGTAATACATGAATATTCTTCCATCAATTGTATAAAAGGAATTATGCTAACTGAAAGAAATGTTACACAAAGTACTACATATTGCTTGACTCCATCTATACAAAATGTAAAAACAAATAAATTTATATCAGTTATGTATGCCAGAGGAAAGATAGAAGGATTGAAAAGCAACTGTTAAGAGATAGTTTTTTGTTTTTTTTTTTTCTTTTAGGAGTAATGAAATTTCTCTAATATTGATTGCAGTGATGAACATACAATTCTGTGATTATTCCAAAAGCCTCTGAGTATACCCTCTAGATGAATTGTATTGTTTGTGAATATGATTCAATAAAATTGCTTTTAAAAAGAAACCAGTGGTCCAGGAATGTGAGGGGGGCCAATGATGCTGGAATGTGAAGGTGAGCAAGGCGGAGAGGTTGGGTGGGACTATCCATGGAAATGAAGGGAGGGCCGGAAGAAGGAACAGGTGATCCCTGGGGATTTGTAGGTCTGTGGCTGAAACTACAATGGTGGGAATGTTCTTTTGGCAAATATGTCAGGGGAGGGTCACTGGTGCAGGGCATCAGTGGTCACGGGATAGGTGAGAAAGGGTGCACCTGTGGCATGCTTATATAGAATATGAATGTGATCATCTTTCTATAGGTTCAAGACCCATGCAATAAAAAAGAAAAATATTAAACCCCTGTATTAGTCAGCCAAAGGGATGCTGATGCAAAATACCAGAAATCTGTTGGTCTTTATAAAGGGTATTTATTTGGGGTAGAAGCTTACAGTTACCAGGCCATAAAGCATAAGCTTCTTCCTTCACCAAAGTCTGTTGCCATGTGTTGGAGCAAGACAGCTGCCAACATTTGCCAGGATTCAGGCTTCTAGGGTTCCTCTCTTCCCTGGGCTCTGTTTCTCTCTGGGCTTAGTTCCTCTGTTTCCTCCACATGGTCAGCTGTAGACTGTGAGGCTCTCTAGGCGCTGCTTCTCTGCACAAGGCCAGCTGTAGACTATCAGGTGAATAGCTTGTCTCTATCCCGAGGCCTTCTCTCCTTCCTCACGACCATGCTCCTCCACCTGCTCGCCTCCCCAGGCTCCAGCATCAAAACACCAACATCAAAACTGCACCTCGGGGGATTCATGGGAGTTAGTTCATCCAAATATACATGAAAGATATACAAAATTGTTCAAAAGATCAAAAGATGGGGCATGGTCACGATGGGTGGATAATCCCACAATAAATGAGGGAATCTGAATTCCTAGGCTGGAGAGCTCTGCCACAGTCTCCAAGGGAGCAGCAATAGTCTTCTGAGTGCAGGGACAGTGTCTGTCAAAAGAGGACCACTGATGAGTTCTTTTTATTGATGACTACCCTTATGAATCTTTGCTCTTGTAACTGAAACTTAGCTTACTGTTATGGGGTGCCTAAGGGTTGGCACCTGAGAGCCTCCTTGTTGGTCAAATGTTGCCTCTCTCTAAGCCAAACTCAGCATATGAATGCCTTACCTTCCCCCCAGCGTGGGACATGACTCCCGGGGATGAGCCTCCCTGGCAACGAGGGAGTAATACCAAGTGCCAACTGGCAACACAACTGGAAAAAGACCTTGAATAAAAGGGGGAAAAGGTAAAGACAAATGAGTTCAAGTGGCTAAGAGACTTCAAAGAGAGTCGGGAGGTCATCCCAGAGGTAACGCTTGCGCACACCTCAGTAGGAGCTCATAGAACATCAAAGTGCCTATCACCCCACACAGAGGGGCTCCTGAGAGCTCTGGAGACACCCAGATCCTATATAAGGAGGGATAGCCCCAGAGACTGACGCCTTATCAGTGGGCTCTATTTTGGAATCTGTGCTCCTGAGAGTGACAGAATTGGACTCAAATAAGTCCTCCCTGCACATGGTTCATCAGTCCCTTCTATTCAAACCTATATGTGATGCTGGAGTTTTTAGGTATACTTCCAGAGACTGGAGCCTCCGGCCTACCTATGTACCAGGTGTGCGTGGAATCTCGGTGGAGCTGCAACTCCTACTCTACAGCTCAATGGACTCATCCAAGTCACCTGGCGAGGAGACAATGATGGGCAACAGCCAGCCCAGGGAATGGAGAGGGTCTGCATCTGCAGGTAGGATCATCCCACTCACCATATCCATGGGATATAAGCCCTCTCTCACTTGGAGGTGGAGTGGACATCACCATCCCAGTCCCCTCAGGATTGGGGGAAGAACTATGGACTAGAGTCGACTTGATGGTATTCTGTTGTACACATATGGTGATTCTAGCAATGGAAGAAATTATAACAGTGAAGTGGAGCCAGTGGCCACTGGACACTTTCGGGGCAGGGAGGGGATGTGCAGTTGAAACACAGGGGCTTTTTGGGGATTTGGAGGTTGTCCTGAGTGCCGTTGTGGCAACGGATGAAGGCCATTTTAAATCAGCACTCACCATTCAGAACTGTGTGGGAGAGAGTGTGGTCTACGATGTGAACTGTGGTCTATGGTCGGTGGCAAGGCCCCAGGATGTGTAAGTCCATTGAGGGTGATGGACCACACTTGTGGGAGATGTTTGTGTGGGATGTGGTGGGCGGTGTGGAAGGTGGGGAACATGGGAATCCCGGTAGGTTCCATGTAATATTTTAGGTAATCTAAGCACCTCTTAAAAAAAATATATATATATATAACATTTTTGTAAGCAAATGCACATATATGCATATATATTTATATATCATTTTACAAATATTGGTATGTATTGTGAAAATTTTGATTTTTACCCACAATAAAAAATAAATTAATTAAAAAAAAAAAAAAACTGCACCTCAAAACTGCTCCAACACTGTCCTTTGCCATGTCTTTTATCTTCAAGACCCCACCCACCAAGGAGTGAGGCTCAACACCCTATTGACATGGCCCATTCAATGCCCTAATCATAACTTAATCATGCCCAGATTAACAGACGATCTTACAAGCATAATCCAATATCTATTTTTGGAATTCATAACTATATCAAACTGCGAAACTGTTACAACCCCCATCCTGGGGAATCCTGTTACATTCTCAAGTAGAGGAGCAAGAATCTCTCAAGTACATAGGCAGCACCTAATAAAAGTAAACAGACCAGTAATGCAAACCCTCAATATTAATGCATTTAACTATGAACCTTATTCTTTAAAAATGGAAACTTAGTGGTTACCATAGGTTCTGATGGAAGTGGGAGGGAAGAATGGGTGGAACATAGGTCATTTGGGGGGTATTGGAATTGTTCTGCATGATCTTGCCTTGATGGATACAGACCATTATACATTTGTCAGAATCTATAAAAGTGTATGGTACAAAATGTAAACCATTATGCAAACCATTGACCATGGTTAGTGGCAAAGCTTTGATATTTGTTCATCAATTGTAACAAATGTACCATACTCATGTATGATGTTGTTGATAGGGGAGAATGTGAGGGGGAGGGAGGTATATGGGAATCCCCTATAATTTCTATGTGACTTTTCTGTAACCTAAAATTTCTTGGAAAATAAAGTGAAAAAAAATAAGACACTGGGGGAACATACAGAAGAAATTATCAATATACATAATAGATAACAGATCTTATGCTGATAAAAGACAATGCAAAAATGTTATGAAATTCAATATTTATTTATTTATTTATTTATTTTATTTATTTTAAAGAAACTTTAGATTACATAAATGTTACGTAAAAAATATAGGCGACTCACATATGCCCCACTACTTCCCCTTCCCACACTTTTCCACATTAACAACATCCTTCATTAATGTGGTACATTTGTTACAAGTAACGAACACATATTGAAGCTTGCCACTAACCATGGATTATAACTTACATTATAGTTTACACTCTTTCCCATGCAATTTTGTATATTATGACAAAATATGTAATGGCCTGTATCCATCCTTGCAACATCATGTAGAACAATTCCAATGTCCTGAAAATGTCCCCATATTACACCTATTTTTCACTCTCCCACTCCTCAGATCCAAATCTACAATAAGGTGGACGGGGGTAGTTGTGCAGTGGATGGGTGTGACAGCGGTGCACTAATTTAATTTTCTTTATTTTTTTTTATTTTGTTTTTGAGGAAGTCTTGGATTTCAGAAGGGTTGCAACTGTTATAGGGGAGGATCACTGGTGTGGGGTGTCAGTGGTGGGAAATGTATGGTGAAGGGTGCACCTGTGTCATGCCTCTACGGAATATGAATGTGTTCATGTGGTTGTGGGGTGTTGTCTCAATGGGTAGAAATGCACGCAATGACAATGGAATATTAAATTCCCACCCTGGGGAGTCCTGCTACATTCTCTAATAGAGTGGCAAGAATCTCTAGGGTACATGGACTGTGATTAGCAAATGAGGACAGACCAATCTGCTAGGTCCTTGAAATGATGTTTGTACTTATGAACTTTGTTCTTGTGAAATTGAAATTTAGCCTAGTAATATATATTGCCTTAAGGTCACCTCCAGAAAACCTACTTGTTGTTCAAATGTGGCCTATCTCTAAACCAAACTCAGCATATAAACTCACTACATTCCCCCTGGCATGAGACATGACTCCCAGGTATAAGCATCCCTGGCACCAAGAGATTATTACCAAGCACCAACTAGTGATGCATTTGGAAAAACACTTTGACCTAAAGGGGGAAATATTAAGTATAAATGAGTTTTTGTGACTATGAGATTTCAAAATGAGTCAGGAGGTGATTCTAGAGGTTAATCTTCTGCACATTTCAGGAGAATCTCACTGACTGCCACAGTAAACAGTGCCTCAAGCAGGAGTATGTTTGAGGGCTTTAGGGACATCTAGACACTATAGGCAGGGTAAACAACTCCAGGAAATTGACAACCCATCAGTGGGCCTTAGCTTGGAATATATGATAACCTATCTCCCCAATGTATCAGAGGTAGACTCATTTATAATTTTCCTACACATTGTTCTTCTGCCCCTTTTATTTGAACCTTTAATTAGCACCATACCCATTAAATATATGTCCCAGAGACTTAAATCTTCTGGCTGTTCATATGCTGGCTGAGCCTTGAATCTCAGCAGAGTTGCAGGTAACAATTACTGTCCAGTTCATTGGACTCATCCAGGACAACTAACAAAAGGATAATAATGGGCAATGCCCATCCCCCCAAAAAGCAAATATCTATAACAGCAAACAAAATAATTCCATCCATCTGTGCCATGGTATCTAAACCCCCTCTCAATTGGTAGCAGAGCGGGCATCACCATCCCCAAATCCTCAAGACTGTGGAACAAACAAACATAAGATGAGAATGCAACTATGGACTAAAGTTGACTTATTATTCTATTAATGGAAAAAAATTTTATATAAAGGCAGTGACCATCAGAGGTTCTAAGGAGAGGGTGAAGGAAGAATAAGGGTAATATGGTGTATTTTTGGGATATTGAAACTGTTCTGCATGATATTGCAATAATGGAAACCAGCCATTATACAGTTTGTCAAAACCTAAAAAATTGTGTGGTACAAAGTATAAACCATAATGTTAACTATAGGCCATGCATAGTAGCAATGCTTCAATATGTGTTCATCAATTGTAACAAATGTACAACATTAATGAAAGATGTTGTCAATGGGGGAAAGTTTGGGAGGGAAAAGGATTGGGTTATATGGGAATCCCTTATATTTTCAAGTTCACATTTATGTAATGTAAAGTTTCTTTTAAAATAAAGGAAAATTTTTCAGTTACAAAAAGTAGCTTAACAGAAATTATGGGGATGAAAGTCACAAAAGAAAAGATTAAAGTATACTACAAAAGAAAAAAATGTGATAAATGGGGCCTCATCAACATTGAGAACTTTTGTCCATCAAAAGAATTTACCATGAAAGTGAAAAGACAGCCTACAAAATGAGAGAAAATATTTGAAAATCACATAGGCAATAAGGGTTTAATATCCAGATATTTAAAGAAAACCTACAACTGAATAATCAAAAGGCAAACAATAGGGTGGATGTGGCTCACATGGTTGGGTGTCCGTCTGCCATATGGAGGGACCTGGGTTTGATCCCTTGGACCTCCTGGTAAAATTATTTAAAAAAAAAAGGAACAATCAAAAAATAGGCAAAAGATTTGAACAGACATTTCTCTAAAGAAGATATATAAATGCCTAATAAGCACATGAAAATATGCTCACCATCATTTGCTATTAGGGTAATGCAAATCAAAACCACACTGATATAACATTTCATACCCACCAGGATGACCACTATTAAAAAACAGAAAATTACACTGTTGGAGTGGATGTGGAAAAATAGGAACACTCATTGATTGCTGGTGGGAATGTAAAATGCTATTGCTGCTGTGGAAGACAGTTTTGACAGTTCCTCAGAGATCTAGGTATAAAATCACAATATGACCTGGCAATCCCTCTGCTAGGTATACATCAAAAGAACTGAAGGCAGGGATTTGAACAGATATTTGCACACACATGTTCATAGCTGCATTATTCACAATTGCTGAAAGATAGAAACAGCCCTCATGTCCGTGTAAGGTAAGGAGTTTCATTTCTGCAAACCTTTCCTCCTTTGCTTGTTGTAACTTATTTCCCCCTTCATTTCCAGGGGAACAAAGGAATACTTAACCCATTTTTAATCTATGAATAGGGAAAATTTGGAGCAGAGAGCATCCCAGTACATAGGTCTGAATATGCTGGTTGAAACCCAGTCTTGGGACCATGCAAATAAGGGTCTCTGTGCAAAGACCATGGGAAATTATGTTAAGACAAACTTTACACATACCGCTGAAATAAGTGTATATATGATTCAGTCGAGTCTTTCCAAGGTGTCCTTTCAGCTCTTGAGCAAGGGTGGAAATACCCTGGCTCTAGAAGCTATGTTTCTAGACAGCACAGTCTATCAACTGATGAATGGTAAGCAAAATGTGGTATATATATATATATAATGGAATATTATTCAGCTTTAAAAAGAATGAAGTCCTAATACATGCAACAATGTGGATGAACATTGAAGAAAGCATGCTGTGTGAAATAAGCCAGACACAAAAGGACAAATATTGTATGATCTCACTGATATGAAAAATTTGTATAGGCAAACTCATAAAGTTAGAGTACAGAATAGATTTCTGGGAAGATGGCATTGAAGTAGGTAGGCAGGGCTCAACTTTCTCACAAAAACAACAGATAAAAGGCACAAAGCTATCTGAGAAAGCTTCTTTGGGAACCTGCAGAACTGGAGAATGCTATGCATCATCCAGGAGGGAGAGGGACAGAGAGACAAAGAAACCAAATGAAAACCATGAGTTACTCACCCTTGTAGCTGGGAAATCACGTGTAAACCACCTTCAAAGTGAATGGCTCCAGTAAAACCCCTAGATCACTGCAGCCAAATGAATGGGAAAGAAGGTTTTCCTCCCTGTGAGAAAGAGGGGTCTGGTAAAGGTGGAGAGGGGCTTCTCTTCAGTGAGTTTGGCCAGCTGAGCCCCCTTTGAATCTCAAAAAAGATCCCAGCCAGCACTGAAGCAGCCAGGAGAGGGGAGGGGGGAATCTGATCAGGCAAGTTGTCACAACCAGTCACCCTGTGAGACAGAGGAACTAGATCAGTGGGGAGGTAGATGGAGGCAGGCACATAACCAGCCCTGAGAGAAGGATGCCTGGAAAGATAGATAGCAAAATGTTAGAAGCCCAACTCGCCTGAGGGTAAGGGGGTGGGAAGACAAGATAAGCTCTCAGAAACCTACCTAACCTATGAAGTGGGAGTAGCTCAGTGTAGAAATACCTGCTTCACATATATAGGTCCCTAGTTTGAGTCCTGTACCTCATAAGAGAAAGGATCCAGAGAGTGATCCACTGGGTTGTCAGGCACACAGCCAGTACCTTATGACAGGGAACTTAAAGAATGAGATATGTTTGTTTTAGGTTTTTTGATCTGTTATTTTATTTTATTTTTTTTTTTACCTTTTTTAAAAATTCTTTATTTTATTCATTAAAATTGGATAACTTACCTGTGGAAGGCAGTCTGCAGGGTGATTGATTAATGAGCACCGACAGCCTGAGATGGTTCTTTGGGCCTAAGAGGGAAGCCTGTTTTTCCTGGGTTGCTTTTTGTTTTTCTGTTTGTAGTCTTTTCTCTTTCTTTCTTTTTTTCCCTTTTTTTCTTTTCCTTATTTTTCCCCTTAGTTTCTTTTCTTTTCTTCTCATTCTTTCATTTTTTCCTCTTCTGTTGCTTTTCTTTCATTCCCCCTTTCCTTGTTTGGTCTTAATTTTTTCTTCTTCTCCTTCTTTTTATCAATTTTCCAGTCTTTTATTTCATTCTATTTTTTCTATATTTTTTCCTGTTTCATTTTTTTATTCCACTTTTTAACTTTTTATTCCTTTGTATTTTTTAATGATTTTTCACTCTTATTACTTATTTATTTTCCTGGCTCTTGTATGGTTCCTTTTCTACTTTTTCTTAAAAAGTATTACTATTATTCTTTTTCTCTTCTTCTCTCCTTCCTTTTCTGTGGTCTCAATATTTTTTCAAGGGAACACATATAACTACAAGGTTATAGAATAAGAGAAGCCAAGTGTCAAAAAGGAAATTTACCATAAAAAAAATAAAACACTGGAGTACAAAAAGATGCTACCCCTTTGAATAAGCCAATCAAGATAAACAGATGCCTAGACGCCTACAAAAAATTACAAGCTATACTGAGAATCAGGAACACGTGGTCCAGCCTAATGGAGAAGCTGAAAAAACAGGAGGAGATTAGGAATATGGGACAACTAATCAAAGAGGTCCAAACAAATATCATGAATCAACACAATGAATTGAAAAAAGAGATAAAGGATATTAAGAAGACACTGAGGAAACATACTGAAGAAATCATAGACATGCAAAGAAGATAATAGATCTGGTGGTGATAAATGGCACAATGCAAGAAATAAAAAATACACTGGAAGCATATAACAGCAGGTTTGAACAGGCAAAGGAAAGAATTAGTGACATCAAAAATACTGAATGTGAAATAAGACAGATAGTAGAACAGATAGATATAAGATTCAGCAGGGCCTCAGGGAACTGAATGACAACAGAAATACACAAACATACACATTATTGGTACACCACAGGGAGAGGAGAAGCAAAAAAGGGGAAAGGAGTGTTGGAGGAAATAATGGCTGAATATTTCCCAACTCTTTTGAGGGGCATGGAGGTATATGTCCAGGAAGTACAAAGCACCCCAAACAGTATAAATCCTAGCAGGCCTACCCCAAGACATACTTATCAAATTGTCAAACACTCAAGACAAAGAGAGAATACAGAAAATAGGAAGATAAAAGAGACCTGTCACATACAAGCGAAGTTCAATAAATTTAAGTGCTAATTTCTCATTTGAAACCATGGAGACAAGAAGGCAGTGGTATGACATAGTTAAGGTGCTGAAAGACAAAAGCTATCGGCCAAGAATTCTGTATCCAGCAAAGCTGGCATTTCAAAATGAGGGAGAGCTCAAAATATTCACAGATGAACAAAAATTAAGAGTTAGTCAACAAGAAACCTGCCCTTCAAGAAATACTAAAAAAAGTTCTGCAGGTTGAAAAGGAAAAAAAAAAAACAAAAACAGGAGAGTTAGGGTTGAAGAAGAGTATAAAAAGAAAGATTATTAGTAAGAATAACCAAAAAGATAAAAAGAGGAATAAAAAATATATGATATATATAAACCTAAAAAATAATGGCTAATATAAGTACTGCCTTGACAGTAATAACATTGAATGTTAATGAATTAAACTCCCCAATCAAGAGAAGCAGATTGGCAGAATGGATAATGAAATATGACCCATCTAAATGCTGACAACAAGAAACTCACCTTAGACCCAAGGATGCAAAAAGGTTGTAATTGAATGGTTGGGAAATGATTTTACATACAAACAGTAACCAAAAAGGGGCAAGAGAAGCTATATTAATATTGGACAAAATAGTCTTTAAATGCAAAGCTATTTTAAGAGGTAAATAAGGACACTATATATTTTAAAAAGGGGTAATCTATCAAGAAGAAAGAACAATCATAAACATTTATGCAGCTAACCAGGGTGCCCCAAAATACATGAGGTAAATATTGGAAAAACTAAATGGAGAAATAGATGCATCTACAATTATACTGGGGGACTTTAATACACCATTATCACCATTAGACAGAACTTCTTTACAGAGGGTCAATAAAGAAACAGAGACCTTGAATAATAAACTAGAGGTTCTAAACTTAATAGACATATACAGAACATTACACTGAAATTTAGCAGGATATACATTCTTCTCGAGTGCACATGCATCAAGCTCTAGGATACACCACATGCTAGGTCACAGAACAACTCTCAGTGAATTCAGACAGATTGAAATTATACAAGTAACTTCTTGGAACAAAATGGAATGAAGCTGAAAATCAGTAAGGGGCAGAGAACTGGAATAGACACAAATATATGGAAATTAAACAACATACTTTTGGACAATCAAGGGGGTTAAGGAGGAAGTTGCAAAAGAAATCAGTAACTACCATGAAATGAACTGAAAGGAGAACACAATGTATTAAAACCTATGGGATGCAGGAAAAGCAGTGCTTAGAGGGAAATTTATAGCCATCAATGCCTGCATTTAAAAAGTAGAAAGAGCTAAACCAAAGACCTAACTGCACACCTACAGGAAGTAGAAGAGGAACAACAAACTAATCCCAAAGCAAGGAGAAAGAAGGAAATAACAAAGATTAGAGTAGAGCTAAATTAAATTGAGAATTAAAAAAAAAAACACTAGAAAAATTAACAAAACCAAAAGCTGGTTCTTTGAAAAGATTAATAAAATTAAGAAACCCTTGGCAAACTAAAAAATAAAAAGAGAGAGAATATGCAAGTATATAAAATGAAAAATGAAGAGAGGGATATTACCAGTGACCCCACAGAAACAGAGAATATTATTAGAAGATACTTTGAGAAATTGTATGCCAACAAGATGGATAATTTAGAAGAAATGGACAAATATCTAGAAACACATAAGCAGCTTACATTGATGAAAGAAGAAATTGATGAACTCAATAGACCAATCATACATAAAGAGATAGAATCAGTCATCAAAAACCTCCCAACTAAAAAGAACCCAGGAACAGTTGGCGTCAACAGCCAATTCTACCAATCATTCCAGCAAAAACTAACACCAATTCTGCTTAAACTCTTCCAAAAATTAGAAGTGTGGGGAACACTGCTTAACTCATTTTATGATGCCAATATCACCCTAATACTAAAGCCACATAAAGATGTGACAAGAAAAGAAAACTACAGACCAATCTCTCTAATGAACCTGGAGTTAAAATCCTCAACAAAATAATTGCCGATCATATTCAACAGCATATCAAATGAATTATACACCATGACAAAGTGGGTTTCACCCCTGGGACACACATATGGTTCAACATAAGAAAATCAATGTAATGCTCCACATTATCAGGTCAAAAGGAAAAAGAAAAAAAAACACTTGATAATTTCTATTGAAGCCAAAAAAGAATTTGACAAAATATGCCATTCTTTTCCTGATAACAGCACTTCAAAAGATAGCAATAGATGGAAATGCCCTCAATATTATAAAGGGTATATATGAGAAACCCACAACTAACATCATATTCAATGGTGAAATACTAAAAGCTTTTACTCTAAGATCTGGAACAAGACAAGGATGCCCACTGTCATCTCTCTTATTTAACATTGTGTTAAAAGTCCTGGCTCAAACACTTAGGCAAGGAAATGAAATAAAAAGCCATCCAAATTGGAAAGTAAGAAGCAAAAATTTCACTATTTGCAAATTACATGATCCTATACATAAAAAGTTCTGAGAAATCGACAACAAAGCTTCTAGAGCTGATAAATGAGTTCAGTAAAGTGGCAGGATATAAGATCAACACACAAAAAAAATCAGTAGCATTTCTGTATACCAATAATGAGCAATCTGAGGAGGAAATCAAGAAAAAAATTCCACTTACAAAACCAACTAAAGTAATCAAATATCTAGGAATAAACCTAATTAAAGCTGTGAAGGACTTTTACTCAGAAAACTATACAACATTGTTAAAGGAAATCAAAGAATACTTTAAAAAATGGAAGAAAATTCCATGTTCATAGATTGGGAGGCTAAACATCATTAATTTGTCTGTTCTACCCAAATTGATTTACAAATTTAATGCAATCCCAATAAAAATTACAACAGCAGAGACAACCAGCAAGAAGGAAGCAGAGTAAAGAGCTCTGAGAATTAGCTCCTGCTACGGGGCAGTTGGTGACCCCCCACAACTAACTAGAGCACTTATTTGGGGGCTGCAGGAGACCAGAAGTGCATCCTGCAATGTCCTTGAAAGAATGGAAGGAGGAGACTGCCCATCTGCAGAGAAGATTCATAAGTAGAGCACTCCATGCCATGGAGGCCAATGCGCATTCTCCACTGAAGACACTTGCCACCTCGGTAGCTGTTCCATGGCTGAAATTGAAAGCTCCACTACCCAAAATGGGGGAGGAAGAGATGGTTGGGCACCAACTTCAGCTACTGATTATTAAATTCAGTGAGCTAATGTATAATCCTAAGAACTGCTAAAGTTCGAACCTGCCCAAGTAAGAAAGAGGTCTGTGGCTGCCATCTTAACTCTGCACCTGACATAAAGGGAAGTGGGGCTGACTGAAAATCACAGTGCTGGCATGGACTGGTTTTTTTCAATCTAGATGAGATTGCCACTCTAGCATAAGCCCCAGACCCACCTCAGGCAGGGAGGATCTGGGGGGAGCTCTCTCATCAGAAACCATGGAGAAAAGAAGACAGTGGTATGATATATTTAAGATACTGCTAGAGAGGGGGTGGTGCCAAGATGGCGTTAGTGTAGGAGGGCACACACTGCAAGCTCCCAGAGCAAAGCGGATTGTGGACGGGGTCCTGCCCGGGACATGGAATGAGAAGCTAGGGACATCTATCTGCGCGGATCAACGGCGTGGAAAGAACGGTAGAGATTCGTGAGTTTTAAGCCTGCCAGTGCTGGATGGCACGGAGAGCTGAGCCCTGCAGTTAGGGAGAAAAAAAATAAAAGGGCTGGTTGGAGCCGCGAGCAGGGCTCAGCAACCAGGAGTCAGGGCCTAGTGGGAGGGGGCACTCTCTGAGGTGGGGCTCTGGTAAAAGGGCGAGAGAGTTTTATTTTCTGGGGACTTGGCTACCTGGAGCCCCTTGGACCTTGGGTGAACAGAACAGCCAGAACGAATCGGCACCCAGCAGAGGGGAGAGGTGATTCTGTTCGGGGAAGGAGTTGATTTGCCTAGCGGCCCAGGGATAAACCCCAGGCCGCCACGGAGCCAGGAAGAGGGGACATTCTCCAAAAGAGGGAGGGTTCTGTTGGAGGACAGAGAAGGGAATTTTTTTTTTTTTTTTTTTTGCCATTGATCTGGCTGCCTGGACCACCCCATAGCTTTGGGGAGCAGATAAGCCAACCTGAAGCAACATCAGGCTGAGAGGAGAGGTGAATCTGCAGAGTCAAACTGATTTACATAGCAACCCGGTGACGCTGGTGCTCGGCTCCAGAAGGGGCGGAGTCGGCTGTCTTTAGCACTCTGCACTAACATGAGAGCTACAACTACCCTGGGGAGTCCAGGAAGTGGGATGTGCTTCATTAATTTCCACTGGGCCCCTCCGTAAGTGGGTTGGTCTAGAGGAAGAATTATTTTGGGTCCTGTATTTCGCCAAAAAAAAAAAAAAAGTGAGAAGGTCACTTCAATACATGAAATATAAATTCTTTTTAATTTAGTTTAATAGCTAAAAGCTTATTCAAGACCTGCATATAGAACCCTACGGGGAAATTGAGTGATAAACAAGCAGGCAGAGAGGAACCATGTGGACCCTAGGGGAATCATTGACCCTCCTTCGCTCTATTTGACTGCTTGCCTGTGTGGTTCTTTGGTTTTTCTCTGATTATTTCTGGCCTCTTGCTTTTCTTTCCTCTTTCCTCCCCCCTTTATTTTTTCTTTCATTTTTTTAAATTAGGTGCTGCTACCTTGTCACTTCTTTGCTGTGCTTCTTCTTCAGTAATTTCCCACTCACTGTCTATATTGATTTTGTATTCCAAACTATCGCTTATCCTTCCTTCATTTTTCTGCCTTCTGCTTTCTGTTGTGGCTCTTAGATACAACATTTTTTCATAGGTCCACAACTTAAGGGTGTCAATTTCTATTCCATCTATTTTGTTTTCTTCTTTTCCTTATTAGTAGTAACTTTTTCCTTTCAGCCGTTTCTTTACTATTTCTCTCCCTCCTCATAATTCTAGCCTTCTAAATCACTATATATATATATTCCTCCATTTGTTTTCCCAGTCCATTGTAGGAACTCCACTTTTTTTCCTATTACTCTACACTGCCTACACAAGCTAAATATTCATCTCATTAAGTCTCATTTGGCCCCTCTTCTAACTTTTATCAATATTACTATTATCCTTCTGCCTTCCTTACATCTTTTCATTCCTCTGGCCCTAATCTTTTGCCTTCAAGGGAACATAGAAGAAGCAAGGAAAAAAAATAAGAAGAAAAAGTGCCAAAGAGAAAACTTAACTCACACGCAGAACCACCAGCTAAATAAAACTCTAGAGCATAGAGAAAAGCTAATCAATGGTACAAACCCATCAAGATAATATGATGACCAGAGGGCAACAAAAAAATACAAATGACTCTGAGAAAAGGAAAACATGGAGCAGTCCAATGAGCAAATTAAAATCCAGGAAGTGATGCAGAACATCGAACAACTAATCAAAGCTATCCAAATAAATATCATGGACCAACTTAAAGAAGTGAAGGAAGAGATTAAGGATATAAAGAAGACACTGGGAGAACATACTGAAGAACTTACAAACATGCCTAAAAAGATAATGGATATGATGGTGAAAAATGACACTATCCAAGAAATCCAAAAGATGCTGGATTCACATAATAGCAGATTTGAACAGGCAGAGGAAAGAATTAGTGATATGGAAGACAATACAGCTGAAATCAAAGAGATAGTAGAACAGATAGACAAAAAGATAGAAAAAATCCAGCATGGACTCAGGTAATTAACCGATAACACAAAACGCACAAACATATGCATTATGGGCATCCCAGAAGGAGAAGAGAAGGGAAAGGGAACACAAGGAGTGTTGAAGGAAATAATGGCTGAAAACTTCCCAACCGTATTGAGAGAGATGGATGTGCAGATGCAGGAAGCACAGCGCACCCCAAATAGTATACATCCCAACAGGCCAACTCCAAGACATATACTTGTCAAAATGTCCAATGCTCAAGACAAAGAGAAAATACTCAAGGCAGCAAGAGAAAAGAAACCATCACATACAAGGGAAGCACAATCAGATTAATTGCTGATTTCTCAGCTGAAACCATGGAGGCAAGAAGACAGTGGTATGGCATAGTCAAAATACTAAAAGAAAAAAACTTCCAGCCATGAATTATCTATCCAGCAAAACTGGCATTCAAAAATGATGGAGAGTTCAAAATATTCACAGATAAACAGAAATTAAGAGAGTATGTCAATAAGAAACCAGCACTTCAAGACATACTAAAGGAATCTCTACAAATTGAAAGGAAAAAACAAGGGAGAGAGAGTTGGAGGAGAGTTTAAAAAGACAAAAAGAGAAACAAAACAACATATGACATACATTAACCCAAAGAAAAAATAGCTGAAGTAAGAAATTCATTATGAATAATAACACTGAGTGTTAATGGATTAAATTCACCAATCAAGAGACACAGATTGGCAGAATGAATGAGAAAATATGATACATCTATATGCTGTCTACAAGAAACCCACCTTTGACCCAGGGACTCAAGGAGGCTGAAAGTGAATGGCTGGAAAACCATTTTACAAGCTAACAATAGCCAAAAAATTGCAGGAGTAGCTATATTCTAATATCAGACAAAATAGACTATAAATGCAAAAGAATTGTAAGAGACAAAGATGGACACTACATATTAGTAAAAGGAGTAATCTCTCAAGAAGAGAGAACAATCATCAACATTTACGCACCTAATAAGGGTGCCTCAAAATACATGTGGCAAACTCTGGAAAAATTAAAAGGAGAAATAAATGCCTCTACAATTATAGCAGGGGACTTCAACACACCACTATCATCATTAGACAGAACATCTAGATGGAGAATCAATAAAGAAACAAAGGCACTCAACAATACATTAGAAAACCTAGACTTAATAGACATATACAGAACACTACACCCAAATACAGCAGGATTTATATTCTTCTCGAGTGCACATGGAACATACTCCAAAATAGACCACATGCTAGGCCACAGAACAACTCTCAATGAATTCAGAAAGATTGAGATTATACAAAGTAATTTCTCTGACCAAAACGGAATGAAATTGGAAATCACTAAGGGCCAGAGAAACAGGTTAGGCACAAGGATATGGAAGTTAAACAACACACTCTTAGACAAACAGTGGGTCAAACAGGAAATCTCAAAAGAAATCAGTAACTACCTTGAAACTAATGAAAACGACAACACAACATATCAAAACTTATTGGATACAGTGAAAGCAGTCATGAGAGGGAATTTCATAGCCATAAATTCATATATTAAAAAAGAAAAAAGAGCTAAAATCGAAGACCTAACTACACACTTGGAGGAATTGGAAAACCACCAACAAACTAAACCTAAAGGAAGTAGAAAGCAGGAAATAACAAAGATTAGAGCAGAACTAAATGAAATAGAGAATAAGAAAGCACTGGAAACAATAAACAAAACCGAAAGCTGGTTCTTCAAGAATATCAGTAAAATTGACAAACCCTTAGCCAGACTAACAAAGAAAAAGAGAGAACAGATGCAAATACATAAAATAAGGAATGAGCAGGGGATATCACTACTGACCCCACAGAAATAGAGTATCTTAAGAGGATACTTTGAAAAATTATATGCCAACAAGAACGATAATTTAGAGGAAATGAACAAGTTTCTAGAAACCCACAAACAGCCTACATTGATGAAAGAAGAAATAGATGAACTCAATAGTCCAATCTCGGTGGAGCTGCAGCTCCTGCCCTACAGCTCGGTGGACTCATCCAGGTCACCTGGTGAGGAGACAACGATGGGCAGCAGCCATCCTAGGGAATGGAGAGGGCGTGCATCTGCAGGCAGGTTCATCCAACCCACCATATCCATGAGATATAGGCCCTCTCTCACTTGGGGGTGGAGTGGACATCACCATCGCAGTCCCCTCAGGATTGGGGGAAGAACTATGGACTAGAGTGGACTAGATGGTATTCTGTTGTACACATATGCTGATTCTAGCAATGGAAGAAATTATAAAACTGAGGTGAAGCCAGTGGCCACTTGACACTTTGGGGGCAGGGAGGGGATGAGCAGTTGAAATACAGGGGCTTCTTTGGGATTTGGAGGTTGTCCTGAGTACCGTTGTGGCAACGGATGTAAGCCATTTTAAATCAGCACACACCACTCAGAACTGTGTGGGAGAGTGTGGTCTATGATGTGAACTGTGGTCTATGGTTGGTGGCAAGGCCCCAGGATGGGTAAGTCCATTGAGGGTGGTGGGCCACACTTGTGGGAAATGTTTGTGTGGATTGTGGTGGGAGGTGTGGAAGGTGGGGAACATGGGAATCCCAGGGGGTTGCGTGTAATATTTTAGGTAATCTAAGCACCTCTTAAAATATATTTATATATATATAAATAACATTTTTGTAAGCAAATGCGCATATATGCATATATATTTATCTATCATTTTACAAATATTGGTATGTATTGTGAAAATTTTGATTTTTACCCACAATAAAAAAATTAATTAATTAAAAAAAAAAGAGTATCATAAGAGGATACTTTGAAAAATTATATCCCAACAAGAACGATAATTAAGAGGAAATGGACAAGTTTCTAGAAACCCACAAATAGCCTAAATAGATGAAAGAAAAAATAGATGAACTCAACAGTCCAATTACAAGTAAAGAGATAGACTCAGTCATCAAAAACCTCCGAACTAAGAAGAGTCCAGGACCAGATGGCTTCACAGCTGAATTCTACCAAACATTCCGAAAAGAGCTAACACCAATTCTACTTAAGCTCTTCCAAAAAATAGGAGTAGAAGGAATATTGCCTAGCTCATTCTATGATGCCGACATTACCCTAGTACCAAAACCAAATAAAGATACCACAAGAAAGGAAAATTACAGAACAATTTCTCTAATGAACCTAGATGCTAAAATCCTCAACAAAATACTTGCTAATTGCATTCAATAACATATCAAAAGGATTATACACTATGACCAAGGGAGTTTCATCCCGGGTATGCAAGGATGGTTCAATATAAGAAAATCAATCAATGTAATTCACCACATAAACAGATTGAAAGAAAAAAATCACATGATCATCTCTATAGATGCAGAAAAACATTCGACAAAATACAGCACTCTTTCCTCATAAAAACACTACAAAAGATAGGAATAGATGGAAACTTTCTGAAAATGATAAAGGGTATATATGAAAAACCCAAAGCTAACATCATTTTCAATGGTGAAATCCTAAAAGCCTTCACTCTGAGATCGGGAACTAGACAAGGATGCCCACTATCACCACTCCTATTTAACATTGTCTTAGAAGCACTTGCGCAAGCACTGAGACAAGAAAAGGACATAAAAGGCATCCAGATAGGAAAAAAAGAAGTAAAAATTTCATTATTTGCAGATGACATGATCCTATATATAGAAAGCCCTGAGAAATCTACAACAAGTCTTCTAGAACTTATAAAGGAGTTCAGTAATGTTGCAGGCTATGAGATCAATGCTCAAAAATCAATAGCATTTCTACACACCAAAAAGGAGCAAACTGAGGAGGAAATCAGGAAAAAAAATACCATTTACAATAGTATCTAAAAGAATCAAATACCTAGGAATAAATTTAACTAAAGATGTAAAGGACTTATATACAGAAAACTACACAATACTGTTAAAGGAAATCAAAGGAGACTTAAATAAATGGGAAAATATTCCCTGTTCATGGATAGGAAGACTAAACATCATCAAGATGTCTATCCTACCCAAACTAATCTACAGATTTAATGCAATCCCAATAAAAGTCAACACTGTATTTTTTAAGGAACTGGAAAAACAAACCACAAAATATATTTGGAGAGGCAAGAGGCCCCGAATTGCCAAAGACATATTGAAAAAGAAAAATGAAGTTGGAGGTATCACACTACCTGACTTTAAAACATACTACAAAGCTACAGTGATCAAAACTGCGTTGTATTGGCACAAGAATAGACCTACTGACCAATGGAACCGAATTGAGAGTTCTGATATAAATCCTCGCATATACAGTTATCTGATATTTGACAAGGCCACGAAGCCTACTCAGATGGGACAGAATAGCCTCTTTAACAAGTGGTGCTTGGAGAAATGGATATCCATATCCAAAAGAATGAGAGAAGAATACCATCTCAAACCTTATACAAAAATCAACTCAAGATGGATCAAAGGTCTAAATATAAGAGCCAAAACCATTAAGACCTTGGAAGATAATGTAGGGAAGCATCTACAGGACCTTGTAATAGGAAATGGTTTCATGAACTTCACAGCCAAAGCACAGGCAGCAAGAGAAAAAATAGATAAATGGGATCTCATCAAAATTAAAAACTTCTGCACCTCAAAGGATGTTATTAAGAAAATAAAAAGGCAGCCTACCCAATGGGAGAAAATATTTGGCAACCATATATCTGATAAGAGCCTAATATCCTGCATATATAAAGAAATCCTACACCTTGAAAATAAAAAGACAAACAACCCATTTAATAAATGGGCAAGTGACCTGAAAAGACACTTCTCCAAGGAAGAAATACAAATGGCTAAAAAGTACATGAAAAAATGCTCAACAACGCTTGCTATCAGGGAAATGCAAATCAAAACTACAATGAGATACCATTTTACACCCTTCAGAATGGCAGCTATTAAAAAAACAGCAGACACTAAATGTTGGAGAAGATGTAGAGGAATAGGAACCCTCATCCACTGCTGGTGGGACTGTGGTATGGTCCCGCCACTGTGGAGGACAGTTTGGCGGTTCCTCAGAAAACTAACAATAGATCTTCCGTATGATCCAGCAATTCCACTGCTGGGTATATACCCAGAAGAACTGAAAGCAAAGACACAAACAGATATATGCACACCAATGTTCATAGCTGCATTGTTCACCATTGCGAAAAGTTGGAATCAGCCCTGGTGCCCATCAACAGATGAATGGATAAGCAAAATGTGGTACATACATACAATGGAATATTACTCAGCTGTAAGAAGGAATAAAGTGCTAACACATGGAATAACGTGGATGAATCTTGAAGACCTTATGTTGAGTGAAGCAAGCCAGGCACTGAAGGATAACAGCATATGACCTCACTGATTTGAACTGAGGAAAGTGAGCAGTCTCTGAGAACCATTGTCAGAAAGATAGGTTAACAAGGGAGAGAAAGAGAAGAGCAGGCTTTGAGCCATCACCCTTATGGACATAATCTATGGTAAAGAGATAGAGTATAGTTGCATATTGAAAGATAGGACAGATGGGTAGTGATATTACTGGGCTTGGTGGTGCAGCATTGACAGTTGGGTAGATTAGAAAGGGCAGGTTCAAATACCCAGGGCATGTAACTATGAATCTTGACAT